>VZQC01001325.1:1922513-2205044 GCA_009823505.1 Rhizomys pruinosus | reverse complement strand
GGAAGAGGGGGCGTGGTAGAATGTAAAGGCTCCGATTGGGGTGAATGGTGAAACTACAGCGATGTAGTCTGGACACTCATTTGATCAACTTGATTGAACAAACAACATGTCACCCCCCACTGGATGGTGGGGCTGTGGGGGTTTGGACACAACAGCCTGTAGATTGGTTTTGCACAAAGGATGCTTGTACTCATGGATTATCACTTATAGCTAAAAAAGGAAAAAAAAATCAAAAAAACAGAGAAAGATGCAAGACAGTTATGGCAGAATACATGATCTGGGATGGGGTGGGGTGGGGGGGAAGGGAAAGGGAAAAATGCCTGATCTGAATTGGAAAATGATGTACGAAATGCACAAAGCATCAATAAAAAAAAAAAAAGCCAAAAAAAAAATTTGTACCCAGATACCATTCAATGCAAATTTATCTAGTCAGCCTATAAAAAAAGATATAATTTCAATCACCTAGTAATATTCAGTTGCCAATATTTTTTTGGCTAGGGTTGTGACATACTGCCCATTTCCATTGTTCTATGCTAAGTTTTTCTTATTAAGTTGACACAATTCATTTGGATGCTGTCACCTTTGTTTCAAGCTCATATGAAAAAATACACTGTGGCCTGAAAACTTCTGTTTTCTTATGTTCATGCATCAAATCTGGTCCCTGGAAAGTAACTTTGTATTCCCTCTTCAGAAATAGTCCCTGAGCCCTCCAGGGTGCGATTTAAAGTGGGAGTCCTGTCCAGACATGCGTACTCTGCAGTTTTTTATCCTATAAAGCATACACTGCTGTTGCCTTCTGTGTACATCTTTCTCTGTTCAGTGATGAAGTTTACTGGTCAGAGTTGTAGGATGTAATTGTATCCTCTCTGATGCCTTTTTTTTTTTTTTTTTTATCTTTCACGAGCATTAGGTTTAGATCTTCTCCTGAAGACATGTCACTTAGGAATAGGCATCTCTCAGACATTTACACTTTTTGTGTGAAAATTTGTGGAACTTTGTAATAGTCTCTATATGTTGTAAAAAGGAGCTTCATTGAAGAGTGGTGTATGGTATACATCTCTGTAAATATAAGGATCCATATTTAGCAGAGAGTAAGACATTTCTTTTTTCTAGAAGTGTGATAGAGATAACTAAGATCTATGACCTCTCCAGTCATGTGTCTGTGACTATATTTACAGTGTCACTCATGAGTTCACTCCTACTGAGAGGGCTTTAATCCCAATTAAATAGATGTTGACTATCCCTTAGATAAAAGCACCACTATTGCAGCAATAGAGATACTTTGCTGTGCCAATCACTGTGTTTCTCAGCTGCATACAGCTGTAAGGACCACTGATTGATATTCTCACTTAGCAGCTTGCATAGTATCCTATTGAACTATGAGAAGTGGTCTTCAGGGATAAGGCTCCCTGGTCAGTTTCAGCTCCATTTCTCCAAGTTTTATGTTTGAATTATGTCCAGACCTCAACAATATGTCTTCCCTTCAAGTTCTGGGAGATAATCAAGGACTGTGGCTATAGACTGTGTTGTTCTGGGAATTTCTTGAATTACCATAACCCTCAAAGGGAGGTTTCTCTTGTCTGGGACTGTGTTCCTGGTTATAAGGCCTTCAGTATACACATGCACCATGTTCAGACATTGTATGTGTAGTTATTAGGCAGTTTTGAGTTCATCTTTCTCCCTCTGGATTTTAACAGCACATACGGTTTACTTATCTATCTCTTCTCTTTTCTCTTCTCTTCTCTTCTCTTCTCTTCTCTTCTCTTCTCTTCTCTTCTCTTCTCTTCTCTTCTCTTCTCTTCTCTTCTCTTCTCTTCTCTTCTCTCTCTCTCTCTCTCTCTCTCTCTCTCTCTCTCTCTCTCTCTCACACACACACACACACACACACACATACACACACACAATTCTCTTATATATCCTGTTTAACTGTACCTGTTTCAACCATGTTACTCTTGATAATACTTTTCTCCTGTTTTCCTCCTCTTTTGAGCTCCTTCTCTACTCCCATAGTTCCTTGTATGCTCTTCCCTTCTGCCTTCCAAGTTGAATATCACTATTTAAATAATTTCTACCTTGGTAAAATCTGTTTGCTACTATTCCCCTCTCTCAGGCTCTTTCTTTTCCTTTACCTCTGAGATTTCTTTCCATTTTCCTGCCCCCTGCTTTTCCATCAGGATATACATACACTCTTATATAAGTGATTGGAGCTAAGACTTGCAAATGAGGGAGAACTTATATCACTTGCTTTTCTGAATCTGTGTTAATTCACTCAGTATGACAGTTTCTCTAGTTCCATTAATTTAGCTGTAAATTTCCAAATGTGGTCATTTCTTACCAGAGAGTAGAACTCCATTGTGTAAATGTACCACATTTTCATTATCCATTTATCAGTTGAGGGACACTTTAATTGTTTCCTATTCTTAGCTATTGTGAAAAGAGCAGCAACAAACATGTATGTACAGGTATCTCTACAGTAGCAGTGACCCTTTAACCATATGCCAAGGAGTGGGGTAAAATAATCATCTGGGTGATTTATTTTAATTTTTAAGAGTTTGCCACATCACTTTTCATAGTGGTCCCATGTGCTTGCAATCCCACACATGTGAGTGTTTCCCTTCCTCCACATCCTCACCAGCAATTTGTGTCTTTTATTCTCTTGATCTTAGCCAGTATGACTGGGGTAAAATAAAATATTAGAGTTGTTTTGATCTGTAAGTCTTTAAGTACTAAGGATGTTAAACATTTTAAGGTGTTTCTTTGTCATTTTTATTTACTCATTTGAGAACTCTTTGTTCAGATCCTTAGGTCTTTTTATTGGATTGTTCATTTTCTTATTTCTTTGTTGTTGTTTTGTTGTTGTTGTTGTTTCTTTGTATATTTTAGATATTAGTCCTCTGTCATTTGGGTAACAAGAGAATGTTCTCTCCCATTCAGTTGGTGTCCTCTTTACTTGCTTGGTTGTTTCTTTGGCTATGCAAAAGCTTCATAGTTTAATGAGGTCCCACTTGTTGTTGACCTTAATGCCTGAACAAATTGTGTTCAATTTAGAAAATCCTTTCTTACATCTATATCTTGTATGGTATTGTCTAATTTTTCTTTTAGCAGTTTCAGAGTTTTAGGTTTTATGTTGAAGTCTTTGATCCATGTGTAGTTAGTTTGTGCAAAGTGAACTATAATTGTCTAATTACATTCTTCTAAAGGTGGTGATCCAGTTTTCCCCACACCATTTGATGAAGATGCTGTCTTTCTTCCAGTAGGTTCTTGGCAACGTTTTGTCGAGTATCAGGTGTGACTGAATCTGCATGCACTCATATTCATGTCTTCTGTTTCATTGATCTTTGTGTCTGTTTTTCTAGCAGCAGCATGCTGATTTTATGACAATATCTTCATATACATTGTGATATCTGGTATGATGATCTCTCTAGCATTGTTCTTTTGGCCCAGGATTGTTTAGGCATGTGGGATATTTTGGCACACCATATAAATTTTAGGATTACTTTTTTCATGCTTGGTGAAGAATTTTATGGTGATTTTCATTTTGATTACATTTAATCTATATACTTTGGATGGGAGTATCATTTTCAGAATATTAATTCTACTAATCTGTGAGCAAAGTAGGTCCTTCTGTCTTAAGGTAGCCTCCTCTATCTCTTTATTTAACAATTTAATTTTTTCTTTGCACTATCTTTTATGTATTTGGTTAACTTTACTCCTAGATGTTTTATTTTATGACTCTTATTATTTTTACTATATGTGTATGATTATGTTGCTTGTATATGCCTAAGACTGCCCAAAGTGGTCAGAATAGGGCATTGGATCCCTGGAACTGTACTTCCAAGCAGTTATAAGCTTCGATGTAGGTGCTTGGGATACAAACCAGGTCCTCTGCAAGAGTAGCCAGTGCTCTTAACCACTGAACCATCTGCCAATTCCTTTATTCTATTTTTTGAGACTACTGTGAATTGAAGGGGTTCTATGAATTCTTTTTCTGATTGCTTGCTATTAGCATATAGAAAGTCTGCTGATTTTTGTAAGGTGACTTTCTAACTTCCCATTTTGCTGAGAGTATTGATCATTTCTAGTAATTTTTCTGGTGGCACTTTTGGATCTCTTAAGTATAATATCATACTGCCTACAATTAATGATAATTTGACTCATTTTCCAATTAATACTCCTTTAACTTTTGTTCTCTGACTTTTATAGAAAGTCTTTCAAGCATTATAATAATAAGGAGTGGAGATAGTGGACAGCCTTGTCTGGTTCCTGATTTTAATGGAAAGGCTTCCAAGGCTTCTATATTTAAATGATGTTGACTATAGGTTTCTTGTATATGGCTTTAATTATGTTGTTTAAAAATTAAAAGTCCAGAATTATGTTTATGTGTACATATAAACATGCAAATGCATGTTTTGGAATTATTTTACTGTATTACATATACAAGGAGCCTAAAAAAAATTAAAAATGAATGAAAACTTTTATCAATGAACAATATGACTAATGACTCCACCAGGCTCCAGTAGCTAGTTTTAGTCCAATTGTCATGGAAAGGGTTGGTCATAAAACCAAACACTAATTTATGATTCTATGAAGCAGACTGGTAGGTTTGGGGTAGACCGTTGACAGGGATGTGAATGAGATAAAAGAAGGTGCTGGGTAGAGAGTAATCAGAATAGATTATATCCATTAATGAAAGTGCTATATAACATAATTAACCAGCATAAAATACATACTTATATTTCCCATATTTAAGACTTTAATACCAAAACATAAATAAGTTCATTTTAATATTAAAAATAAATTAACCAAATCTGGTGGTTCACAGCTATAATCACAGGACTCTAGAAAACTGAGGCAAGATGACGACTGTGACATTGAGGTCAACCAACTTAGTATGCGACACCTTTTCACTGAAAACAAATGGAAAAAAATCTAAAATTATAAATCCTTCCCTTATATCATGATCTTTAATACTTTTCATTTTTTATTTAAAAAATAATTTAACATAGAGGTCAACTATCTCTACATGTTTTTCAGTTTTGGCAGTATCATTCTCCTTTTGTTGATATTTTGCTTCAGGGGTTTATTTTGAAAACCCAGTGTACATTATCTAATTATCCAAAATTTAAAAAAAAATTATTTAACATAATATTTGCATTTCTTCTTGTTATTCTTAATTTTAGGTTTTTCAAGTCCACATTTTTTTGATTGGATGTAATCATCTCAACCAAATTAAAAAGACTCAGTACTGGCACAAGCACCTGCTTTTACTCACCATTTCTATAACTTATAAAGTACAATTTTTAAATTTAAAAAATCTTCCATGAATGCTATTATGCAAAATTACATTAAACTAGTTCATGTAAGTAAAGAAATATGTTTAATTAAATACTTGTATTTCCTCATAATAGGCATTTTATTAATCATGCCATTGAAATGGATTTATGCACATTTTACTGGTGTAGAAAAAATTATTTGAAGTACAAGCATGACGTCAGAATCAAATATCATCATGCAAATTGGAAATATGTTCTCTACATTTCTTACAATGTTCATAAATTTTCCAGCAAATATTGTTTTTGAAATACTATAAATACTAAAAATACACCAATACCTATTGTCTATTCAGTGGCATTGCATGCCAATACAATATGATCTGCATTATAATAACCTACTTTATGAAGATTAAATGCTTTTGCAATTCAAACATGGTAAAATTGGTTTAAAGCAAAATCAAACACTAGTTTGCTGGTTCAGGATTTGAATAGTGGAATGAGAAATCTCTCTTATATTGCTATTGTGCCCTGGTCAGCTAAGAAGTAATTGCTTTTTATAAGGCAAATTTGCTTTTACTTTTCAAAGGTAATGAAATGAACCTGAAACATTTCCTTTGAAATCAAAGTCACTATCCCTGAAATGTCACCAACAAATTCCATCATATAGTTTCTGCAAACACGTAATGAGAAAGTTGGTTTCGTTCGGCGTTGATTGACAGAATTCTATTAGAAAGCCTGCTCACACATTCATCCATAATTATCTGTGTGGTAAATCAATACTGATTTGATTTCTTCATATTTGTGGACTGCTAACATGGAAGGAAAACCAAATTATATGTATTCCAGGAAGAAAAAAACAAAGAAAAAAAAATACCAATGTGTCAAAATGCCAAGAACTAAACTCCTGGCATTTTTGTTGGAGATCTAGTAAGATAGTTTACAAAAAGTCTTCAGCAACAGATAAATGTAATGTAACAATTAAATGTATAAAGAAAGATAAAACAAATTAAATACATTTGTCACTATTGAAAATATGCCTAGCAAGTTTCACGGTAATCATTAATAGTTACTCCACTCACCTGTATGTGCACTGTATCTTGAGGGTAGTGTATAAGTTTAAGTTCAAAGAATAGTTTATTGAAGTAAGGATGATTACTAATGCATTTTATTCAGAACAAGAAAAAGTGATTACAATTTTTAAAGTTAACAAAAGACAGAGAATCAAGAAATTTAGGTTACATGCTGTATGTAAGCATCCTATGAATTAGTTTCCAGGTACCATCTGCTTGCTTTTTATTTTTCAAAAAGTACATATCAGCTTGAACAATTCTATTAATATATTTTAGTATTATAAATGCTATATATTTTTTATTTGAAAATATTTACATCATAAAATTTTGAAATATCTTCATCACTTGAGCAGAAATAATGACATATAGTTATTTTTAAAGGAAAATGAGTGAATTTCCCTTGGTTTCTGGAAAGCTCCCATGGAGGTATGGTGTTTGATAGAAACATGATACAAGTATTTAAAAAGTCAGCATATGGTGGGCTGGAGAGAGGGCCTAGCGATTAAGAGTGCCGACCGCTCTTACAGAGGACCCGGGTTCGATCCCCAGCACCCACATGGTGGCTGAGAACCGTCTGAAACTCCAATTCCAGGAGAACTCCAGTTCCAGGGGAATCCAACACCCTCTTCTGACCTCCGCGGCATTGCACGACACGGGTGCACAAACTTGCATGCAGACAGTACATTCATACACATACAGAAATAAATAAAATTAATTAAAAAATTAAAAAAGTCAGCATATGGAATACAGTAAATTAGTGTAATTATAATAAAACAAAAGCCAATAATATTGAACAAGATAAATGATTTTCCAGATAAATTTGGACTGTAACTCCAAAAATGTTTTATGTCTTTAGTGAAATCCCCATTATCAAATGTTGTACAAAACTGAAGCGATGTGTTAATGTAAACATCACTGAAAAAGCTGTTGTCTCATATCCAGTTTCCATCAATCATAAACACTTTTGCCTAGCTCCAAGACCTCTTGATATTTAGAAAAGCCTGCTGTATAAGTTTAATTCACAAATTGAAATACAACTTTTTTGCCTATATTTTCATCCACTTCCAAACTAAGCAAAGTTTTCTCTCCCTCTTCCACTTGTAAAGTTTATAATCACAAGATTTGTTGGTTGCTTATATCCGATATCACTGAATATACTTTAAGTTCTAAATGTAGGCCACAGTGACAAAAAAATAATACACACATGTGAACGCTGGTTTCCCCTGAAAAAACTGCTTATCAAATAATATGGACTTAATTTTTTTAATTTTAAATTCAATTTATTTTCAAGAACTACAATTTATTTGTGATAAGTAGTTTTGTGAAGAAAAAGATGTTAGAAGAGATGACATAGTAATCAGAGCACAAGAAGTAGTTTCTGGGATGTGACACTGAAATAAACCATATAAGTCACTGAATCTAAATTTGTCTTTTTACAAAATGATAAAAAAATAAGTGAGAAAATCAGTACTTTTGCTAATCTAATTTACCATTATGTTAATTTATATATAATCCCCATTGCTATTTATGTGAGATTTTCTCTACATTTGACAAAATTATCCAATTTCGTGCATTGTTATTGGCTTATAATTAAATAGATAGGATATAAAAAATGTTCAATAAAGCCGGGCTTGGGTGGTGCACACCTTTAATCCTAGCACTTGGGAGACAGAGGCAGGTGGATCTTTGTGAGTTCAATGCCAGCCTGGTCTACAGAATAAGTTCCAGGACATCTGGAGCTACAGGGAGACCCTGTCTCAAAAAGACCAAAAAAAAAAAAAAATGTTCAATAAAATTACAATTACATGTAAACAGAATGTCCTTGGGGCTAGAGGGATAGCTCAGTGGTTAAGAGCACTGATTGGTCTTGCAGAGAACCTGGGTTTGCATTACAGAGTTCAACAAGAATCCAATTTTGCCTAGACTCTGTCTACAGGTTACATGATGTTTTAGGACTTAGTAAAAGTGAATATGTGTATATTAAACAGCATTGGTTTAAAGGTTCTGATAAAAATGGTAATGCACCTGAGTTAATTGGAAAAATAAATTGTTGTTGTCCTCATTTGTTTTACCTAAAATCTGTATAACAATAACTTTGGGAATGGCACATACAAATGTTCTCTATAATTTTTCCGTTGTACAGTATCCCCTTGTAGCATTCTCTTTTACCTGTAGTATGATTTAACTTAAAAAATTAAGTTTGCTTCCCAAGTTAAACACTTACAGTCACCCAAAACAGCATGGGTGAATTTGATGAAATCTGTGCCTTGATTCCAGCCTATAGGTATGTGTAATACAACTGCCTTTTTGAGACTCATGGTTCAAAAAACAAAAACCTAAAATAAAAAAGGGGGATAGAGATAGATATTAAACCTTTTTGTCAAAAACCTTGCAACTCAAATCTTAAAACTAACTATGGGAAAAGATTTGTATGTTCCAACCGATCAAAATGTTACCAATTTAATGGCTGAGAAAGAAAAGACACAGCTTTGCATTGTGTAGGATGCACCAGGAAGTGCCAGCAGAAAGGTTGGCCCATCTGAACATTGAAAGGAAGAAAAACCTCAGATTGCTTTAGACATCAAACCCCTCTGTGGATCCTACTTGTAACAACTGTTTATAATGAGTCCTAACGAAACATACCTTCTAGGTGCTGCAAAGTTTTAATATATGAGTTTTAATAATATGAGAGACTTTCTTACCTCCTCCCCCATAGAATAAGGAGAAATATGATGATGATGAGGTCATTCTCTAACTGTTAATTGGAGCCAACTGTTATAGAGGTAATCTCTTATAAAACTAGTAAAACTGCCTTCTTTAATTGACTAATAGACATAGGAACTGTGAAAAGGATTATTCTCTATTCAGAACCAAATATAATAATAAAGTCTCCTTAAAGTATGCACTTAAGCAAAATATATTAATATAGGAGAACTCTGATATCAGCATTGGATTATTCTACCAAGGAGATGTTGGCCAGGAAATCCAAGGCTCCCCAAAAGGTAAAGGCTTCTTGCCTGAAAACTGGGATGCCTGTAAGAAGAGAGGTGGTAAGGCCCTGCTGTCGAAGACCTGATGTTAACATGGGAAAGATGTATTGAGACCACACTTGCAAGTCTACAGTTGGTCTCTGGAATACCAGAGAGTGTTACCAAAGGCCACTAAACCAATAAAGCATATTTAGGTCTCCTTGAGTCAAGCAAGACTCTTCTGTCAGCACCAGCTACACCTCACCTGCCTGGAAATACTGTGCTGCAGGGGCAGCCATATGCCCGTATATCCCAAATCTAATTGGCTATTAGCTCTCTCCTTGGAGGAATAACCCACAGCTGATGCCACAAGCTTACATCCTCTAGTGGTTAGGAGATGTTATAAACCACAGTAGGACCCTGTCATATTTAACAGAAAAGACGTAATTCATGGATTAATATACCATACAAACATCTGTGTCTATACCAAAGTAACCTACTATAACAATTAGTACTGTTTAAATACCTATATATCTAATTGCTTGTGCTTCATTAGTAGGATTGAAAGGTTATTCCTGGACAAACTGTCAGCCCATGAAAGGAAACAGCCAGAATTGACCAGAGTCCAAGACAACAGCTCCAGAGAAAGTAGACTGTTTTGCTTCTCATCTGCCTGTGCCCCTTTTCTAAGCCTAGGGAACAATCTGTGGAAGAGGGGGCATGGTAGAATGTAAGGTCTATGATTGGGGTGAATGGTGAAACTACAGCAATATAGTCTGGACACTCATTTGATCAACTTGATTGAACATACAAGCCCCCCCAGCTGGATGGTGGGACACATGGGCTGTGCGGGTTTGGGCATAACTGCTTGCAAATTGGTTTTACATGAAGGATGCTTGTACTCATAAATCATTACTTATTGTTAAAAAATGAAAAAAAAAATAAAGAAGTAAAAAAAAAAGAAAACCTGGGTTTGATTCCCAGCATCCCCAAGGCAGCTAATAACTCCAGTTCCAGGGTATCTGATGCCCTGTTCTGACCCCCATGGGTATGGCACAACACAGGTACTTATATGCATGCAGGCAATACACTCATACACATAAAACAAAGATTAAGATACATAAATATTTTTAAAAACAAAATAGAATGTCACAACCCACAGAACCTAATGATCCTGAAAAATACAAAGCATTGAACAATAAATTTAGCACAAAATTTCTTGAAAAGAATGAAATCATAGGTTTTGAAATAAATTTAAATTATTTTCTTTCAGAAATGAATTGGAAGGTTATTTCTACACAGGTCTGAATTGCTTTTCAGGCATTATTTAGCTGCATGATTCATATTAACAAAAGGAAACTCATGCAGATGCATCATGTTGAATGCTTTCTCCTGAAATCATTTTGTGCTGAGTACAAAAGTGTATTCCAAGTATGTTCAAGTCAATTGTTGAAAGGAATGTCTCATTTAAAACACTTAAGTCTTGATTTTATTGCCAAATAGGATCAATCAGTAATGCTATCCAATGTGTTGATCTTAATTCTGTTTTACCGAGCTGATATTTAAAACACAAAGGTGGTTGGACAACCTGCACAGATGAAAGCATAGTGAAATCAGCATGGTTTTGATTGCAATCCCCAATCCATTGCACAAAGCTTTTAGTGTGAGAGTCTCTGTGAAGATCAATTAACCACTATGAATTTCTCCTGAAATACACAGGGCTGCATTGACTGAAGAAGGAAAGAAATCATTAGCTTAAAGTATATCCTTGAATGACGAATTAGATTTCTATATTCTGAAAGTACTTTCCATCAATTTCATCAGGTGCCTTCTATGTAGAACGTCATTTTAAAAATCATATTTATGTCTCATTTCATTTTTTGAAAGTCAGATATTCAGTACTGTTTCAGAAAACTAAATAGATTTTCAAAATCAGAGAATTTTCGGGATTAACTGATGTTGATAATATTCCCAGAGTTTTGAAAAAGTATATTTCTATCATTTACTAGAAAAGTGTGGATATGCTTTATATTAGAAATAGAAAAATGACAAGTACATATAAGAAGTCTGTGTAAATGGATGTAAAGAACTATCTATTTGTACTTTTATGAAAATTACTGGTAATTTTCAAGTGTTGCAGTTGCTTTGCAACTTAAATATCCACTTGAAATGAAACATATAAAGTGAATAGCAAGCTTTCCAAAACTGTTTAAATTTATGATTATTACCGTTATTTGATAACATAGATCAGAATTACATTAAAGGTCACTTTATAAATGAGTTGAAACTACTCTAAGACACAGATTCACTGTGATTCCAATACAAAATATGCCTTCTGTGACAGTTTGGGGGACAGGATTTTAAATTAACATTTAATCAGATGCAATTTTATTACAGTGTATTTTCCAATGCTTATTAATTTAATATAAAATACAGATGCTCCTTAGTTTATGATGGGATGATGTCCCATTAAACGCATAATGAATTAAAAGCAATATAAGTCAAAAAATGCTTCCCCCATTCATTGCTTTGTACCTTATTTTAGCTGCAAAGCCACTGCAGACTTCCAGCGGCTTACCCTTGTGAACACAAGGCTTTGGAGCCCCAACTCACTGTGTCTTCCTAGAATAAGAGAATATCATGCTAGCTGTCACCAGCCCAGGGAAAGACCAGTTCTAACAAACTGGTCCTAGTGAATGCTTGATTTCATTTCACTGGATGCTGAAAATTCTTCAGATTATTTTGACATCGGAGGGTATAAATGGCTATATATTAGCTCAAAATAGTGTTGGCAACATGGTGTTTATGTGTGAAAAATAAATGTTTGTGATATACCCAGCCCTAAGTGACACATCTACAATGGAACCTCTATGCGTAAGTCTCACAAAACATAGAGGAAGAGGGGTTAAAGAGAATAATAATGCATCTCTCACCTCTCACCACTGAAGTTTTCTCCTGCAACAGAGGGTGATTAACACAAAATCCACAATTTCTGAATATGTAGAGAAAAAGGGACTACAGAGTACATGTCTCTGTGCTGGCTAGGACTGTGCATCTTATATCTCTTCTTAATAAACAATGCACTGCATGTTATTTTCATAAGAGAGAATATATAAGTAGATCCTTCTTATACTGGTCGGTAAAATTGTATTTTTAATTTTAGATGATTTCAAAATTATGATCTCTACTCACTGATATCATCATAGGACTCATGTGAAAAAATTCCATCAATAGTGGCACTTGCTTATAATCGCAGGGCCAGAAGACAGAGTTAATGAGATTTCTGGCATTTGCTATCCAGCCAGTCTAGTATAATCTAATAGCAGGTTTCAGGCCGGTCTAAATAAAAAGGGAATCAAACACAAGGGAGTGCACCATGTATTGTACAAGCTAGTACTGGTGGCAACAGGGCAGCTCCTTCACAAGAATGTCCATTCAAGCTATACTTGGTCTGCAGGGTATGTCCCAGCCCTGCTCCGGCAACTTAGTTCCTTTCTCAAGTATAAAATGGAACCTTGAATGGAGTTGCAAAATAGAACTCGTTCCTCTCATGCTGTTCTTAACACTCCAGTATGAAAAAAATGCACAAAGCTTTTCTAAATTTTTTTATTAATTTTATTTATTTCTGTATGTGTATCAATGTACTGTCTGCAAGCAGGTTTGTGCACCCATGTTGTGCAATGCCGCGGAGGTCAGAAGAGGGTATCAGATTCCCCTGGAACTGGAGTTCTCCTGGAATTGGAGTTTCAGACGGTTCTCGGCAGCAATGTGGGTGTTGGGGATCGAACCCGGGTCCTCTGTAAGAGCGGTCGGTGCTCTTAACCTCTAGGCCATCTCTCCAGCCCCCAAAACGCAAAATCACTATTTCACTACCATTTAGAAGTTTCCAAGTCCAATTAGATAGTTGTTGATTATCCCCCACATACCAGTGTCATTACTGCACGAATAGATGTTGTCTGCTGTGCAGCTCATTATGATTGTTAGGATGTAGGGCTGGGTTGTACCATTGATTGATTTTTTTTCTTAGAAGTGTGCTTATTATCTAGCATTAAGACATCTAAACTTCAAGTAGAAGGCTTCCAGGTCATTTCCTGCTTCATTACTCTAAGTCCTAACCATAAAGCATGCCCTGTCCTGAGCAGTAGGGTCTTATTTTCTATTTCTGGTAAATAATCGATAGCTTTGGCGATATCCTGAAGTATTTTGAGACTCTCTTGGAATCCTCTCAACAACGTTTTTCAATGGCAGGTGTCCTCTGTCGGGAAGTGTGTTCCCTGCCACATAGCCCCTAGGTTGCCCAACCCATGCATCAATGTTCAGCCAGTGTATGTGCATTTGTCTCAGGGTTTTGTGGGCATCACATTGCACTCTGGGTTGCCTAGCAACCCAAGGTCCAATGAACTCCAGTTTTTCTTCTTCCCTTCCCTCCTCCCTGCTCCTTCCCCAATCCCAGCACCTCCATCATCATTACCCTCCTTCTCTCCCAAGCTCTCCACCTCCCACCATGCCTCTCCATATGTCTCCCACTCCACCGCTTCCAGCCCAACACCTCCACCTACCCACATCCTCCCTAGTAACATCAGTTCCATACTACCCCTTCTTTCAAGTTCTTTCTTTTCCTTTACTTCCATGTATCATTTCTAATTTCTTGGCTCCTGGTGTTACATCATGATATATACTCACATATAGGAAATTGGTGCTACAATACATAAATGAGGTGCTTTTGTATTACTTCACTTAGAATAACAATTTCTAGTTCCAACCATTTACCTGAGAATTTCATAAATTCATCATTTCTTATAGCTGAATAGTACTCAGTCCTGTAGATATACCAATATTTTCATTAACCATTCATAGTTGGGGGACATTTATTTTGTTTCCATTTCTTAGCAGTAATCGATCTATCTATTTGGACTAGGAAATGAGATTCTCAATGGGAGAACTCGTGAGACCCATTGTAAATTCAGGCAAATGCACAGGGCTAGAGAGGACATAGAGTAAAGAGAAAACCCTATAAGTATCATATCACTACACAAATGAAATTTCTTATTATACACTAAATATGTAATCTTATATTTACAGCCAAACATACTGTAGGCCACTCATCAAACAAACATCTCTTTGCAGCAGACAGAGGCTATTGCCACTACAACTGGTCAGACACAGAAAATATACATGTGAAAGATGCCCAATCCTAAGAGAAATATCTACGGTTGAAATTCTACCCTTATATTCCTTTTCCACTTGTTTAAGACCTTTCCACTCACAACAGTCTCAAAAATAATAAGATACATGGGAACAAACATCATCAAAGATACCAAAGGCCTCTATAACAAAAAATTTAAACCGCTGAAGAAGGAGATTGAAAATGATATAAAAAGATGGAAAGACCTCCCATGCTCGTGGATTGGGAAAATTAATATAGTAAAAATGTCCATTTTGCCCAAATTGATATACAAGAAACCCATCTCAATTTCAAGGATAGGCACCAACTTAAGGTAAAGGGATGGAAAAAAGTATTCCAAGCAAATGGTAACAAAAAGAAAGCAGGAGTTACTATTCTAATATCAGACAAAATAGACTTCAAAGCAAAAGAAATCAAAAGAGAAAAAGAGGGCCATTACATCTTTATTAAAGGAACAATTGACGATGAAGATCTCACAATCATGAATATATACGCACCAAAGTCGGGTGCACCAAACTTTATAAAGAAAATTCTTCAGGATCTCAAGGCATAGATTAACCCAGGCACACTAATAGTAGGGGGCTTCAGTACCCCACTGAGTCCTTTGGACAGATCAACAGGACAAAGGATAAACAGAGAGACATCTGAACTGAATGATACAATACACCAAATGGACCTCACAGACATCTATCCAATATTCCACCCAAACATCAGAGAATACTCCTTCTACTCAGCACCCCACGGAACATTCTCCAAAATAGACCATATACTGGGACACAGGAAAAAACTCAACAAATACAAAAAGATTGAAAAAATCTCATGCATTCTATCAGAACACAGTGCAATAAAAGTCAATATCAACACCAGGATAAGACCTACAACTTACAAGAACACAGGGAGACTAAACAACTCTCTCCTGAATAATGAATGGGTCAAGAAAAAAATAAAGAAATAAAAACTTTCCTGGAACTGAATGACAATGAAAATACAACACAACAAAACCTATAGGACACTTTAAGAGCAGGCTAAAGAGGGAAGTTTACAGCTCTAAGCACCTACATCAAACAAACAAACAAACAAACAAACAAAAAAAAAAAACAAAAAGAGCAACAAGTGAACAATCTACACTGCAGCTAAAATATTTGAGAAACAACAACAAATGAACCCTAATGCAGCAGACAGAGAAATAACAAAAATCAGAGCAGAGATCAATGAAATAGAAACAAAGAAAACCATAAAAAAATAATCAATGAATCCAAAATTTGCTCTTGGAGAGAATAAACAAGATAGACGACTCTAAGCCCACTTAACCAAAAGAAAGAAGGAAACAATCAAATCAAAAGAATCTTGTGTGAAAGGGGAAATATCACAACAGACAATGAAAAGATCAGAACATACGGAATACTTCAAAACCTATATTCTACTAAGTTTGAAAACTAGAAAGAAATGGATGAATATCTGAAATCATGGGAATCAACAAAGGTCCACCAAGAGGAGATCTACAGCCTAAATAGACCACTAATATATGAAGAAATTGAAGATGTAATAAGAATCCTCCCAACATAGACTGGGTGTGGTGGTGCACACCTTTAATCCTAGCACTTGGGAGGCAGAGGCAGGTGGATCTTTGTGAGTTCAAGGCCAGGCTGGTCTACAGAGTGAGTTCCAGGACAGCTGGGACTACAGGCAGACCCTGTCTCAAAAAAGACCAAAAGAAAAAAAAAAAAAAAAAAAAAAAAGAATCCTCCAAACCTCAAAAAAAAAAAAAAAGCCCAGATGGTTTCATGGCAGAATTCCATAAAATATTTCAAAAAGACTTATGACCATTACTACTCAAGTTGTTTAGAAGTATACAGAGTTCTCCCAGATTCCTTCTATGAAGCCAGCATCACTCTAATACCCAAACCAGGCAAAGATACAACCCAAAAGGAGAAATATAGACCCATCTCCTTAATGAACACAGATGTAAAAATTCTAAGTAAAATACTTGCAAATCGCATACAGACCCACATCAAGAAGATCATCCACCATGACCAATTTGGATTCATACCAGAAATACAGGTATGGTTCAACATACGAGAATCAAAAAAATTATCCTCAAATATATAAATGGACTGAAGGACAAAAAGCATAGGATCATTTCAGTTGATGCAAGAAAAAGCCTTTGACAAAATCCAGCATCCCTTCATCCTTAAGTCCTGGAGGGAATTGGATTGGAGGGATCATTCTTCAATGTAATGAAAGCCATATACAGGAAACCCACAGCCAATATCATCCTAAATTGGGAAAAGACTGCATCATTCCCCTTAAAAGTAGGATCACAGCAAGGCTGCCCCCTGTCAACATTTCTTTTCAATATAGTGCTTTCAAACCTTGCTAGGGCAATAAGGCAAGAAAAGGAAATTGAAGGAGTGCTAATTTGAAAAGAGGAAGTCAAGCTATTGATTTTTGCTGATGATATGATCATTTACTTAAGGGATACTAAGACCTCCACCAGAAAACTCCTAGAAATGATTAAGAGCTTCAGTAAAGTGGCAGGATACAAAATAAATCTAGAAAAATCAGTAGCCTTTCTTTACACCAACAACAAGAAACTGAAGAAGGAATACAAGGAGACCTTCCCTCTCACAATAGCCTCAAAACCAATAAAATACCTAGGAACAAACCTAACCAAAGACACCAAAGATCTCTACAAGAAAAATTTTAAACCCCTGACGAATGAAATTAAGGAAGACATCAGAAGATGAGCAAACATCCCATGCTCATGGATTGGGAAAATAAATACAGTAAAAATGTTCATTCTACCCAAATTCGTGTACAGATTTAATGCAATCCCAATCAAAATCCCCAAGAATTTCTTCACAGGCTTGGAAAAACACCTTTAATTTCATTTGGAAAAACAAAAGACCCTGAATAGCCAAAACAACCCTTAAAGAAAAGAGCAAAACAGGTGGGATCTCTATATGGGATCTCTATAGCAGACTTCAAATTATACTATAGGGTTATAGTCATAAAAACAGCTTGGTACTGGCAAATAAAACAGACCCGTTGACCAATGAAACAAAACTGAAGATCCAAACCTGAGCACATACAATTCCAGCCACCTCATATTTGAACAGGGGCCCAAGAAGACACAATAGAGGAAAGACAGCACCTTCAGCAAGTGGTGTTGGCAAAACAGGATCACCACCTGTTGAAGAATGAAATTATACCACTACCTCTCGCCTTGCACAAAACTCAATTCCAGACAGAACAAAGACATCAATGTGAAACCCAAAACTCTGTAGGCGATAGAAGAAAAACTTGGTAGCAGATTACAAGACATGGGTGTAGGAAAAGATTTCCTCAATCAGACAGCAGCTGCACAAGAACTAAGATTGACAATGACAAATGGGACCTCATTAAACTCAAATGCTTCTGTACATCAAAAGAAACAATAAAGGAAGTGAAGAGAAAACCCACAGAGTGGGAGGAAACCTTCACTGCAGATACATCTGACAAATCATTGATTTCCAGAGTATAAAAACTACTCAAAAAACATAGAAGAAAGAAAACAAATGAATCACTCAAAAGATGGAGCAAAGAACTGAATAGAGACTTCACAGAGGAGGAATTAGAGATGGCTGAGAAACATTTTAAAAACTGTTCAACATCACTAATAATTAAGGAAATGCAAATTAAGACCACTGTAATATATCATCTCACTCTGATAAGACTGGCCAGGATCAAGAAAACAAATGATACCAAGTGCTGGAGAGGTTGTGGGGAAAGGGGAACACACTCATCCATTGCTGGTGAGAATGTAAATTTGTACCGCCACTATGGAAAGCAGTGTGGAGAACCCTTGGAAGACTCAAAATGAGCTTGCCATTTGGCCCAGTCATACCACTCCTGGTCATACCACAAGGTTCACCTTACTGCAGAAATACATGCACAGCTATAATTATTGCAGTTCTGTTCACAATAGCAAAAAACTTGACCCAACCCAAATGTCCATCAACTGATGAGTGGATAGAGAAAATGTGGTATATGTACATAATGAGTTCTATTCAGCAATAAAGAAAGACAACATCATGAACTTTGCAGATAAGTGGATGGAGCTAGAAGATATTATGTTAAGTGAAGTAACACAGTCCCAGAAAAACAAATGACGAACGGGATCCCTCATCTGTGGATGCTAGCGTCAATAACCCAGTTACAAATATTTCTTGTGGAGAGTGATGCATATTGAAAGAATAACAACAGAAAGACTGTAACAGAAAACTGACTGAAATGGTGAACCTGGAGTGGTGGGAGGGGTGGGAGAGGGACATGGGTCTATATTCGCTTAATGTATATTTAATTGACGTGAGTTCAACAAGTATCCAATTTTGCCCAAACTTTATCTACAATTATATAGTATTTTAGGACTTAGTAAAAGTAAAAACGTCTATATTAAACAACATTGATTTAAAGTTTTTTAACAAAAACCGTAATACATCTAAGTTAATTGGAAATATAAATCATTGTTGTCCACTTTTGTTTTATTTAAACTCTGTATAACAATAACTTTGGGATTAACATATACAAATGTTCTCTATAATTTTTGTGTTATACAGTTTCATCTTGTAACATTCTCTTTTACCTGTAGGATAATTAAACTTAAGGAATTAAGTTTGCTTCCCAAATTAACAATATACAGTCAATGATAAACAGCTTGGGTAAATTTAATGAAATCAAACCTTGATTCCTGCCTATAGGTATGTGTACTACAACTGCCTTTTTGAGGCTCATGGGTCAAAATATAAAAACCTAAAATAAAAAAGGGGGGATACATTTATATATTAAACCTTTTTGTCAAAAAATTTTCAATTTAAATCTTAAAACTAACATGGGAAAAGATTTTTGTGTTCCCACAGGTCAAAACGTCCCCAACTTAAGGCTGAGAAAGAAAAAATACAGCTTTGCATTGTGCAGGATGTACCAAGAAATACCAGCAGAGAAGTTGGCCCATCTAAGCATTAAAAGGAAGCAAAGCCTCAGACTGCTACAGGCATCAAACATCTCTGTGGATCCTATTTGTAACAACTGTTTATAATGAGTCCTAATGAACCTTACCTTCTAGGTGCTGCACAGGTTTAATATGAGAGACTTTCTTACCTCCTTTACATAGAACAAAGAAAAATATGATGGTAATGAAGTCATTCCCTAATTGTAAATTAGAGCCTACTGTTATAGAGGTAATCTCTTATAAAACTGGTAAAACTACCTTCTTTATTTGACTAATATACATAGGAACTGTGAAAAGGATTATTCTCTATTCAGGAACAAATATAATACTAAAGTCTCTTTAAGCTGCATTTAAGCAAACTATATTAATACAGGAGAGCTCTGATATCAGCAATGGATTATTCTGCCAAGGAGATGTTGGCCAGGGGATCCAAGCCCCCCCCCCAAAAGGTAAAATCTTCTTGCCTGTAAACTGAGATACCTGCAAGAAGAGTGGTGGTAAGGCCCTGCTGTCAAAGACCTGATGTAAGCATGGGAAAGATGTATTGAGACCACACTTGCAAGTGTAGAGTTGGTCACTTGAATATCAGAGAGTGTTACCAAAGGCCACTAAAGCAATAAAGCAAATACTGGTCTCCTTGAGTCGAGCAAGACTCTTCCATCAGCATCAGCTACACCTCCCCCTGCCTGGAAATACTGTGCAGCAGTGGCAGCTATATGTCTGTATATCCCAAATCTAATTGGCTATTAGCATTCTCCTTGGAGGAATAACTCATGGCTGATGCCACAAGCTGACATCATCTAGTGGTTAGGAGATGTTATAAGCCACAGTGAGACCTTGTCATCTTTTATAGAAAAAAATGTAATTCATGGATTAGCATACCATCCAAACATCTTTGTCTATACCAAAGTAACCTACCATAATAACTAGCACTGTTTAAATACCTATAGATCTAATTGCTTGTACTTCATTAGTAGGATTGAAAGGTTATTCCTGGACAACTGTCAGCCCATGAAAGGAAACAGCCAGAACTGTTCAGACTCTAAAATGACATCTCTAGAGAAAGTAGACTGTTTTGCTTCTCGTCCACCAGTGCCCCTTTTCTAAGCCTAGGTAACAATCTGCCGAAGAGGGGTCATGGTAGAATGTAAGGACCGTGATTGGGGTGAATGGTGAAACTACAGCAATATAGACTGGACACTTATTTGGTCAACTTGAATGTACATACAAGTCCTTCCAGCTGGATGTTGGGAGCCTTGGACTGTGTATGTTTGGGCACAACTGCTTGCAAATTGGTTTTACATGAAGGATGCTTGTACTCAGAACTTATTACTCATTGTTAAAAAAATGAAATAAAAGAAAGTATAAAAAAAAAAAGGAATGCAGCATAGTCAATGTGTACATATACAGTTCTAACTTTCCTGACCTTACAGCATGAAGGACCCAGTCAGGCAAGATATGTGAGTTACCATGGAAGACAAAGAAACTGAACTGTAAAAGACTGGGTCCTTTGCTCAAGACTCTTGTCTTTAGGTTGCGAACTCACAGAGCCAGGTGCTAGCACAAATAAACTACTTCCTGAAATAAGAAAAAATAAATAAATAAAAGAAAACAAAAGACGGCATATGCTGGAGAGGTTGTGGGAAAAGGGGAACACTCATCCATTGGTGGTGGGAAGGTAAACTTGTACAACCACTATGGAAAGCAGTGTGGAGAACCCTTAAAAGATTCAAAATGAGCCTACCCCTGACCCAGTCATACCACTACTGTGTATATACCCAAAATACTCATCCTAAGACAAAGGTACATGCACATCCATGTTTATTGCAGCTCTCTTCACAATAGTGAAGAGCTGGAACCAACCCAAATGCCCCTCAACAGTCAAGTGTATTACAAAAATGTGGTACATCTACACAATGGAGTACTATTCAGTGGTAAAGAAGGATGACATTATGAACTTTACAGGTAAATGGGTGGAGCTCGAAGCCAGTAAGCTAAGTGAAGTAACACAGTCCAAGTGTGCTGGATAGCTTTAGTGTCAACTCGACACACCTGGGTTGAGGGAGCCTCAATTGGGGAATTGGTTCCATTGGATTGGCCTGTGGCCACATCTGTGGAGTATTGTCTTGATTGTCAGGCAATGTGGGAGGGCCCAGCCCACAATGAGTAGTGCCACCCTGGGCAGGTGGTTGTGTACCATATAAGAAGGCAGGCTGGGCATGAGCCAGGGGAGCAAGCCAGTGAACAGCATTCCTCCAAGGCCTGTGCTTCAGTTCCTGCCTCCAGGTTCCTGCCATGAGTTCCTGCCTTGGGCTCCCTGAGTGATGAACTGTGACCCAGGAGATGTAAGCTGAATAAACCCTTTCCTCCCCAAGTTGGTGTTGGTCAGAGTCTTTTGTCACAGCAATGTAAGATGAGCTAGGATAGAAATTTGGTACCAGAGAGGGGGCTGTTGGCTGTGAAGAACCTGACCATGTGGATGTTTGGAGAAATGTGGAAGATTTTGGAACTTTGGGCTAGAAAAGCTGTTGACTACTGTAAGCAGAGCTTAAGGGGCCATTCTAGTAGAAGCCTGGAAGAAAGCATTGCTGTAAAAAATGTAGTTCCAGAGGAAAATAAAGATTTAGGCAGCAACTGGGATATTTGGATAAAGAGTCTGGCAGCAGTTTACCCACAGACCAAATGCTTGCCTGATGCTAAGTTGAAAAGCAATGGACTAATGTCTTTGGCAGAGGATATTTCAAGACAGCCTAATGTAGAAATGGTGGTGTGGCTATTAATGGTGAATATTGTGCAGATCTACAGTGAATAAGAGCAGATGGGGCAGAAAGAAATGCAGAATGTACAGTTTGGATATGAAAACTGCACTAGGAAGATTAAAGGTGGGGCCAAGGCATGTGAAGGAGAGGTTCCTTTTGATGAGGAAACTAAAGTGATTAAGGAGAGGCCTAGCTATTTACAAGTAAACAATGGAAAAAGTGAGATTAAAGTGATTAAGGAAAGGCCTCGAGATTTACAAGTAAACAACAGAAATAGTACCTTCAGGGCAAGACCACCCCCAGCTAATCCTCAAACTTTTGAAAGGAAAATACTGAAAGGGTTTTCTTCTCCAAGTTCAGGGCAGAGAAAAGTTGCAAATGTGGTTGAAATAGGCCAGGGTCCATCCCAAACTTGCAGCCAAACTCGGCAGTTTCAGTCATATGGTGCTGGCTTTAGAGGCATGAAGTTTGCAAGAGTGAAGGGGTCTTCAGTTCTTCCTCCACGGTTTTAGAGAGCTGTCAAGGTCAGGCAGAGAGCGCAGCAGGGGTGTCCCTGCATACAGAAGGCCCTGATAGGCCATTGCATGAAGCTGTGAATGTGAAGTCTGGTTGGCAGCAGAGACCCCAAGAAGACATTCGAGATGCCAGACCTGTGAGATATTTGCCAAGCAGAGCTGCATACAGGGAGTGGTACCAGCCTAAGAAAGAGATGTATGTTGCAAGCAAAGCTGGAAGTGCTGAGCCATCTAAGCCCTTTGGAAGTCAAGTTCCAAAAGTCGCACTTGGAGCTACTGGACTTGGTGTTTGCCCTGCAGGTTTTCGGTCTTGTTTTGGTCCAGAATTTCCTCACTATGCCTCTATTCCTCCCTTTTGGAATGGGATTGCGTATTCAGTTCCACTGTACATTGGGAGTATGTAGTTTGTTTTTTGATTTTACAGGAGCTTACAGTTTAGGAGATTGGCCTGAATCTCAGAAGAGACTTTGGACTGTAGACTTTTGAATGGCATTGAAACTGGTAAAGACTATGGGGACTTTTAAGGTTGGACTAAATGCATTTTGCATTTTATATTCAGGAGTCTATGGGGGCCAGGGAGTGGAATGTGATGGTTTGAATGAGTGTCCCCCATAGGCTTTAAGTATTCAAACATTTGTCTCCAGTTGGTGGCACTGTTCTTGGAGGTCTTAGAAGGTGTGGCCATGCTACAGGAAGTACTTTATTGGGGGCAGGCTTAGTGAGTTTAACCAGCCTTGTGGTCTCCAGTTGCTCTCTCTGCTTCCTGTGCTCATTTCGAGATGTGACCCTTGGCTTGCTGCTCCAGCTCCAGCCGCCGTGCCTCCCGCCACAATGGACTCTAATTCCCTGGAACTGTCAATGATAAGCTCAAATAAACTCTTCCTTTTATAAGTTCTTTTGGTCATGGCGTTTTATCACAGCAACAGAAAAGTGGCTAATACACCCAGAAAAAAACAAATGGTGAATGGTTTCCCTTATTTGTGGGTGTTAACACTAAATCCCCCAGATGAAAGGCAAGCTGAACAACATTATTATTATAGTTCTGTTTATCTGAAAACAACAATATTGTTATAATGTAAATCTCTCAATGGGCTCTAGAATCCACCCACCACTTATTTTCAGACTCTGTAATTACTGTATATGAATGTAGAGTATGTATCCCTATTTTGAGTAATATAAAATTTATGTAGGAAAACGTGAATTCCTAAGCATAAAAAAAAAAAAAAAGACTGAGAGAAAGATGCAGGACACTTATGGCAAAATGCATGATCTGGGGTGGGGTAGGGAGAAGGGAAAAGGGAATATGCCCGAATTGAATTGTAAAATGATGTCTGAAATACACAAAACATCAATAAAAGCACAAAAAAGGATAAAAAATGTGGTAATTAGCACTTAAAATGCTAACAGGCAACAACAAAGAAAAATAAAAACAACAAGAGCAAAGAATAAATTCTACCCTTGTAAAGAGGGACTGAGAGAAATGAGTGGGTCCCTCAATTCTTACCAGGAAAGCTTCCTTACACAACAGAATTCAGTGACACAGAGGGCCACAACTAGCTAAGCTTTCGAGTGTTTATCATGTTTATCCCAGGATAGGTCCACCCATGGCTCAGAGATTATTGCAGAAGAGGAAGCAGAAAGAGTTTAAAAGCCAGGGCTTGTGAATGAAGATAGAGAAGCAGTGGTTTACAGTCCACTGTAAGCTTTCACATGTGAACTTGTGACAATGTTGGCATCAGAGCGGGAACCCATGACAACCCAGAAAAGGTCTCAGAGTGGAGCAAGAGTAATGTGAGGGAGATTGACCTTGGACTGCACAGCATTGGACACTGATTACTGCTGGGTGAGGAAGAGGAAGAGTATGCCTTACCTAAGATTTCTAGATGTGCTGACTGCAGTGGATGTATTTTCACAGAAGGACAGCTGGGTTCAAGCTCTTGACTGGATAGGGCTTAGCTCTGATGATGCAATGCATGAGTTCTGATGGGATTGGCACATGGCAGGAGAGGGGACTGGGTTTGATTGGGAATCATTTTTGGAGATTTTCAAATGTTCAATAAAAAAAAAACAACACGAAGTCTCATTATTCAAATAAAACCACAAGTAAGAGTATCACACTAGCATAAGAAATCCTCTCATATACTTGCCCAAACCAAACTACATACAGCTCAGTAGAAAGCTTGTAGTGATATCATACCTTGTCTCCCTCAAAGGTCCTGGCTACATGTTACTGTCCACATTAGATGGGATTCTTGTTCTGAATGGCATTCATCACAACTCCTCACTCTATGTTACATTTTCAATTGAAATTTTGTGATTTCATAAAATATAGTTTGATGGCATTTAGATCAATTCCCCTCTCTGCACCGCTGCCACTGTCTTCCTCCCAATTTAATGAAATTAAATATACATGTTCATGTGTGTTTGTATTTCTATGTGTATGTGTGTTTGTGTTTGTGTGTGTATGCCTGCTTTGGGCTTTTTAAATTTTATTTATTGCTTTTCTGAAAATTAGATGGATTTATCTTATCTTAGTATCCATTAGCATTTTGGTATCTCTGAGCATCCTACCCAAAGAAAATGCTCGATTGTTTTCACATAGACTTGCCACTTAAGGGAGTTATAAACATTTGTGGACATACTCCTTTCCATCTTTCAATATAATGTTGATTTTTCTGACCACTAAGTTTACACACAACTTGTTCCTTCACTCAGGTGCCTAATCCTACAAAGAATAATATCCCTGTTCAGAGAGTTTTGTGGGGCTCAGGAAATGAGACTCTGAAATAATTGATGCTTATGAAAATGGTTGATGTTGCACGACACGGGTGCACAAAACTGCATGCAGACAGTACATTCATACACATACAGAAATAAAAAAATTAATAAAAATTAAAAACAAAGAAAATGGTTGATGTGAGAATGAGAACTGTAAACCATACATTTCCCATGGCTAATTTTGTACAGGCCAACTTTTCTTATATGAACAATAATTTTATTCAATGATAAAATATTTTGAATTTCATTAAGCTAAAAATCGAGAGTCCCTTTTTATATATATATAAAGTTTTCTTTATATATATAAAGTTATATATATAACTTTATATATATATAAATATGTATAATTATATATATATATATATATATCCTTTTCTGATTGAGTTTGCTTTGCATTGGTCTTGTACTCAACATTGCCATCCACACAAGTTCACATGAGCAGGCTTCCCGTGGCCTGAACGCCTCTGTCTTCCTATGTTCATGGACCAACTCTGGCTCTTACAATCTTTCTGGTCCCTAACTCTATCATACCAGGGTCGAGAGTGGTATGGGGGAAATGGATGAAAGGCTGGCCTTAGCCTGAATACTGTTGGAAAAGGATTATGGATGGGTGAGGGAGAGTAGACATTCCTTAAGTTTTCTACACATCCTTAATATACTCCAGTGGGTGATCTTGCACCAAAGGATTTGGTAGTATGGGACTTAGTGTGCATGGAAGATTGGATAAGGCCCAGTAGAGGGCTGTGTGGGGGCCATGGATAGAGGAAGGGATATAAATATGTTAAAGAACTGCTGTATGAAATGTACAAAAGTTCAATACAAATGGTAAAAAAGAATATATGACCTGGAAAGTTGTTTCAGGTGTTAAGAGTACTTGCTTTCCCATCATATGGACATTAGTTTGAGTCCTAGTTTACTTATTTATTTATTATTTATTTTTGTATGTGGGTGAATGTACGATATGCGTATAGGTCTGTGCACCCATGCATGTAATTCTGTGGAGGTCAGAAGAGGATATCTGATTCCCCTGTGCCACATAACAGCTGAGTCTAGTTCTTAATTAACAAGCTGAGTATCTTTCAAATGCCAGAAACTTCAGCTCTGATGAATGTGACATCTTCTGTCCTCTGCATGCAAAATCAGACATACCTACACTGATGTGCATATATACTCACAAACACATACAGAGACACATACATATAGTTTAACTAAATAAAATAAATGTAAATAGAAAGAAAAGTTTGTGTTATTCATGTTATAGCTTCCCAATATTTTTATGCAGAAGAGTGCTTTTTTTAAGGAAAAATCTAAATCATTAAATAACAGAACCCTATCAGATGAAAAATCTCCATATTTTTTATTAAATATGATAATTTATTACAATATTCTATAGACCTTTAAGTTGGATCTCTACAGAAAATAATTATTTCTCTTCTATTTTCTTAGGTAGTTGCAACATCTTTGGAGATAGGAAATTAATATTTCAAAGCCTTATCATCTAAAAGAATACTATTGTAATTCTATAATTAACAACCATAGATAATAGGGACAACAGATTCATAGGTCTGAAATTTTAGTATATTTGAAATATCATAAATAGAGATCATTTAAATTATGTAAAATTTCTTCAGATTAAATTCACTTTAATATTATCAGTATATGTAGATATCTTCCAAATATCTATCAGAAACACACCACTGAATATAATTTTGGATGTAAAGGCAAAAATTTTATGGGTTTCTTTAGTTAATTAAGTTTGCACAGTTAACAAATAATAAGGTCAAACATCATTCACAAATTCTGATTTTTAATTAAGTACATTAGGAAAATACAGAGTATAATTATACAGTGAAAATTTCAGATATATTTTGTTTTCGTGCCTTAAAAATGTTGTCTAGCAGAGGGTACTTAAAGTTAGGCTACTCCATAAATACCAAGGAGGTCTTTGGCAGCATATTTTATAGAACATCATAAATTACACTCCCAGCAGCATATCAGAGACAATTATCCCCTGGCATAGTCCCCATTGTTTTGATTTAGTAAGATCTTAGGAGCTGAACCAGTGCTTACCTGTCACACCTAACTGCACATTTCTAGCATGGTTGATATTTTTCTCAGGGTTCATTATGTTTCTTTTTGTTTCTATTATTTTAATGCCTTTTTTATGGTTCAAAGGTGGATGCACAGAGACTTAGGAATGTTTTCTATTTTCATGAATGGGAAATGTGTAAGAAAAACATGCAGTTTGCTAACAGTTTCCACTCTAATCACTTCTTTTTTCAGAAAGGTTTGTGGTGACTGAGATGGCATGAAATGTTTACATATGTTGTTTCCGTAATTTGATATTTCCATATAATGTCTCACTAAAGACACCAGTCTTACATTTTGATATCTGAAGTTCCAGATTCTTAGCCTATAAAAATTACTTATATTTATTTTACTTACCTTTTAATGGTATTATAACTTTTAATATATCTATTAAATATCTATTTTGATTAAATATAAATTTTAATATATCTATTTATAAATTGATTTCACAATGGACTTTATCATTATGAAATAATAAAAGAGTCTAATGAAATAAAGTTTCATGTGAATTTTAAATATTTATTCCCCTGTTATATTGTAGCTTTTATTTTCCTAAGTAATAGGGATAAAAGCTGTGACTTGAAGCATATCCTTTGGCACATATTCCTGATATTAATTTTATGGATCTAATTTATATAAAGAGTTTACTTTTCTTTTTTTCTTTTCTTTTTTTATTTCTGTATGTGCATGAATGTACTGTCTGCATGTAGGTTTGTGCACACATGTGGTGCAATGTCGTGGAGATCAGAAGAGGGTGTCGGATTCCCCTAGAACTGGAGTTCTCCTGGAATTGGAGTTTCAGACGGTTCTCAGCCACCATGTGGGTGCTGGGGACCGAACCCGGGTCCTCTGCAAGAGCGGTTGGCGCTCTTAACCACTAGGCCATCTCTCCAGCCCCAAGAGTTGACTTTTCAATGATTAAGAATAAATGAATATCAGGTGGGCGTGGTGGTGTACGCCTTTAATCCTAGCACTTGGGAGGCAGAGGCAGGCAGATCTTTGTGAGTTCAAGGCCAGCCTGGTCTACAGAGTGAGTTTCAGGACAGCTGGGGCTACAGGGAGACCCTGACTCAAAAAGACCAAAATAAATAAATAAATAAATAAAAAATAAATAAATGAATATCTATTACAAGAAATCAAAGTGATTCCACAGTTCTGTTCTGTTTTTAAAATTAATGGTATACTATTTTAATTTCTTCTGTAACTCTTGAGTGTATTACATTAATTTTGTATGTATAAGTAAGAATTTATATATGAATATCAAGACATATGTGATACTGATATCAACCTACATTCCAAAAATATTCCCTAAATTGGGAAATGCTAGTATCCCCCTCTTCAGTCCTCCTCTGACTTCTGTCTTTAAATTTTTTAACAGTAAATTATTTATTTATTTATTTATTATTTTATATTTATGAGTGTACTACGAGTGTACTATCTGCTTGTAGGTCAATGCACCCGTGTTGTGCAATGCCGGGGAGGTCAGAAGAGGGCGATGGATTCTCCTGGAATGGGAGTTAAAGATGGTTCTCAGTGGGTGCTGGGAATCGAACCCTGGCCCTCTGGAAGAGCAGTCTTCGGTCTTAACTGCTGAGCCATCTCTCCAGCCCCTCTGTCCTTTCTTAATTCCTACTTTCCTTCGTGACAGTGCCTAGATGGGTAAGTGGTCTTTAATTAAGAATCTACTTACAACTTTAATGAACAAAATCCCGCTTCATTACCATGCTACACTCTAATTGTCCGTCGGCTGAGTACACTATGTGCTGAACCTTGTAATCAATATGTAGCCATGTTTTTGACTATCTGGAGACTTTTAATCTGTTAAGAGCACGTGAGTTTTGTGTTTAAAAGCTGACAAAATAGTCAGTGGACCATTAAGGCCATTCAGAAAGGAAACATCTCTCCTGAGAACAGACTCTGAAAGACGCTTGCAGTTGTTTCCTGCATTCAGCCTGAGTCTTACACAGCTGGGAAGGGTTCAAGGGTCAGCTTTTGGCATACATAAATTGGTGAAGGCAATAATTTTCCTGTAAAGCAACGGAGAAATGGGCAGTTGTTTACATATTAATTAATAAAGTCTGATTAAATGCTGAATTTATATAAAAATTAAATGTTTGGAAATTTTGAACACTGGATGATTTCAGAGGATCTTATAATGCCCAAATTTTCTGTATTTTATCTATGAAATAAGTTTAAAATTTTATCTTTTAGAGAGGTAAAATTTTTTTTATTAAATTTTAACTTTCATTACCTTTTAAATCATCTATTATTCTGTATTTTTTATGAAAATACTACATATTTCCATGTGAAATTTACATTTTTTTATTGATGCTTTGTGTATTTCATACATCATTTTCCAATTCAGTTCAGGCATATATCCCCTTCCCTTCCCCCCACCACACCCCTACCCATCCCAGATCATGCATTCTGCCTTAAGTTTTCTGCATCTTTCTCTGCTTGTTTGTTTTGTTTTCATTTTGTTTTTTAACAATAAGTGATAATTTGTGAGTACAAGCATCCTTCATGTAAAACCAGTTTGCAAACCCACACAGCTCATGGGTCCCACCATCCAGCAGGGGGGGCTTGTATGTTCAATCAAGTTGATCAAATGAGTGTCCAGTCTATATTGTTGTAGTTTCACCATTAACCACAATCGAAGCCCTTACATTCTACCACGCCCCATCTTCCGCAGATTGTACCCTAGGCTTAGAAAAGGGGCACAGGTGGATGAGAAGCAAAAGACTCTACTTTCTCTGGAGCTGATGTCTTGGTCTCTAGTCAGTTCTGGCTGTTTTCTTTCATGGGCTGCCAGCTTGTCCAGGCATAACCTTTCGATCCTACTAATGAAGCACATGCAATTAGATATTTAGGTATTAAACAGTATAATATATAGCCTTTCGATCCTACTAATGAAGCACACACAATTAGATATATAGGTATTTAAACAGAACTAATTGTTATGGTAGGTTTCTTTGGTATTGAGGACTGAAGAGATGATTTAGCAATTAAGAGAACTGGCTGATCTTCCAGAAGACCTTGATTCAGTTCCCAGCTCCAGTGTGGCAGGTAACAACCAATAGAAGATAAACTTCTGTCATCAAAGATGTGCATGACAAGTATTGGTAAATCAGTAAATATATGCAAATGATGTACTAGTGTTTGGTCTTTTGAAAAGCCCTGCTGTATCAATTTGTTTTATCATAGAAAATTAAATATATTTTATAACATTTCTTTAAAATTTATCATTAAACATGAGTGAAAATTTCAAATCGTGGTACCACACTAAAAATTGATGAAATTACAGTATCTTTCAGTAGTAAAAACAAAATTTGTGCTCACAGGGCAAATTCTTAACCTTTCACAGTACGGATGAAAATTCTTCTTTTGATACTTGAATAAACATTTTTATATAGTTATGCCATGGAAAACTAATTTCATGATTAAAAATGGAAATCTCATCGGACTTTTATTGTATTGTACTTCATAGTGGCTAAAAATGAAACATTAAAAAAATCATATACATTTAAAGTATGGTGTATTTCCTAGCTTTGGACACTGTATCTGTTGACTGAGCTGATGGGAATAATACAACAATCTAAGATATTTTCAACTGCTAGTACTGGTTAATAGAGGCTGTATTCCTCAACTTCTTTTCCTCCTGCATTTCATGTGCACCCTTCCAGCAGCACAACCTTTTCTCAGTGAGCTTTTCCATAACTCACAAGTTAGAATATACCAATGGCTCCTTCCAGACAATTTCTTTGTTTCGTATATCAGGATTTCTCTGTAAACAAGCCGTGAGACATGATTTTGCAGGATATACTCGAGAATCTTCAAACCTCTCCTTTGCTCATGCATTTTATTCAGTAGTAATGTCTGTATTTTAAGAGATAGGAAGAAAAAAAGTTGAAAGTTTACTTGAGGCAAGAAATAATTTGAGTTAAATCTTGCCTCTGTGACCTGGAGGATTTCTTATTTCACTAGCTTGGATGCTGTAGCATTGCCTATTCTTTTTCTCAGAGGCACTCTTTTTGTGAGCTGTTCTGAATGACTGAGCATCTGGTTATCAAATGCCCTCACCTTTCATTTTGTTAACTCCTAGATCTGCTATGAAGGAAAGTGAATTTCAATTATGATAATATTTTGGTATATAATGCCATTCTAAGCATTCCTTTATATTAAATTAATTAACCTTCACAAGCATCATATACGTAGAAGCTACTTTAATTAACCCCATTTAACACTTGAGGAAATGAAAACCAAAGAGACATATTACCAAGGTCAGAGAGGACATGAGAAGAAGAATCTAGAGTGAGAGTTCAGTGATAGAACACAGACACATTGTTACTTGATAAAAGCTATCTACTATCATCTGATCCATAAAAAGTCATGTTTTACATCCTAGAGTAATGTAACAAATCATAAGTTTAGTGAATACTTTATTAAAATTTAAAAATTTTATTGCAACCTAAACGAGGAAAACTGTCTTATTATGTTATACATTTTTAGGGCCATGTTTTCATTAACCTCATAAATGTCAAGCAAGTTCCTCAGCCTACAATAAAATGACTAAAATCAAATATAATTTAATGTGTATTTCTTATTAGATCACATATAAACATAAAGCAGTTCATAATGTATAATTTATAACAGTATTTTAAAGACCACTGTATTTGCACTACTCTGTCATTAAATTTCTATAGTACAACATTTTTGCAGAATATCAATTTCAAATTATTTTAAAGTATTATTTAATCTCAATGGGTCACATTATCAAAACAAGTTTATCATCTTAAGTATAGGAAAAATTAGGCCATTAAAATGTCAATATTGATGTCTTAACAGAACAGAAAAATTTGCAAATAGAGAGATCAGAAGAATTCCAAACTTGATACTTATCACAATTTAGTGACATATCTTTGAGAGTATTTCCTTGTATTACGTTGCATGCAAAACTGGAAGACCTGAGCCATCTAAGCCTTTTGGAAGTTAAGTCCAAAAAGTTGCACATGGAGCTTACTGGACTTGGTGTTTTCCCTGCTGGTTTTTAGTCTTGTTTTGGTCCAGTATTTCCTCAGAATACTTGTATTCCTCCCTTTGGGAATAGGAATGCGTATTAGGTTCCACTGTATGTTGAGAGTATGAAATTTTTCTTTTGATTTTACAGGACCTTACAGTTAAGAAATTGGCCTGGGTCTCAGAAGAGACTTTGGACTGTAGACTTTTGATAGAATTGAGACTGGTAAAAACTATGTGGGCTTTTAAGGTTGGACTAAATGCATTTTGCATTTTATATGGTCATGAGCCTATGGTGGCCAAGGTGTGGGTGGTTTGAATGAAAATGTCCCCCATAGGCTTCAAGTATTCAGACATTTTTGTCCCCAGTTGGTGGTGCTGTTTTGGGAGGTCTTAGAAGGTGTGGTCATGCTGGAGGAAGTATGTCCCTGGGGGTGGGCTTAGTGAGTTCAGAAAGCCTTGCAGGCTCCAGTTGCTCTCTCTTGGCTCCCTGTGCTCGTTGGAAGATGTGAATCTCTGCTTTCTGCTCCAGCCCCTGCCACCATGCCTCCCTGCCACAATGGACTCTAAATTCCCTGGAATTGTCAATGGTAAGCTCAAATAAACTCTTCTTTTTTCAGTTCCCTTGATCATTGTGGTTTTATCACAGCAACAGAAAAGTCACTAATACAACACCACTCTTTAGGAACTCTTATTTTAAATATTTATTTATTTATTTATTTATTTATTTATTTTTTGGTCTTTTTGAGACAGGGTCTCCCTTCAGTCCCAGCTGGCCTGGATCTCGCTATGTAGACCAGGCTGGCCTTGAACTCACAGACATCAGCCTGCCTCTGCCTCGTAAGTGCTAGGATTAAAGGTGTCCACCACCATGCCCAGCTCAATATTTTTTTAAATTTAATTGGTAGGTAAATAAGAGACTATAAAGTCAATTATGTTGTTAATATATGTGTGCTAAACAAAGCCAGAAGAAATAGAATTAACAATTTCTTCATCAGTGAATGATATTCTAAATTTTATTTTGCATATTTATCAACTTGGATATCTGTTAAATTTGGAATGTAGTAACCAACAAAAATGCCTCTCATAGTTGAAAAATAAAGAAAGTTCTTCCGGGAAATGAATGAGCTGGAAGAATCTATGTCCAACAAATCAACCCCACAGAGACTACTTGAATCAATGGAAAAGAGTGAAGGTAGGAATGAATAAAGAGGCCATAGGAAAAAAAAAAGGCTATAGGAAGAAAAAAAAGTTAAGTTAAAATGACAGTAACAACTACATATCTTTAAGTAACTTTACATGTCAATGGCCTCAACTCCCCAGCTAAAATACACAAGTTAGTTGAATGGATTAAGAAACAAAAGCCCTTCCAGCCTTGGGCCTAGGTCTGCTGCCTCAGACATGTGAACTAACCTCTTAACCCAGGACCAGCCCACTATGTCTTGTCCCCCTACACTAAGACTAGTGATATTTTTCTTCTTCAGTGACCAAGACTATTCTGTTTAGCTCGTTAGGCCCTCACCAAACTGTCCTCACCCCAGCCACAGCCTATGTACTCCTACTAAAATTTTTGCCTGAGTACTAACTGACTAACCTGCCAGAGCCTAGGCTCTGGATCTCCTTAGTGTTGATTTCTACTCAATGTGTACTCGTCTTCACAATCATGAAATTGAGCTATCCCAAACACTGCCATCATAAATCACAGACCAATTATAATATTATTTTATCCACAATTTCTCATTGTTTTGTATCAGGTACCTACAATGTTCTAAATATATTTAATGGGAATCTTTAGAAATAAATGACCCATTTCTAAATCACAAGTAATCCCTGGGTAATATGATGAAAAAGTGAATTACCCATGAAGCCTGCTATTGATGTGGCTCATGCCTTTGCCTTATTTGTCCACAATGTAATCTTGTGCATTACTCATGGGTGTTATCAGGTGCATTATTACAATATAGTATTTGTTTTGTAATGGTCTTACTTATGAATCACAACTCAAAGGTACAAGGGATAGAGATATTGCAAAAAATATTGCCAAGGGAATCTGTGAGTCTTTCTTTAAGTGAGACTATAAAAGAAAGTCCTCAAGAGGGAAAGGTAAACTCTAGTTTGCTAATATCTATGCTAAAAGATCTTTGAGGAGAGACACAGAGAGAAACAGTCACAGAACTTTTCATTGGACGCTATTTTAAATATTTTGACTGCTATTTTATTTTATTTTATTTTATTTTATTTTATTTTATTTTATTTTATTTTATTTATTTTTTTGGTCTTTTCCAGACATGGTCTCCCTGTAGCCCCAGCTGTTCTGGAACACGCTCTGTAGACCAGGCCAGCCTTGAACTCACAAAGATCCGCTTGCCTCTGCCCCACAATTGCTAGGATTAAAGGCATGCGCCACCAAGCCTGGCTTATTTTATTTTTTTAATTTAGGTTTTTATTGTCATTAAACTTTTTCCATAAATCATACATCATTTTTCAATCGAATTTAAAGTCACTTCCCTTTCCATGCCCCCCATCCCACCTGAGTCCCTGCAATCTACCATACATGTCTTGGATCTTTTTCTGAGTCTTTCCAGAGGTTTTTTTTTTTTTTCCCAGTTTTTTTGTTGTTCTCTCTAATATATATATATATATATAAATATATATATATATATATATATATATAATACCCATATCACCTGAAATTGGGAGGATTTTTTTTTTTTTTTTTTTTGCTAAAAGATGTCATGTTTTTCTTAAGGAAGTCCTTAGAGGTTCCTCTTTGGCAAGCCCAAATAATCATCAGTATTGCTCTTGTGCTTCACACTGATGTCTTTCCCTCCCAAGGTCCCCCAAATTAAGTCCAGTAAGCACGCATCCTGTCTCGATCCCCTTGCACTGGCCTCATGATACAGCCTGGGTAGTCCAACAATGGCAGTCTATAATCTGAGAAGGTTGAAATCCCCTTAGCTGCTTAGTCCACAAGCTGGGTATCTCAGTAGTCCTCATCTGGCATTGAAGGTCTGAAGGATTCTTGGAGAGACATAAGTCTTCAGTCCACATTGGAGGGTTAAAATGCTGTGTCTCATGGCTGTGAAGAGTGGCAAAAGCAATGACAGCCACAGAGTAAAAGCACTTGCCAGTACAAATTAAAGACAGGCCAAACAACAGTGCTCTCTCTTTTTTTCTTTTTTTTTTTTGTCTTTTTACTAAGATCTTAAGTTTTATACCTGAAGTATAATTCCCCTGGTATTACTGATTATTTATTTCTGCTTTTACTTTCCTTTTGAATACTTAAAGCCACACAGTTAGCCCAGATTAACCAAGGAGGAAACCTTCCTTGACTGCTCTTTTATTATGAGTTATTGAGGTTATACTATGTACACCTAATCCTAATGTTTTTATATTTATGAATTTCTGTGTGCAGTGGGGGAAGGTGGCTCACCTGTGGACGTCAGAAGTCAATGTGTGGAAGTAAGATCTTACTTCCACCATGGGGATTCCAAAGATGGTTCTTAGGGCTTCAGACTTGGTAAAGGCTATCACCCACTGAGCCATCTCTCTGGTACTCTATTCATTAATTAAGAGGTATAATACATGTGTCTGCATGGGTGAAAACTAGCCTCTGTGAAATTTCCCATTATATAGTTCCAGGTATGCATTGGCCTTTGATAAATAATTACTTTAAGGATGTCTGTCAATGAGAAGAAAGAATTGTAACTCAGGGTTTTGGTCCAACTATAATTTGAACTATCAATGTAAATACATGTGGAGTGGGATATTTAAGGTTAGTCATACAAGTTGTCATTCACTAGTCTGTTAGTTTCTATTGCTCTTATAAATAGCACCACAAACTTAGCTATGACAAAGTCAGCACCATATATTTCTGTTGGTTACAACTGCAATTATAATTCCATTAAAACAAAATCAAGTTTCTTCTCAGAAGTGTCTTAAGGAAATGCCTTCTTAGCTTGTCTAGATTCTAAAGGGGTTGCTATTTATTTAGCTCCTGGAAACATTCATTTGTCTTCAATGTCAGCAAGCCTCTAACTGCTCTCTAACCACATCATATTTGTCTTGAATACAACCAGAAATCATACTCAAGTTTGAAGTACCTTTGCTTTCAGGATGTTTTTCACTGAAAAACCTGAAAATATCTCTATCTCAAAGTCATTAATTAAGATACAGATATAAGCTGGGCATGGTGGTGCATGACTTTAATCCCAGCACTTGGGAGGCAGAGGCAGGTGGATCTCTGTGAGTTCAAGGCCTGCCTGGTCTACAAAGTGAGCTCCAGGCCAGCTGGGACTAAAGGGAGACCCTGTCTAAAAAAAGATTATATATATATAATATATATATATATATATAATATTGTAATCAATGTTGAGGTCTAGGGTATTCTGAATGATATCACTTGTGATAAGCCAAACCTTGTCATAGTAAAACATAATTACTATATCCAGCAAGGCTTGATGGAGCATACCTTTATGCCCATAACTCTGAAAGCAAGGCAGGTGGAGCTCTGTGAGAATCATGGTCAGCCTGGTCTACATACCGATTTCTAAGCCAGATTGGGTTACTGGGATAACCCACCTTAAAATTTTTTTTTAGATCCATACAAAAGAATTATCTGCTGAAATGTTATAGAACAGTGTAAAGAAACAGCAAATGCTTCAGCCATGTGAAGGGCCTCAAGAGACATAATAATAAATTTAAGGAATATGATACCTAAAGGTGCCCACTGCATTATTACACTTATGTAATTACCAAAGGGATAATGGTAATGTGCAGTGTGAATGCTAGGCAGGATGCATTATTTAAAGTAGATGCTACAGTGTACAAAGTGGTTTGACTCACAGTTTTCCTTGGTTAGAATATGGATTTCACCAGAATCATCAACTGATTTTTCTCTCTTTTTTTTACTGAACTTTTGAACATTTCCATACAACATTTCTTAATAAAATTGAGACCCATTCCCCCTTCCATGCCCCTCACCCCTCCAGAGATCATGCATTCTGCCATACATGTCTTGCATCTTTATTTCAGTCCTTTTTTTAAAATTTTTCAGTGCAGAAGTTTACTGTTTAGGGCAGAAGTTTACTGTTTCATTCAGTTATTTGAACAACTATTTAATTATAAATTGCTCCAAAATATGCATGTATACACTCTACCCATATGCCCATATTACAACATCTGAAAGTAAACTATAGGCTAAGTCCAAAACATGTTTAAGGATTCAGTTTTTAACAGTAGAGTTGCATGCAAGTAAAAAAAAAAATTACATTCCTAAATTACATAGTAAGCTGCTGTGTGTTAATGTACTATTTTTGTAGTGGAATCAGGTATTATATTTATTATTAAAGAAAATGACTCAGTTTGCCTTACAAATAAAGGTTTAGTGCTAGGATCCACAAATGAGGGACACCATAAGTTTTTTTTTTTTTTTTTTTTCCTGGGACTTTGTTACTTCACTTAGCATAATGGCCTCCAGTTCCATCCATTTACTTGCAGATTTCATGATATCCTCTAGCTACATAGAACTCCATTGTGTAGAAGTACCACATTTTCTTTATCCACTCATCGACTGAGGGACACTTGGATTGCTTCCAGCTGTTTGCTATTGTGAAAAGAGTTGCAATAAGCATGGTTGTGTGTGTATCTCTGCATCAGGATGAGTCTTGTGGTATGACTGGCTCAGGTGGTATGTTCATTTTGAGTCTTTTAAGAGTTATCCACACTGCTTTCCATAGGGGTTACATGACTTTGTATTTTCACCAGCAGTAAATGAAAGTTCCCCTGAATGGGAAACCAGAATCTCTGAAAATGATAGAGGAAAATGTTGGCAGTTACCTATAGGATAGAGGCATAGGAAAAGACTCTAAATCAGACAGCAGCTACACTGGAAATAAGGTAAAAAAATCCACAATTAAACTCATTAAACTCAAAACTTCTTTAAACTCTTTAAACTTCTTTAAACTCAAAGACCTCATTAAACTCAAAAGCTTCTATACAGTGAATGAAACAGTCAAAACAATGAAGAGAAAACTCACAGAGTGGAAAGAAACATTCATGAATCATATATCTGACAGAGGATTAACATCCAGAATACATAAATTACTCAAAAAACAAAGGAGCAAGACAACAAATGACCCACTCAAAAGATGGAGAGTAAAGAGCTGACCAGAGGCTTCACAAATGAAGAAGTCAAGATGGCTGAGAAACATTTTAAAAAGTGTTCAACATCTCTAGCAATTAAGGAATTGCAAATTAAAACCAATTTAAGATTCCATCTTATTCCTGTAAGACAGGCTATGTTCCAGAAAACAAATGAAACCCAATGGTGAAGAGGTTGTGGAGAATTTTCAACTTGTAAAATGTCAGTGACCTTTAACTCCAATGTGCACTTGTGTTGTACATCATAATTCAAAAAAATATTTAAAGGCTTTTCAAGAGTCCTACAATTTGTAAACCAGAATTCAGCAAAGCAATGTCTTTGTTGCTGTTTTACAATGTGTGAACCAGTACAAGATAAATTTTATTTCCATGTTTTTAATGCAAATCTTTATTTTCAATGTTTTGGTTGGTTTCTTATGAATTTGGTAATATGTCCAGGGTCAGTGAGTGAATAAGGCCAATTAAAATACTCCATTCTAAACTGTTCTTTTTCTCCCTAATTAAAATATTCAATTTCTAAACTCTTCATTTTGATAAAATTTATAAAAACATATACAAGACATCCATTAACACATAGATTTGTGAATGTATATTGACAGCATTATTCAATTATCACAAAATATCAAGAAATATTAAATTTTATCAATTAAAAATGATTCTACAACATTATTTAGTTATTTATGGATTAAGGACTAACAAATTTTATTACTTTTCAAAAAATGGGAAGAAAAATTTTATCCTAAAGAAGTCCATTCTTAAATCCCTGAAGCTCTTTATATACTATATTAAGTGGTAAGAGTAGATTAATATTGAAATTAAGGTTGCCATTAACATGACCTAAAACTAAATTAATTATGCTTGTGCTGTCCTGTTGGTCCCAAAATTAACTCGGCTCCACAAGGGTCTTTAAGAGTAAATTCAAGGGCTGGAGAGATGGCCTAGCAGTTAAGAGTGCTGACCGCTCTTACAGAGGACCCGGGTTTGATCCCCAGCACCCACATGGCGGCCAAGAACCATCTGAAACTCCAATTCTAGGAGAACTCCAGTTCCATGGGAATCCGACACCCTCTTCTGACCTCCGCGGCATTGCACGACACGGGTGCACAGACCTGCATGCAGACAGTACATCATTCATACACATACAGAAATAAATAAAATAAAAAAAAAAATAAAAAAAAGTAAATTCAAGTGTTAAGAACAACTTAGCGTCAGAGAGGATGAAAATGCTACCACATTTGAGGGAGGACCTGGAGAAGGAATGGAGATGGCTTGCACAGATCAGGAAAAAAATAAAAAAGAAAAAGAAAACAAGGAAACAGATAACAGATTATCTAGCAGAGCTTCTTAAGGAACACACCCTATCAGAATTTTGCTTTGGGAATACCTATTGCAGAATTTTGATGTTTAGAACTATAATATAATGAATTTATGTAGCATAATTTTTGATAATTTCTTGGAGTAAGAGTAGGAATCTAATACAGTAACTTTATATCACATGAAAGTTGATTTTGAAGGGAAGAGAGATGGCTCAGGTGTTAACAGCATTGGCTGGTTTTACAGGGGACACAGGTTAGATTCTCGGTATGTACCTGGCTACTAAGAACCACCTGTAACTCCACTTACAGGGGATTTTGATGGCCTCACCTGAGCTTTGCAAGCATTTCATGAGACATGTGTAGTTACACCCATGCATGAAATACACTTATACACATAAATTAAAAAATAATAAACCAGGTGTGGTGGTGCACACCTTTAATCCTAGCACTTGGGAGGCAGAAGCAGGGGGATCTTCGTGAGTTCAAGGCCAGCCTGGTCTACAGAGTGAGTTCCAGGATAGCTGGGGCTCCAGAGAGACCCTGTCTCAAAAAGACAAAAAAAAAGTATTTTTTAATTTGACTTTGAAATATTCAGCAACTAGTCTTCTTAATCAAGTTTTTTTTTTTTTTTCCTGTTGGGACCATTTATTTGATAGCTTTATAACAAGTTATCAAAGCATTTCAGCATGGTTCATTTCCAAAAACTTTTTGGTTACTAATCTTCATGTTTAATAGCACATATAATTTGAATAATAAAAAGAAATGTAAAATATCTAAATTAAAGTAAAAAGTCTATCTCATATTTTTTAGAGTTGTCTCAATCTTATCATTTTTTTATTATTTGTTTATTTTTAAGGGATTCTACAATATAATAACACAGTTGTTTTCAGATAACATTGATGTTACTCAGTTTGCTGTACAATTAGGTTATTGGTGCATTTTGCAAGTATCTATGTCCAAATTTTGAAAAACCCAAGGTTCCCATAGTCCATTTGGTGATGCTTGTATGCACAGGTATGTTGATCAATTAGGAGTCCAGTCTATATTGCTGTAGTCTCATGATTCACCCCTATCTCTCCACAGCCCTTACATTCTACCACTCCTCCTCTTCTGCACTTTGATCCCTAGGCTTTGGGAAAAGGGCACAGTGGGTGAGAAGAAAACAGTCTGCTTTCTTTGGAGTTGTCATTTTGGACTCTAGTCTGTTCAGGTCGTTCCCCTTCATGGGTGGACAGCTTATCCAGTGATACCTTTTTAGTCATACTAACAAAGCACAAGCAATTGGATGTACAGGCATTTAAGCAGTACTAATTTTTATGGAAAGCTAAGCTGTGAGCATAGACACAGATGCTTGGATGGTATGTTAATCCAAAAACTGTGGTTTCTCTATAAAGGGTGACAAGTTCTTACTGTGGCTTAAAACATCTCCTAACCACTAGAGGACATAAGCTCGTGGCATCTGCTGTGATTTATTCCTCCAAGGGGAGAGCTAATAGTCAATTAGATTTGGGATATATATAGACACTTGGCTGCCACTGTTGCACAGTATCTCCAGGCAGTTAAGGTGTAGCTGATATTGACAAAGGAGTCTTCCTTGTCTCAGGGAGAGAAATATTTTGCTGTATTGCTTTAGTGGTCTTTGGTAACACTCTCTGTCATTTCAGAGGCCAGTTGTATGTTAGCAAGTGACGTCTCATAACATTTTTTCATGCTCACACCAGGTCTTCGACAACAGGGACTTACTGTCTTTCTCCTTGCATATATCCCACTTATAGGCAAAAGGCCATTATAATTGGGGGGGGGGTTGAATCCCCTAGCCAACATCTCCTAGGCAGAATAATTCATTGCTGATGTCAGAGCTTTCCTGTACTAATATATTTTGCTTAATTACAGTTTATAAAGACTTTACTATTGAATTTGGCTCTAGATAGAGAATTATCTTTTCATAGTTCCTATGCTTATCAGTCAATTAAAAAAGGGTAGTTATACCTGTTTTATAAGAAATTACCACTATCCAAACATCTGTGTCTATACCAAAGTAATGTACCATAGTACCTAGCAATGTTTAAATACCTATATATCTAATCACTTGTGCTTCATTAGTAGGATTGAAGGGTTATCCCTGGGCAAATGGTCAGCCCATGAAAGGAAACAGCCAGAACTGATCAGAGTCCAAAAAGACATCTCTAGACAAAGTAGAATGTTCTGCTTCTCATCCACCTGTGCTCCTTTTCTAAGCCTAAGGAACAATCTGCGGAAGAGGGGAAGTGGTAAAATGTAAGGGCTGCAATTGTGGTGAGTCGTAAAACTACGACAATATAGTCTGGACACTTATTTGATCAACTTGATTGAACATTCAAGCCCCTCCAGCTGGATGGTGGGAGCCTTGGGCTGCGTGGGCTGGGACACAACTTCTTGAAAATTAGTTTTATATGAAGGATGCTTGCACTAAAAAAAAGGAGCTAGATACTGAAAAGTCTTTAAAGCAGGTTTTCATGCCAGGCCTGAAGAAGGCCAAGAGCTTGGAGGAAGATAGTCATTAAAATCCACTCTGTAAGATTTGCAGTTTAAAAGGGTATACTTACAGCTGGAGAGATGGCCTAGTGGTTAAGAGCGCCGATCTTTCTTACAGAGGACCCAGGTTCGATCCCCAGCACGCACATGGCAGCCGAGAACCGTCTGAAACTCCAATTCCAGGAGAACTCTGGTTCCGGGGGAAGACGACACCTTCTTCTGACCTCTGCGGCATTGCACGACATGGGTGCACACATCTGCATGCAGACAGTACATTCATACACATACCAAAATAAATAAAATTTTAAAAAATTTAAAAAGGGTATAATTAAAAATAATATATTTATAGAGAGAGTTATTTCAGTAGAGATTTATATACAAATACAAAATAAACCATATAAGTTAATAGACTTGATTTCCCAGAAGTCATAATACAGTCATATAGCTTTTAAAGAGCAAAGTGTATAATTGGGTAAAATTATTTGGCAGCATTCAACTCTGCCCAAGCTTATCCACATATTATAGGATATTTTTAAGGCTTAGTGAAAGTTTTAGATTAGTTAAATTTTGTTGTAGGTTTTGGTGAAAATGGTAATACATTTGAACTAATTGGAATATAAAATGTTAATTGATTTATTTATAATTGGTATTGAACTTCCAACGTCGATTGGGGTTAAGGTACACAAATTATCTATATTTTTCTGAATTATACAACATCACATTGTAACACTTCTTTTACTTGTACGACAATTTTAAGGAATTAGGTTTAAATTTACTTCCAAATAAGTAGCATACAGCCAATGAGAAACAGTTTGGGTAAATTTAATTGAAAACTTATGCTTGGCTCCTGTTTATGGGTATGTGTAACAACTTAGGCATCTATAGGTCAAAACATAAAAATATTAAAAAAACAAAAAGAGGGAGGTGGAGGTGGGGTACTATCCTTTCTGGGATACAAGTGGAAACTCTGTGTTCAATCATATTGATAAATTTTCAATTTGGAGATCTTGAAACTAACAATGGGAGGAGAATTGTATGTTCCCACAGGTAAAAATCACCAATCTAAATGTCTGAAAACGTACAAGTTTTGGCTGTGCAGGATGGACTGGGAAATGCCAGCAGAGAGGCTGACCCATCTGAACAATAAAGAAAGCAGAACCTCAGACTGCCTAAGTCACAGACACTGAGTATCTCTCTGAATACTATTGGGGCTAACTGTTTATAATGGGCCCTAACGAAGTTTACTTTCCAGGTACTGAGAAACCTTCCTACTTCTTTCCTTTGTAGGAAAAAGAAAAACATGATGGTAATGAAATAATTCCCTAACTGTAAATTAGAGCCAACTGTTATAGTGATAATTTCTTAATCAAGTTTTCACGTAGTTACATACGTAGTATCTATCTTTGGTAAAAAAAAAAAAAAAAAAAAAAACAATACACAACTCAAAATTGGATAACTCTTTATAGAATTTTATCAGCAATCTGAACACTAGCCATTTCTCTATGTGCTATGTGATATCATAAGAGATGTGAACAAATGTCTACTCACCTGAGAAGGGTAATCTATTAAAGATCTAATTGAGGGTCCCACAATACTCAAACTTAGTGAGCCAATGAGTTTATTGAGGCAACACAGGGGTGTGGCTGAGAGGTTATTCACAGGAGCAGAAGAAATGCCTCAAATACAGCTGCATCACCAAAAGCCCATTGAAGGATAACTGCCTAGATTTATAAAGAGGGCTCTGAGCTAACTTTCAGAGGGTTCTCTACTTGGTGAGTAAACCTCAGATTCCAGCTAATATCCAACCTAAGAACTGTGTGACACCCCCACCCCCCAGTCTGGAAACTGTGATCTGGGAAAACAACAGCAATTATCTTCTCAAAACCACCACCTGTCTACCCACCCCTCTCTCTCCCAATGCCCGAACACTTAAAAGCAGACACATAAGTGTGCATTAGGAAACAATTTCAATTCAGGGGATGCAGTGTTGTCCTTGTTCTTAAAAAAAGAACATTCTGTCTCTGTAGGGGTGGCTCTCCCTGGTCAATCCTGATCTAACTTTTTCTAACTCTCACCACACCACGGGCTACAATTCCTGAAAGCTAGAAGCATGGAGTTCACAGTACAAGCGGAAGACAGCTGGGCTGCAGTCTTCTCCAGCAAGGCTGGTAAGAGCCTCATATTGGCAGCTTGGCTTGTCCGAGAGTCACCACTCTTCGCTGCATCTAAAACCCTGGGGAGGGGAAGGCCTATTGCATCTAGGGAATTTTAAGGACTTTCTGAGGCTTTCGAGTTATTTACTAACTGGGTTTTAAGACGCCTCCATTTAGTCCAGAATGGTGCACCCCTTTAATCCCAAATACTTGGGAGGCAGAGGCCTGAGGTTGCCTCCCTTCAATCTTGGGGCTGGAGAGATGGCCTAGTGGTTGAGTGACAACTGCTCTTGCAGAGGACCCGGGTTCTATCCCCAGCACCCACATGGTGGCTGAGAACCGTCTTTAACTCCAGTTCCAGGGGAATCTGACACCCTCTTCTGACCTCCGCGGCATTGCACTACACGGGTGCACAGACCTACATGCAGACAGTACATTCATACATATACAAAATAAATTTAAAAAATTTAAAAAAAGGTTAAAAAAAGAACTTCAATATTAATGAGTTTCTCTGCATGATGGAATGATTCAACTCAGAGGAAATTTTCACACTAAACAATGCTGACTTATCATGGAAGAAGGTTCAAGGTTCCAGAGACAGCTCAGAGGGTAAACAAAATCATCTGATCTGCTGGAATAACTTAGGAGAAGGAGAGAAGATGCTCTCACAAGTTGTCCTTAGGATAACTACACACAAAACATAGTCAACTGAACCAATAATGTTTAAGATCGATTCAGAAGGATGTTCATGGTTATTAATTATCAGTAGTTCTAAATTGATATTTGTTTAATAAGAAGATCCAAAAACTGGGAAAGCAATGCAAAATTGTGAAGAAAACAAAAACAAAAACAGTGACAGATAACTATGTCAGGTGTCTGATTACCACAGCAAATATCTGAAAAATAAATTGATAAATAGAAAAGGTATCTTGTATCAGGTTTAGAAACCTTAGTGAATGATTAAGTAGTTCTGCCTATTATGGTAGCTTGATGTCATGGTAGGAGAAGAGTTGCCCAGACTATAGTTGGAAAGTGGAAGAGGAAGAGCCAGAGACTGAAGTCCCACATTTCCTTTAAGGGCCCATGTGAAGTTCCTTAAAGTCCCTTACAAGGCCTGATCTCATAAGGCTCTAATGTCACTCCAATAGCACCAATCAGCAACCAAACCTTCATCATATGGTGAGAGTTCAGATCCAAACAACACCAGTAACCAATTGAAAAAATAAAAAATAAAAACAGTAATTACTGTCAGGTTGTTAGATCCAGAGGCATTGAAATGCAGAGACACCTAAGACCGCTGGTGCCCAGGATCCTGCCTTACCAGGCCAGTCTTTAGCTATGCTAAAACGGGCCATCAAATCTTCCACCTTTCTGGAAGCCAGACTCCAGACTCCTGCAGAGTGCACTACCCACCCCCACTCCCATTGAATCTGGCCCCCACCTTCTCCCTTAAATTCCCAAGCCAGACGCCATTCTGGGCTTGGCTCTACCTCTCCCCTTAGCCTAGCCCTGGCTACTCTGAATTAAACTTTGCACCGAAGAACTCAGACCTTGTGGCTTTTCATTCCGGGGGGAGCACGCCATAACCTTACAATTACAACTATAATTTTTCTATCAAAAGGTAAAACTTATAAACAAACCAATTAATAGAATTTAGTAATAAGCTGACACTGTGTAAACTGAGTAGCAAATACCTCATATAATTTCAAGTACAAAATTGTAGAAGTGTTAAAGTGTAATGTAGTCCAACTTTTGAGATCTTCATTAATTACATCTGAATTAATAAAAAATATATAAATTATAGACAAGATTCCTTAATTCAGCATTTAAAGTTCTATAACTGTAGAATCATTCAAGATGGAAGCACACATCTGTTGTAGGATAGAATGAGCAACACTGAACATTATTTGCAAGGTCAACTCATCTTGCTTGAGTATCCAGAATTTAAATGCTGCTAGGCTAAACCTAAAGAGAAATCATGCTGGAAAAACAGCTGATGTAGAGTCTGGAATAACCAGAATTATGGTCTGGAAAAAGTGAAAGGTAATGTTTTAAATTGAAATATCCTACCGTTGAATGCATAATTTTATAGGGGAAGAAGAATTATTAATGTGAAGAGTGGTAATAAAATATCTCTAGGAGAAAATGGCTTCTTCAGCTTCATGGTATGATACTGTTTAGAGTCCCAGTGGTACATGAAGTTGTGAAATCTGCCCAAAAGTTAGAATGTCCAGATGTGACCTTCGCAAATGTAATTTCTTTTATTCTTCTGAGGAGGTGTCTTAAATTTTTAACTGCCCTACTTTTCAGCACCACCTGTCTGTACATTGTTAGTCCCCAGAAGGTTCATTTTACTGATCAAGTTGGGAAATCTAGATTTTAATCACTGAAAGGAATCATTTTCCCCAAAAGGAATGATGGGCAGTCCTGTCTGACCATTATTTGAATAATAGTAAATGATTAACTATTTTAATACTGGAATAAACTACCAGGAGTAACGATGTAAGTCAAATGACCAAAGTGTTAAAAGATATTCCATATAAAATAAATAAAAAGCAATATAAGAAGGGTTTAGATCATAAACCTAGGATATTCTAATTGATATATATATATATATATATATATATATATATATATTAACAAATAATGAACAAAATAAAGACAGTAAAATAAAAAATGAATACATAATTTGCAAAATATTTCTGACTAATAATAAAAGCACATTGTAGGAGCCTGGTAGGGTAACTGCAGCACAGACTAGGAAAGAATGTGGCTGTATTCAGCCTATTGATACAATATTAGAATATCTGCCAAAGAATGGCATTGCCCACAAATGTGGCACCGGCCAGTCCATGAGTATTACATCGATAGGTTCTCAACCCAGGTGTATCAAGTTGACATTAAACGCATGCCAGCTAAGTCCTACAATTTTCTTTAAGGTCTATGAGTGTCACTTAAGTACTCAAAGTGCAATGATTTAAACCATGCAAGAGCAAAGTTTCTAACAAACATAGGCCACTGAAACAAACCCAAGATAATACTCAAGAGAGGTTAAAAGTACCTTCTCAAATAAGGCCATGTCATTGTCTAATAAAGGTGTAAAAGTACCTTCTCAAATGAAGGCCATGTCACTGTCCCCAGATTTTTGATTATAGCTTTGAAAAGAAAGGGAAGCCGGGGGGCATTGTCACATACTAGCAGCAGGCAGATAATTACTTAGGGCTCACCAGATTGGTTACATTTGGAACCTCTGTGTGTCAACAGGAAGCAAAACCTAATTTTCTTAAAAATGATTAAAATGTAACATGTGCCTAAGTATATAACCACATTACAAAACAAATTTTAGTATTGTATGTGGTAATTATTTATATATGTTGTTCTTTACTTGCTTGTACTAGATAATAGTACCTGCGTAGTTGAATACAATCTTGTATATTTCATATTACATTTATAGAATTCTTAAAAGTGAACAGTACTTCATGGATACACTCATAAATAAGGAATTAAAACCACATTTGGCGTACCACTTTGTAAAGGTTGTGCACAAGCAAAGGCACTGCTTGTAATCATACAGATAGACCTTAATATGCTGTTTAACAATTCATCACACACATTTATTGCACCACATTACTTTAAGAATTTTATCCTAGCAGTTTGTATTTGAACCATCATAGCATTGAAAAAAAAACACCTTTAGAAACATTTAATTTAAAACATGCAGTTTGATTAATTGTTCTGCCAAGGCTAAGATGACTCTTGCACCTTTGGTTTTAAAACTATTATCTTATTGAAATACTTTAACAAGTGGGGAAAACAGAATTTATATAATAATTACAAGAACGGACAATATCAAGCTACTAGGGTGTTTTATTGGAGGCGAAGGATTGCAGGGGAAGAGCATATGTGCCACTGTCCAAGTACAGAGTATGAATGAATCAGGGATTTTTTAAAAGTCGGTCTCTGGTCAGAAGACGTGCATAGCACAGGAAGAGGAAAAATATGTTAGTGAACCCATAAGGGTCAAAAAAATCAGGTCTCTTCAGACGTCTGGAAACAAGGAAAAAACTGAAGAGAAAATTTTTAGTTGTAATACCGTGGAAAAATACTTTGGACAAAGGGGGCGAGAAATAAAACCTTCAATAACACAGTGTAGAAACTCTAGGAACCCGGTTCAAATCAGGGCCCATTGAAGAAAAAAAAATTTAGAGGCATGCCAAAAGGAATAAACTTAATTTTTGTTTGGCGCAACAGGAATAAAACAAGTTTGAAAGGCCACTTGTTTTGACATAAAAAACACAAAAGAACATGGGACACATGACAGTTACAAAACACATTGAGAGATTGGTATGACAAACGAGTTATAACACACAGACAGGTTTGGACAGACCATGAATTATGTATCCATTAACTCTGGACAGTGGGAAAATTCCCTTTTTATCTAAAGTTGCCCTTCCTTGTCCAGGCTGTAACAATTATCACAATTAAATAAGAATCACTTAGAGTTAAGACATTTGGCTTATGAAAATAGACTATGTTTACTGTGCTTTGCAGCACAGTTGTTTTTACCACCTTGAAGGATTGGTGGACTGGTAACAGGAAAATCTGATGGCTTGAGTTATTACCTGCTAATATAATGGAATAAAATTTAGTTAGTAGAAAAATCAAAAAGATCCAGTCAAGTGAAGATTACTCCTAGGAAATGCTGGATGCTAGTGAGGCAGGGTGTGGCAGCACACCTTTTAATCTCAGACACAGGGGTTGTATCCTGAAGCAGACAAAATGATTTCTGAATAAAATGGATGGTTTAAAAGGAAAAAAACCATGAAAATGGAGAATGTCAAAAATCTGAAATTCCCTTAAATTTAGGCCACAAAGTTTTGTTAAGCAAAATATAAAAAACCAAAATTGTGAAAGGATCAGAATATGCATTAAATAAATTGCAAGAAGAATTAGAATATAGAAATATAGTCATTAGTTATTACAAGGTCTGGTGTAAATTCAGGCTTACCTGCACGTGGTTTCTGTGGCTCACAGAAACAGAAATGGGGGCCAGTGTGGGCGAGGACTGGGGAAGGAGAGAAGCTGTTACAAAGAAGTAAGTTTTTTTTAGCCTCAGACCAGAGGGAGAAGGCTAGGAGTACAAGGGGAAGAAGTGTAGAGAAGAGAGAGAATAAGAGAGAGAGGAGACAGGATGTCCCTGGAGAATATACTTGGCTGGCAAGTCCAGGGGTTGCAAAATGTCATGGCACCAATAATATTAAGTGTAAAAAAGTAGAAAAACAATAAAGCACAGGAGTGCATAGATTAACTGAGAGGCATGCTTTACTTACACCTGGGACTGCCAGCTGTGAAGCCGCCTGCAGACCGTGGTGGGTACCAGACAGCATGGCCCGGGCAGAGAGAAAGGGGTGGACCGACAGAGAAAGACTAAAAGAGACAAGAAAGAGAGAGGCACACACACACACACCAAGAGGAACCTAGGCAGCAACCCAAGGTCAAAAAGCAGAGGTGGAGTTCTGGTCTAGTGTATAGGGAGGGAGATGGGAAGTCTTGAGAGGAATAAAGAGGTACATGAGTGAAGGGCAAAGAATTCCTTGTACACACAAGCATTCTTGACCATTTACCAAAGCGCTGGCAGAAGTCTCTCAAATCTGAGAATTTAGAGATCTAAGGTAGCTTAAAGAGTGTAGGAGACACTCCAGGTGTGAGGCCCAGGCCTTCTGTTAGAGTGTGAGCTCTCCATATTCGAGTGGATATAGAGGGGAGGAAGAAGGAGTGTCAGGGAGGGGGAGAGAAGACGGGAGAGCGATAGAGAAAGATGAGACGAGAGAAGAAGGAGAGAAGAGAGAGAGAGAGAGAAAAGAGAGAGACCGAAGAGAGCGGTAGAGCGAGAGAGAGAGAGAGAAAAGGGTCTGTAGGAAGGAAAATAGATATCTTTTAGTCTCAAACCCACACCGACCTAAGGCGCATCCGCCTTAGATATAGGTGGGCGCTCAGAGACCCCGGACTGTGTGACCATGTGGGAACTCTGAAATCGTGGGCTTTCACGTCTGGAAGTCGGGTCCGCAAAATCACAGAAGAAGCCAAAATTGGGTCCAGAGTCTGTTCCCCCATGCGTCCTGGTAATAGTACAGAAAACTGAACAGGGGAAAAAAGGGGAGAGTCCCTGACTTAGCTGAGCACTCAGGGATCTCAGAAACGGAATGGAACGGAACTTAAAGAATGGAAAAAGAGGATCGGAAGTGTTAGACAGAGGAGGTGCAGGAGGGGGGCAGCTAGAGCAGGATACACAAGTCAGGGGTACACAGAAGGTAGGGGGGAGATAAGAATCTCCCCCACTCAGGCCGTCGGCCTCACTCAGCCCAGCTCGGCCCCTGCGAGGTGACTTAAGGAAGTTTACCATAGGGCCACACTGTATAAACCCTGTGTTCGGTCATCACGATGTGTGTGAGTGCCGGATGAGGTTAAATAACGGACTTGCAGCAGAACCGGGTATTAGGCCCATCAGATTCTGTAGCCGAGAGCTGTGAGCCATAACACGCACTCTAACTGTTAGCACAGTCACACGGAAAGAGTAGGTAGGAATAAGGAGAGAGATAGACTAAGGTACCTGTGGTCCGAATTCTGGGTGGATGTTGTCTTAAGCCTGTGCTCACGTGTCTGGCTTACGGTCTATTCCGAAGCTGCCGAGGGGCGGGGAGGGGGGGGTGCCAGGACAATAAAAAAAGGCGATCGATCACCGGCACCAGAATGTAAGGTTATGGCGTGCTTCCCCCCGGAATGAAAAGCCAGAGGTCTAAGTACTTCGGATGCAAGTTTAATTCAGCGTAGCCAGGGGCTATGCTATAGGGGAGAAGAGAGAGCCAAAAGCCCAGAATGGCGTCTGGCTTGGGAATTTAAGGGAGTAAAGTGGGAGCGAGGATTCAGTGATGGGAGTAGGGTAGCGGTCTGCGAGTCTGGAGCTGGCTTCCAGAAGGAGGTGGAGATTGATAATGTGATGGCCCGTTTTAGCATAGCTAAAGACTGGCCTGGTAAGGGCAGGATCCTGGAGCACCACTCGGTCTAGGTGTCTCTTGCATTTCAATGCGTTCTGGATCTAACCAACCTGACAGTAATTACGTTTTTATTTTTTATTTTTTCAATCTGGTTTACTGTGTTGTTTGGATCTGAACTCTCACCATATGATGAAGGTTTGGTTGCTGATTGGTGCTATTGGAGTGACATTAGAGCCTTATGAGATCAGGCCTTGTAAGGGACTTTAAGGAACTTCACATGGGCCCTTAAAGGAAATGTGGGACTTCAGTCTCTGGCTCTTCCTCTTCCACTTTCCAACTATAGTCTGGGCAACTCTTCTCCTACCATGACATCAAGCTACCATAATAGGCAGAACTACTTAATCATTCACTAAGGTTTCTAAACCTGATACAAGATACCTTTTCTATTTATCAATTTATTTTTCAGATATTTGCTGTGGTAATCAGACACCTGACATAGTTATCATTCACTGTTTTTGTGTTTTGTTTTCTTCACAATTTGCATTGCTTTCCCAGTTTTTGGATCTTCTTATTAAACAAATATCAATTTAGAACTACTGATAATTAATAACCATGAACATCCTTCTGAATCGATCTTAAACATTATTGGTTCAGTTGACTATGTTTTGTGTGTAGTTATCCTAAGGACAACTTGTGAGAGCATCTTCTCTCCTTCTCCTAAGTTATTCCAGCAGATCAGTCGATTTTGTTTACCCTCTGAGCTGTCTCTGGAAACCTGAACCTTCTTCCATGATAAGTCAGCATTGTTTAGTGTGAAAATTTCCTCTGAGTTGAATCATTCCATCATGCAGAGAAACTCATTAATATTGAAGTTCTTTTTTTAACCTTTTTTTGTCTTTTTTAATATTTTTAAATAATTATTTTGTATATGTATGAATGTACTTGTCTTGCATGTATGGTCTGTGCACCCGTGTAGTGCAATGCCGCGTGAGGTCAACGAGGGTCAGATTCTCCCCTGGAACATTAAGGAAGTAAAGACGGTTCCAGCCACAATGTGGGTGCTGGGATATGAACCCCGGGTCTCTCTGTGCAAGAGCATTTGTCACTCAACCACTAGGTCCATCTCTCCAGCCCCAAGATGAAGGGAGGCAACCTTCAGCCCTCGCCCCCCACGGTTTTATTTGGGAGATTAAGAGGTGTGCCCACTGTAATGTGAGGCCGATGGCGTCTAAAAACCCAGTTAGTAACATAACTCTGAAAGCCTCAGAACATAAAGTCCTATAAAATTTCCCTAATGCAATAGGCCTTTCCCTCCCCAGGGTTTTAGATGCAGCGAAGAGTGGTGACTTCTCGGACAAGCCAAGCTGCCAATATGAGGCTCTTACCAGCCTTGCTGGAGAAGACTGCAGCCCAGCTGTCTTCCGCTTGTACTGTGAACTCCATGCTTCTAGCTTTCAGGAATTGAGCCCGTGTGTGTGGTGAGAGGGGGTCAGGAATAAAAGTTAGATCAGATTGACCCGGGAGAGCCACCCCTCAGAGACCAATGTTCTTTTTTTAAGAACAAGGACAACACTGCATCCCCTGAATTGAAATTGTTTCCTAATGCACACTTATGTGTCTGCTTTTAAGTGTTCGGGCATTGGGAGAGAGAGAGGGGGGTGGGTAGACAGGTGTGGTGGTTTGAGAGATAATTTTGCTGTTGTTTCCCCAGATCACGTTTCCAGGTGACTGGGGGCTGGGGGTGTCAGCACAGTTCTTAGGTTGGATATTAGCTGGAATCTGAGGTTTACTCACCAAGTAGAGAACCCTCTGAAAGTTAGCTCAGAGCCCTCTTTATAAATCTAGGCAGTTATCCTTCAATGGGCTTTTGGTGATGCACGTATTTGAGGCATTTCTTCTGCTCCTGTGAATAACCTCTCAGCCACACCCCTGTGTTGCCTCAATAAACTCATTGGCTCACTAAGTTTGAGTATTGTGGGACCCTCAATTAGATCTTTAATAGATTACCCTTCTCAGGTGAGTAGACATTTGTTCACATCTCTTATGATATCACATAGCACATAGAGAAATGGCTAGTGTTCAGATTGCTGATAAAATTCTATAAAGAGTTATCAATTCTCGTGATTGTTGTTGTTTTTTTTTTTTTTTTTTTTTTTTACAAAATGATATACAGTATGTACTAGCTGAAAAAAAACCGATAAAAAAACAATAAAAAAACAGTTGGCTCTAATTTACAGTTAGGGAATTATTTCATTACCATCATGTTTTTCTTTTCCACAAAGGAAAGAATAGGAAGTTTCGCAGTCCTGAAAAGTAAACTTCGTTAGGGCCCATATAAAACAGTAACCCCAATTTTAGATTCAGAGACATACTTCAGTGTCTGTGACTCAGACAGTCTGAGGGTCGTGCTTCTTATTGTTCAGAGGGTGCAGCCTCTCTGGTGGCTATTTCCCATTCCATCCTTGCACAGCCAAAACTTGTACGTTTTCAGACATTTAGATTGTTGTTTTTTACCTTGTGGCACATACAATTCTCCTCCCATTGTTAGTTCTCAAGATCTCAAAATTGAAAATTTATCAATTATTGGATTGAACACAGAGTTTTCCACTTGATCCCAGAAGATACTACCCACCTGCCCACCTCCCTCTTTTTGTTTTTTTTAAATTTTTATTTTTTGACCTATATGATTGCCTAAGTTGTATTACACTATACCCATAAACAGCAGCCAAGGCATAAGTTTTCATTAAATTTACCCAACACTGCTTTCTCATTGGCTAGTATCGCTACTTATTTGGGAAAGTTAAATTTTAAACTTAATTCTTAAATTGTCGTACAAGTAAAAGAAAAGTGTTACAATCTGTGATGTTGTATAATTCAAAAAACTAAGAACATTTGTGTACCTTCTTAACCCCAACGTTACGTTGGAAGTTCAATACAAATTATAAATAAATCAACATTTTTTATTTCCCAATTAGTTCAAAATATTTTACCATTTTCACCAAAACCTACAACAAAATTTAACTAATCTAAAACATTCACTAAGCTCTTAAAATATCTCTAATACTTGTGGATTAGACAGCTTGGCGAGTTGAGTATGCCTCCAAATACATATTTACCCAATATACACTTTGCTCGTTAACAGCTTATGACTGTTATTATGACTTCTGGGAAATAGTCTAAAACTTATATGGTTATTTTGTATTTGTATATAAAATCTCTACTGAAATAAACTCTCTCTATAAATATATTTTTTTATATTATACCCTTTTTAAATTTTTAAAATTTATTTATTTTGTATGTTGTATGAATGTACTGTCTGCATTCAAGTGTCACCCATGTCGTGCAATGCCGCAGAGGTCAGAAAAGGTGTCTCTTCCCCCGGAACAAGTTACTCCCTGGAATTGGAGTTTCAGACGGTTCTCGGCTGCCATGTGGGTGCTGGGGATCGAAAACCTGGGTCCTCTGAAGAACGCATCGGCGGCTCTTAACCACTAGGCCTATCTCTCCAGCTGTAAGTTATTTACCCTTTTAAACTGAAATCTTACAGGAGTGGATTTTAATGACTTCTTCCCTAAGCTCTTGCCTTCTCCAAGGCCTGGCAATGAACAACCTGCTTTTAAAAGACTTTTCAGTATCTAGCTCCTTTTTTGTAGCACAGCATTTCATATAAAACAATTCTTCACGAAGTTTGGTGCCCAGCCCCACGCAGCCCAAGCTCCCACCATCCAGCCGGAGGGGGACTTGAAGTTTCAATCAAATTCATCAAATAAGTTCCAGACTAATTGTCAGTAGTTTTACGACTCACCACAATGCAGCCCTTACATTTTACCTACTTCCCCTATTCGCAGCATTGGTTCTTAGGCTTAGAAGAAAGAGCACAGTGGATGAGAAGCAAAACATTCTACTTTGTCTGAGATGTCTTTTTGACTTGATCAGGTCTGGCTGTTTCCTTTCATGGGCTGACCATTCTGCCCAGGAGATAACCCTTTCAATCCTACTAATGAAGCAACAAGTGATTAAGATTATAGGTATTTAAACATTCTATATTATGGTACAGTTACATTTGTATAATACAATTTGTATTTGATCCAGTGGGGTACTTATCTGTTAATAACAGGATACTACCTTTTCTTTAATTGACTGATAAGGCATAGGAACTATGAAAAGAAATTCTCTATCTCAAGCCAAATTCAACTAGTAAAGTCCTTTATAAACTGTAATTAAAGCAACATATATTAGTACAGGAAAGCTCTGAATCAGCAAGAATTATTCTGTCCTAGTAGATGTTGGCTAGGAGGATTCAACCCCCCCCCCAATTATAATGTGCCTTTTGCCTATACTGGGTATATGCAGGGGGAAAAGGCAGTAGAGTCCTCTGTTTTGAAGACCTGTGTGATGAAAAAATGTTTGAGACGTCACTTCTACATACAACTGGCCCTCTGGAAGCAGAGAGTGTTACCAAAGACTCACTAACGCAATACAGCCAATAATTTGTCTCCCTGAGTACAGAGAAGACTCCTTCTTCAATATCAGCTACACCTAACTGCATGGAGATACTGTGCCAACAGTGGCAGCCAAGTGTTTATATATATCCCAAATCTAATTGACTATTCGCTCTCCCCTTGGAGGAATAAATAAAGCAGATTCCACGAGCTTATGTCCTCTATTGGTTAGGAGTATGTTTTTAAGCCACAGTAAGACACTTGTCACCCTTTATAGAGAAAAAAACCCACAGTGTTTTGGTTAACATACCATCCAAGCATCCTGTGTCTATCTCACAGGCTAGCTTTACATTAAAAAATTATAACTGCTTAAAGGCCTGTACATCCAATGCTTGCTTTGTTAGTATGGATAAAAAAGGTATCACTGGGTACAGCTGTCAACTCCATGAAGGGAACAACGTGAACTCAGACTAGAGTCCAAAATGACAACTCCAAAGAAGCAGACTGTTTTGCTTCTCATCCATGCTGTGCCCTTTCCCAAAACCTCGAGGAACAAAGTCGCAGAAGAAGGAGCATGGTAGAATGTAAGGGCTGTGGAGGAAGATAGGGTGTGAATTCATGGAACTACAGCAATATAGACGACTCCTTATTGATCAAACATACCTGTGCATACAAGCATCCCAAATGGACTATGGGAACCTTGGGTTTTAAAAATTTTGGACATAATATTGCAAAATGCACCAAACACCTAATTGTACAGCATAACTGAGTAACATCAAATTATCTGAAAACAACTGTTGTTATATATACTGTAGATCCCTTACAAAATAAAACAAATAATAAAAAACATGATAAGATTGAGGACAACTCTAAAAAATCATGAGATAGACTTTTTACTTTAATTAGTATTTTTTTACATTTCTTTTATTATTTCAAATTATATGTGCTATTCACATGAAGATTAGTAACCAAAAAGTTTTTGGAAATGAACCATGTGAAATGCTTTGTAAACTATTATGCTATAATTAACAACAACAAAAAAAAAAAACAACGGAAAAAAAAAAAAAAAAAAATATATCACAAAAAAAAAAGAAAACAAAAATAAATAAAAAACATACTTTTTTTTTTTTTTTGAGACTAGGGTTCTCTCATGACCCAGCTAATCCTGAAACCTCACTCTGTAGACCAGGCTTGCTCTTGAACTCACGAATGATCCCCCTGCTTCTGCCTCCCAAGTGCTAGACTAAAGGTGTGCCACCACCACCACTGGTTTATTATTTTTTAATTCTATGTGTAATAGTGTAATGCAGGTGCTTATGTGGTTAACACACATGTTCATGAAATGCTTGCAAAGTCAGGTGAGGCATCAAAATCCCCTGTAAGTGGAGTTACAGTGTTCTCTTAGTAGCCAGGTACATACCGAGAATCTAACCTGTGTCCCCTGTAAAACCAGCCAATGCTGTTAACACACTTGAGCCATCTTCTCTTCCCTTAAACAAAATCAACTTTATGTGATATTAAAGTTACTGTATTAGATTCCTACTCTTACTCCAAGAAATTATCAAAAAAGTTATGCTACATAAAATTTCCTTATTTTATAGTTAAACATCCAATAACTTGGCGACTAGTATCCCAAAGGCAAAAATCTATATGTGTTTCCCTTAAGGAAACTCTGCTAGATACTGTTATCTTCCTGTTTTCTTTTCTTTTTTATTTTTTCTATCTGTGTGCCAAAGCCATCTCCATTCCTTCTCCAGGTCCTCCTCAAATGGGTAGGTAGCATTTTTCATTCCTCTCTGACGCTAAGTTGTTCTTAACACTGAATTTACTTTTTTTTTATTTTTTTTTTATTTTATTTATTTTTCTGTATGTATGGAATATGTACTGTCTGCATGGCAGTCTGTGCACCCGTGTCTTGCAATGCCCGGAGGTCAATTACAGAGAGGTGCTCTGGTTCCCATGGAACTGGAAGTTCTCCTAGACTTGGCAGTTTCAATGGTTCTTGGCCGCCATGTGGGTGCTGGTGGATCAATACCGGTCCTCTGTAAAGCAGCGAGTCAGACTCTTACTTCCTAGGCCATCTCTCCACCCTTGAATTTACTCTTAAAGACCCTGTGGAGCCGGTTAATTTTGGGACCAACAGGACAGCACAAGCATAATTAATTTAGTTTTAGGTCATGTTAATGGCAACCTTAATTTCAATATTAATCTACTCTTACCACTTAATATAGTATATAAAGAGCTTCAGGGATTTAAGAATGGACTTCTTTAGGATAAAATTTTTCTTCCCATTTTTTGAAAAGTAATAAAATTTGTTAGTCCTTAATCCATAAAAACTAAATAATGTTTGTTAGAATTCATTTTTAATTGATTTAAATATTAATATTTCTGATATTTTGTGTTATAAATTGAATAATGCTGTCAATATAACATTCACAAATCTTATGTGTTAAATGGAATGTCCTGTATATGTTTTTATACATTTTAGTCACAAATAAGATTTAGGAATATGAATATTTTAATTAGGGAGAAAAAGAACAGTTTAGAATGGAGTATTTTAATTGGCCTTATTCACTCACTGACCCTGGACATATTACCAAATTCATAAGAAACCAACAAAACATTGAAAATAAAGATTTGCATTAAAAAACCATGAATATAAAAATTTATCTTGTACTGGTTCACCACATTGTAAAACAGCAACAAAGACATTGCTTTGCTGAATTCTGGTTTACAAATTGTAGGACTCTTGAAAAAGCCTTTACATTATTTTTTTGAATTATTGATGTACAACACAAGTGCACATTGGATGTTAAAGTCCATACTTTTACAAGTTGAAAATTCTCCACAACCCTTCCCCATTGGTGTTTCATGTTTATCTGGCGAAACATAGCTGTTTTACAGAGGAATAATATGGAATCTTAAATTGGTTATTTAATTTGCAAATTCCTTAATTGCTAGAGATTGTTGCAACACTTTTTTAAAATGTTTTCTCAGCCATCTTTACTTCTTCTTTTGAGAGCCTCTCTGTCAGCTTCTTTACTGCTCCATCTTTTGAGTGTCATTTGTTGTCTTTGCTCTTTGTTTTGAGTAATTTTATGTATTCTGGATGTTAATCCTCTGTTTCAGATAATATATTCATGAATGTTTCTTCACACTCTGGGTTTTCTCTTCATTGTTTGACGTTTATTCATGTCATAGACGCTTTTGAGTTTTAATGAGGTCTTTGAGTTTAAAGAAGTTTAAAGAGTTTAAAGAAGTTTTGAGTTTAATGCAGTTTTATAATTGTGGATTTTTTTTACTTATTTCCAGTTGTAGGCTGTATGATTTAAGAATCTTTTCCTATGCCTCTATCCTATAGGTAACTGCCAACATTTTCCCTCTATTCATTTCCAGAGATTCGTTTTCCATTCAGGCGGAACTTTCATATACTGCTGGTGAAAATAACAAAGTCATGTAACCCCTTATGGAAAAGCAGTGTGGATAACTCTTAAAAACTCAAAATGACTTACCACCTGACCAGTCATACCCAAAGACTCATCCTGATGCAGAGATACACACACAACCATGCTTATTGCAACTCTCTTCACAATGCCAAAACAGCTGGCAAGCAAACCACGTGCCCCTCGAATCGATGAGATGGAAAAAGAAAATGTGCTGTACTTCTACACAATGGGTTCTATTGTAGCTAGAGTGATATCATGAAATCTGCAAGTAAAATGGATGGAACTGGAGGCCATTAGCTAAGTGAAGTAACAACAATCCCAGGAAAATAAAAAAAAAAAAAAAAACTTATGGGTCCCTCTTTGGGATCCTAGCCTCAATACGCTTTATTGTAAGGCCAAACTGACGTCATTTTCGTTTAATTAATAAATATAATACCTGATTCCACTACAAAAATAGTACGATAACACCACAGCAAGCTTACTATTTAATTTAGAGGAATGTAATTTTTTTTTTACTTTGCATGCAAACTTCTAATGTTAAAAACTGAATCCTTAAACATGTTTGGATTCTTAAGCCCTAGTTACTTTCAGATTTGTAATTATGTGGCATAGTGTGTTCGTAGGTATCCTGCATATTTGGAGCCAATTTATAATTACATATTGTTCAAAGAATAATGTACCAGTAAACTTCTTGCCCTACAAAGTAACCTCTGCACTGAAACATTTTAAAAAAAAGGACTGAATATAAAGATGCAAGGAACAATGTCTTGGTCAGAATGCAGAGCTCTGAGGGGTGAGGGCCATTGGTAAGGGGAATGGTCTCAATTTTATTAAGAAATGTTGATGAAATGTTCACAAGTTCAGAAAAAAAAAAAGAGAGAAAAATCAGTTGATGATTCTGGTGAAATCCATATTCTAACCAAGGAAAACTGTGAGTCAAACCACTTTGTACACTGTAGCATCTACTTTAAATAATGCATCCTGCCTAGCATTCACACTGCACATTACCATTATCCCTTTGGTAATTACATAAGTGTAATAATGCAGTGGGCACCTTTAGGTATCATATTCCTTAAATTTATTATTTTCTCTTGATGGCCCTTCACATGGCTGAAGCATTTGCTGTTTTCTTTACACTGTCTCTATAACATTTCAGCAGAAATTCTTTGTATGATCTAAAAAAAAATTTTAAGTGGGTTATCCCAGAACCCAATTCTGGCTTAGGAAACTCGGGTATGTAGACTAAGGCTGACTCCATTTTCACAAGAGCTCCACCTGCCTTGCTTTCAGAGTTATGGGCATAAAGGTATGCTCCATCAAGTTGCTGGGATATAGTAATTATGTTTTACTATGACAAGGTTTGGCCTTATCACAAGTGATATCATTCAGAATACCCTAGACCTCACATTGTTACAATTATTATATAGTATATATTATAAATCATTATTATATAATATACTAATATATATAATCATTTTTTAACAGGGTCTCCCTTAGTGCCCAGGCTGGCCTGGAGACTCACTTTGTTAGACCAGGCAGCTGGCTTGAACTCAACAGAGATCCACCTGCCTTGCCTCCAAGTGCCGTGGATTTACAAGTGCAATGCACACCACATGACCCAGCTTATCTATCTGTATCTTACATTAATGACTTTGAGATAGAGATATTTTCAGGTTTTTCAGTGAAAAACATCCTGAAAGCAAAGGTACTTCAAACTTGAGTATGATTTCTGGTTGTATTCAAGACAAATATGATGTGGTTAGAGAGCAGTTAGAGGCTTGCTGACATTGAAGACAAATGAATGTTTCCAGGAGCTAAATAAATAGCAACCCCTTTAGAATCTAGACAAGCTTAAGAAGGCATTTCCTTAAGACGATTCTGAGAAGAAACTTGATTTATGTTTTAATGGAATTATATTGCAGTTGTAACCAACAGAAATATATGGTGCTGACTTTGTCATAGCTAAGTTTGTGGTGCTATTTATAAGAGCAATAGAAACTAACAGACTAGTGAATGACAACTTGTATGACTAACCTTAAATATCCCACTCCACATGTATTTACATTGATAGTTCAAATTATAGTTGGACCAAAACCCTGAGTTACAATTCTTTCTTCTCATTGACAGACATCCTTAAAGTAATTATTTATCAAAGGCCAATGCATACCTGGAACTATATAATGGGAAATTTCACAGAGGCTAGTTTTCACCCATGCAACACTATGATTATACCTCTTAATTAATGATAGAGTACCAGTAGAGATGGCTCAGTGGGTGATAGCCTTTACCAAGTCTGAAGCCCTAAGAACCATCTTTGGAATCCCCATGGTGGAAGTAAGATCTTACTTCCACACATTGACTTCTGACGTCCACAGGTGAGCCACCTTCCCCCACTGCACACAGAAATTCTTATATAATATAAATAATATTTAGGATTTAGTGTACATAGTATAACCTCTAATAATCTCATAATAATAAGTTAGCTAGTCATAGAATTTTCCTCCTTGGTTATATCTCTGCTATATCTGTTGCTTATAAATATCAAAATTAATTAGTAAACAGGAAATAACATAATTCATGTAACTCCAGGGGAATATATACTTCAGTATCATAACTTAATTTCTTATAAAAAACACAAAAAAAAGAATATTAATTAAAAAACGAGAGTAGGCCACTGTTGTTGTGCCCTGTCTATTTATTTTACTGTAGGCAAAGCTTTTACCTTCTGGCTGTCATTGCTTTTGCCTCTCTTCAACAGCATGAGCACTTACTATCTTTAAACCCTCCAATGTGGACTGAAAACTCTATCTTTCTCCAAGAAATCCTTCCATATCCTTTCTATATGTCTTCTAATGGGGACTACTGAGTACCCAGTTTGGACTAGGCAGCTAAGGTATTCATTACCTTCTCAGTATATAGACTCTGCCATTTTTATCTATCCTTTCTTAGTTTATCATGAAGGACCAGTTGCAAGGGTATTCAGACTTATGATCGTGCTTACTGGATCTTAATTTGGGGGCACCTTGGGAGAAAAACATCAGTCGTTGAAGCACCAAGAGCAATACTGTATTATTTGGCCTTGCCAAGAGATGAACCTCTAAGATCTCTTAGAAAAAACATGGGACATCTTTAACAAAAAAAAAAAACAATAAAATCCTGCCTATAGGTGATATGGGTCTATATATATTATATATATATAGATATATATATCTATATGATTATATATTAGAGGGAGAACAACAAAAAAAAACTGGTGATAAATAAAAAAAAAAAAACTCTTGGAAAGACTCAGAAAATAGATCCAAGACATGTATGGTAAATTGCAGGGACCTAGGTGGGATTGGGGGGCAGTGAAAGGGAAGTGTCTTTAAATTCGAATGAAAAATTTAGTATGATTTATGGAAAAAAAGTTTAATGACACATAAAAAACCTAAATTAAAAAAATTAATAAATAGCCAGGGCTTGTCGCATGCCTTTAATCTAAGCAATTGTGGGGCAGAGGCCAATCGGATCTCTGTTGAGTTCAAGCTGCCTGGATCTACAGAGCGTGTTCCACAACTAGCTGGGAAACACAGAACCATGGAAAAACCAAAAAAGGACAAAAAAAATGAAATAAAAATAAAATAAAAATAAAATAAATAACATAAAATAAAAAAAATAGCAGTCAAAAAATTTTATATGCGCCATTCCAATGAAATTTTGTGTTTCTCTCTGTGTTCTCCTCCAAGATCTTTTAGCATAATATTAGCAAACTAGAGTTTACCTTCTCCCTCTTGAGGACTTTCTTTTATAGTCTCACTTAAAGAAAGACTCACAGATTCCCTTGGCAATATTTTTTGCAATATCTCTATCCCTTGTACCTTTGAGTTGTGATTCATAAGTAAGACCATTACAAAACAAATACTATATTGTAATAATGCACCTGATAACACCCATGAGTAATGCACAAGATTACATTGTGGACAAATAAGGCAAAGGCATCACCACAATCAATAGCAGGCGTTCTGGGTAATTCACTTTTTCATCATATTACCCAGGGATTAACTATGTGATTTAGAAATGGTCATTTATTTTCTTAATATGATTTCCAGTATAATATATTTTAGAACATTGTAGGGTACCTGATACAAAACAATGAGAAATGTGGTATAAAATAATCATTATAATCGGTCTGATTTGATTTATGATGGCAGTGTTTGGGATAGCTCAATTTCATGATTGTGAAGACGAGTACACATTGAGTAGAAATCAACACTAAGGAGATCCAGAGCCTAGGCTCTGGCAGGTTAGTCAGTTAGTACTCAGGCAAAAATTTTAGTAGGAGTACATAGGCTGTGGCTGGGGTGAGGACAGTTTGGTGAGGGCCTAACGAGCTAAACAGAATAGTCTTGGTCACTGAAGAAGAAAAATATCACTAGTCTTAGTGTAGGGGGACAAGACATAGTGGGCTGGTGCCGTGGTGTTAAGAGGTCTATATTCATCTGGTCTGGAGCAGCAGACCTAGGCCCAGGCTGGGAAGGACCTTTTGTTTCTTAATCCATTCAACTAACTGCTGTATCATTTGCTGGGGAGTTGAGGCCATTGACATGTAAAGTACTTAAAGATATTAGTTGTTACTTCATTTTAAACTTAAACTTTTTTCTTCCTATAGCCTTTTTTTCCTATGGCCTCTTTATTCATTCCTACCTTCACTCTTTTCCATTGATTCAGTAGTCTCTGGTGGGGTTGATTCTGTTGGACATAGATTTCTTCCAGCTCATTCATTTTCCCGGAAGAACTTTCTTTNTTTTGCCACAGCAATTAAGAATTTATTAACAGTGCTTAAGTCAATGTTCAAGTTTTACTTAGGAGTTGTATGGTAATGTACCAAATTAATTCAAACAATCCTCTTGGAGGTTTAGCAACCACACTTAAAGCTCTAATCTGATTTGGCAAGAGGGATTTGATGGGACAATATTTTGGCCCCACCCTCTGAGGTCGACTTGGGTCCTAGGGTCCTGCATCCGCAACTTTGTGCATGTCCTGTGGCAGCGAGTCACCAGTCAGCCCGAGCCAGGGAAATCTTGGAGATTCACTTAAAGGGACTTCATCCTGCCAGTGTCCAGTCAAAGGGGAAAGCCCATATAGAGGAGAGAGACTCCTCATGCTTCAAAGGGAAGCTCTGGTCAAGCAAGGCCTGACCCTGTCCTCACATAGATGGAACTGGTGAAGAGAGCCAGGTGCAAGGCCTGAGTGACCCGTTAAGGACCAGAACTTCAACCGACCTTAACACCAAAACTAACGTCAGTTATCTGAGCTAACTGTGGTTTTTAAACACCCCAACAGGAGACTGTAATCTAAAGAAGAGAAAATGAAATAGGTTATTATCAGAAAAATAGGTGAGAGATCCACTGTGTCATGTTAAAAAATATCTCAGAGATAGATGACAGATCTAATGTGCCATGCCAGAAAATACCACCTTTTATATTCTCATGGTTATGGCTCTCATTCTGGAGCCCTGTGTATTAAACCTGGCCCTCATTCTAGAGCTCTGTGTACTAAAACTTTTTCCAATTCCTCATCCTTTTTCCCTCTGCATTCCCTAGACCAGGACCCTCCAATTGCTAATGTACCCTGCAGCCCCCTGTTGGTCCCTGTACTGGTATACTCATGTAAGACTCAACCAGCTTGTCCTTTCAGTTGCAGAGAAAACATCCACTAAGTACTGGCCACTATGGATCTGGACTGGGCAGAGCATCCCAAGCAGCCAAAATGGAAAAACGCCAGCCTGACAGCTGTTCCCCCAGGACTCCGCCCCCCCCATCAGCTCTGAAGCAGATACAGAAGACAGAACTCCGCCCTTGTTCCCATAGAAACAAAAGGCTGGAATGTCAGGTTGTTAGATCCAGAGGCATTGAAATGCAGAGACACCCAAGACCGGTGGTGCCCAGGATCCTGCCCTACCAGACCAGTCTTTAGCTATGCTAAAATGGGCCATCAAATCTTCCACCTTTCTGGAAGCCAGACTCCAGACTCCTGCAGAGTGCGCTAGCCACCCCCACTCCCATTGAATCTGGCCCCCACCTTCTCCCTTAAATTCCCAAGCCAGACGCCATTCTGGGCTTGGCTCTACCTCTCCCCTTAGCCTAGCCCCGGCTACTCTGAATTAAACTTTGCTCCGAAGAATTCAGACCTCGTGGCTTTTCATTCCGGGGGGAGCATGCCATAACCTTACAATTACAACTATAATTTTTCTATCAAAAGGTAAAACTTATAAACAAACCAATTAATAGAATTTAGTAATAAGCTGACACTGTGTAAACTGAGTAGCAAATACCTCATATAATTTCAAGTACAAAATTGTAGAAGTGTTAAAGTGTAATGTAGTCCAACTTTTGAGATCTTCATTAATTACATCTGAATTAATAAAAAATATATAAATTATAGACAAGATTCCTTAATTCAGCATTTAAAGTTCTATAACTGTAGAATCATTCAAGATGGAAGCACACATCTGTTGTAGGATAGAATGAGCAACACTGAACATTATTTGCAAGGTCAACTCATCTTGCTTGAGTATCCAGAATTTAAATGCTGCTAGGCTAAACCTAAAGAGAAATCATGCTGGAAAAACAGCTGATGTAGAGTCTGGAATAACCAGAATTATGGTCTGGAAAAAGTGAAAGGTAATGTTTTAAATTGAAATATCCTACCGTTGAATGCATAATTTTATAGGGGAAGAAGAATTATTAATGTGAAGAGTGGTAATAAAATATCTCTAGGAGAAAATGGCTTCTTCAGCTTCATGGTATGATACTGTTTAGAGTCCCAGTGGTACATGAAGTTGTGAAATCTGCCCAAAAGTTAGAATGTCCAGATGTGACCTTCGCAAATGTAATTTCTTTTATTCTTCTGAGGAGGTGTCTTAAATTTTTAACTGCCCTACTTTTCAGCACCACCTGTCTGTACATTGTTAGTCCCCAGAAGGTTCATTTTACTGATCAAGTTGGGAAATCTAGATTTTAATCACTGAAAGGAATCATTTTCCCCAAAAGGAATGATGGGCAGTCCTGTCTGACCATTATTTGAATAATAGTAAATGATTAACTATTTTAATACTGGAATAAACTACCAGGAGTAACGATGTAAGTCAAATGACCAAAGTGTTAAAAGATATTCCATATAAAATAAATAAAAAGCAATATAAGAAGGGTTTAGATCATAAACCTAGGATATTCTAATTGATATATATATATATATATATATATATATATATATATTAACAAATAATAATGAACCAAATAAAGACAGTAAAACTAAAGAATGAATTCATAATTTGTTATAGTTAATGTATAGCAACACACAACTTGGATTGTTAAAGATTGATTAGGACTTAACTATTTTGTGTATTTTTTTATTAATGAAACTGGATTGAAGTTATATAGATAACATTTAATTTTATTTGTTATTTAATTTGATTTGTTATTTAACTACGTCTATGGTTTTGAGGAATTTAGAAATATAGACACTGCTTTTCTGATATGCCGGAAACTAATAAATGATATTTACTGTGTCTTAAATATTAATATATCAGATCTTTCTCAGTCTTCACAACCCAGACACTACTCAGAAGAAGAAAGCTACTGAATATGACTTGAAGGGAACCTTTGACTCCAGCTGAAAATTTAAAATCTGAAAACTAATTGTATTTAAAAATGTGATCCTTTTGAGAAATAATTTCTTACAGAATTTCAAAGCCAAAGCTCTGAAAACAATGTTCTAAAAGGAATTCATATTTTACACTGAGATAAAAACAATGTGTATCAAAAACATATACTAAATACATGTTTCATATATATGTTAAGGACTAGATGAGGTGTACTTCTTCAGTAATCAAGGAAAAGAAATAATAAAATTATATGCCACCAATCACATTAGTCTAGATGGAGAGAATAAGGAATTTCCTTCCCAAGGAACACTGAATAGGTGGCAATTATTGAATGTTTGCTTGGCATGGAAGACTACCTTGTCCCTTCCTTGCTCTGCAGGAATGGTTAAAAGAAGCATAACAAGTAGAATGGTGGGGAATTTTCTCTTCACACACCTGGTAATTAATTAATGGAACTTTGGCAGGAAGTATAAATGTGGAGTTTAGTTGCAAACAATATGCTAAACAAGCTTCACCCCTGGTAACCCTGGAGGAACAAAGAAACTTGTGAGAAACTGACAGATGAGGTGAGGTTCCAGACTAAGGGCCACATGCTGCCATGGAAGGGAAAGAGGGGAAAGGAGCTGTGCAGGTCTCTGTTTCTCTCTGAATTCTGAGCAGTGAGAAACTGTTACCTTCAATAATATTTGTAGGTCAATTTGTAGTATGCCCTGGAATTAAAACAAGGCTATAGCAGAGACACATGAGAGAGAGAAAAACTGCTACACCAACTAGATAAAGACCCATGGAGCTTCCTTTCTGAACCCTCAGGATCTTGTAAAAGTCATCTAATGAATCACTCCCAAGTTGTTTGTCCTTTGAAGACAAAGACCTGATCTCCAGAGGGGTTTCGTGGGATTTGAAAATATAATCTGCCCTTACAGCTGTGGGTCTCCATACTGGGTTTCCTACATACTTCCCCCATGCTTGATGAAGCTGATTATAAAACAAATACATACAATAAATGATCCAAATATTCCCTTAAATTCCTTGAAGTCATGATTCAAAGTATATGCTCAGCTCGAGTGTTACAACATCTGCATTTTTCAAGAAAGAGTCTGTAAGACATGCCACTTAAGATCTGTCAAAAAGAATTTTTCTGACAGAATTATTCACTGAGTCACACTTAGTAGTTTTCTCACATTTTAAAATCTATCCAGTTTATGAAGTTCTGCCTTAAATTTTACCTGTGTTCTAAGGAATGGTTTTAATTGACGACATTTAAAATCCCAGTTGCGAAGCACTATTTATTTCTGAAGTTACTGTTTCCCTCTGTTTTCAGTAAATTAGATTTAAGTATTGAATAGTTAATTTTTCAGCTGACAACTTTGCTTTATCATAAGTAGTAAAATTACCTAGGTATTATTCTTATATAGTTCTTCAGTCATTATGCCTTAAAATCTGCTTAGTTACTATGACCAGTTCTTATCTGCATNAAAGACAGTAAACTAAAGAATGAATTCATAATTTGTTATAGTTAATGTATAGCAACACACAACTTGGATTGTTAAAGATTGATTAGGACTTAACTATTTTGTGTATTTTTTATCTGAATGAAACTGATATGAAGTTATATAGATAACATTTAATTTTATTTGTTATTTAATTTGATTTGTTATTTAACTACGTCTATGGTTTTGAGGAATTTGAAATATAGACACTGCTTTCATGATATGCGGAAACTAATAAATGATATTTACTGTGTCTTAAATATTAATATATCAGATCTTTCTCAGTCTTCACAACCCAGACACTACTCAGAAGAAGAAAGCTACTGAATATGACTTGAAGGGAACCTTTGACTCCAGCTGAAAATTTAAAATCTGAAAACTAATTGTAGTTTAAAAATGTGATCCTTTTGAGAAATAATTTCTTACAGAATTTCAAAGCCAAAGCTCTGAAAACAATGTTCTAAAAGGAATTCATATTTTACACTGAGATAAAAACAATGTGTATCAAAAACATATACTAAATACATGTTTCATATATATGTTAAGGACTAGATGAGGTGTACTTCTTCAGTAATCAAGGAAAAGAAATAATAAAATTATATGCCACCAATCACATTAGTCTAGATGGAGAGAATAAGGAATTTCCTTCCCAAGGAACACTGAATAGGTGGCAATTATTGAATGTTTGCTTGGCATGGAAGACTACCTTGTCCCTTCCTTGCTCTGCAGGAATGGTTAAAAGAAGCATAACAAGTAGAATGGTGGGGAATTTTCTCTTCACACACCTGGTAATTAATTAATGGAACTTTGGCAGGAAGTATAAATGTGGAGTTTAGTTGCAAACAATATGCTAAACAAGCTTCACCCCTGGTAACCCTGGAGGAACAAAGAAACTTGTGAGAAACTGACAGATGAGGTGAGGTTCCAGACTAAGGGCCACATGCTGCCATGGAAGGGAAAGAGGGGAAAGGAGCTGTGCAGGTCTCTGTTTCTCTCTGAATTCTGAGCAGTGAGAAACTGTTACCTTCAATAATATTTGTAGGTCAATTTGTAGTATGCCCTGGAATTAAAACAAGGCTATAGCAGAGACACATGAGAGAGAGAAAAACTGCTACACCAACTAGATAAAGACCCATGGAGCTTCCTTTCTGAACCCTCAGGATCTTGTAAAAGTCATCTAATGAATCACTCCCAAGTTGTTTGTCCTTTGAAGACAAAGACCTGATCTCCAGAGGGGTTTCGTGGGATTTGAAAATATAATCTGCCCTTACAGCTGTGGGTCTCCATACTGGGTTTCCTACATACTTCCCCCATGCTTGATGAAGCTGATTATAAACAAAACAAATACAATCAAAATGATCCAAATATTCCCTTAAATTCCTTGAAGTCATGATTCAAAGTATATGCTCAGCTCGAGTGTTACAACATCTGCATTTTTCAAGAAAGAGTCTGTAAGACATGCCACTTAAGATCTGTCAAAAAGAATTTTTCTGACAGAATTATTCACTGAGTCACACTTAGTAGTTTTCTCACATTTTAAAATCTATCCAGTTTATGAAGTTCTGCCTTAAATTTTACCTGTGTTCTAAGGAATGGTTTTAATTGACGACATTTAAAATCCCAGTTGCGAAGCACTATTTATTTCTGAAGTTACTGTTTCCCTCTGTTTTCAGTAAATTAGATTTAAGTATTGAATAGTTAATTTTTCAGCTGACAACTTTGCTTTATCATAAGTAGTAAAATTACCTAGGTATTATTCTTATATAGTTCTTCAGTCATTATGCCTTAAAATCTGCTTAGTTACTATGACCAGTTCTTATCTGCATTTTGCATGTTTCAGCTGACTAAGGATGAAGTTTTATTTTAATCCTAGCCATTATGCTCTGGGAGTCCCACTGTTGACAGTTTCTGGCAACATGCTCTCTCCTTGCCCTTTAGATGTCCAATGGACCCTTTCTCCACAGGATCATGCTGCACCTAATGAACATACTTGTGAGATTTAGATTCTGTTCCACATTTGCCAATACTCATTCAACCTTCATCCAACCTAGTCCTTACAGATTACTACTATACATGTACCATAAGTGTTATGAAGAACATGGTAGACTTTTGTCTTAAAGAAACGAAAATTGGAAAGTATTTGGCAAGGAATGTTTTATTTCTATTTAATTTAAAATCACATTTTAAAAACTATGTACACTCCCCATTGTGATTCTATGAGTTTATTTTAGAAATTGCAGCATGTCTTCAGTTAAAAGAATAAATAATGGGGCTGGAGATATGGCTCAGCTGTAAGAGCACTTGATGTTTTCCAGAGTACCCACCTTTGCATCCCAGTGTTCAAGTGGTGGTCAACAACTTTTGAGAATTCCAGTCCTATGGGATCTCATACCCTCCTCTAGGCTATGTACACACTAGGCATGAACTTGGTATACATATATGCATACAGACAACTCATTCATTTGTGTAAAATAAAATGAAATATTTTTAAAAAGTATGAAATTATGGCTACTTAAACATTTTGTATTCCTAAAAATTGGTTGATGCTTTTTATATTTGGGAAAGTATTTCTTCTGTCTCATATAACTTTTTTCTTCCTGGAATCAGCACTTAAGATTTATATTTGAATAATTATTATCTTCATGATAATATCTTTTAACATCTTTGGTTTTAATTGTGGTGTTTCAACATTTTTGCCCTTATTTCTTACATTGTCACAAATCTATTTTATGTAAATAAATGTTTGTTCTATTTTTCTTTTTCCTTCTTTGGAATTAATTTTGTAGATCTATAATTATGCTTGTGAGGGATATGGTAGATAACTTTTTAAAAACTTTTTATGATTATGGTAGTTACATTGGGTATTTTTTTTTCACCTGTAACTTACCAATCTTTATCTACCTGATTTTATATGAATTCACATATAAGACTTTCCCAGTACTAATTTATTGTTGTCGCCATGGATTTTAAATAAACAAATGCTGTGCCTATTACTGTGTATTGCTACTATTTCAATTGTTTTATATCATTCTACTTTAAAGAATCAATTATATTTGAGAGTTTTAAAACAGGAAAAATCTTTTGTTATTTACCAGTAATTGAATGATTTCTGGTGCTCTATTTTACACAGAATCATGTTAATAACTGATGATATTTTCCTCCTTCTTTGTCATTGTTCAATGTTTTTGAGTCAGGCATGATAGCATTCCACACTGTTCTTCCCTTCTTGGCTCAGCTCCAGGACTGTCCCCTGCTTGCAGGCTGACAGTCTCTAGGCTTAGCTCTGGAAAGAAGGGGGAGGGAAATCCTGCAGGAGATCACCTGGGGGAAATGAGCGGACTCACATGCAGAGAGCCAGGAGGATAGTACCTCCGTTTATTTTCTGTCAGTGAGGTCTATATATTGAAGGCTACTGTGCTCTGGGCAAGGAAGTGGGGGGCAGGCAGAAGGGAGGGGTGAGAAGAGGTGGCTTTAGTGGGGGCGAGGGGTGCTGCAGAGCTCCTATTTGTGCAACAGGTACCTAGAGGTGCGACATTTTGCTCAATGCCTCATTGAGCAAGGGAAGGGGCTGTCCAGTCCTGGAACTTTGCAGAGATAGGACGAAGCTAGAAACATTGTAATATCCCTAACCTTCCTGTTACAGATAACACACAGAAGCAACTGAATACCTACAGAGATATCAGATAACCAGATATCTTATAGGACAGGTCTTACAAGTTCTTGCCTCAAGCCGCACACAAAGTTTGATTCTCACACTTCCTGAAGAACTTCTAAAGCATTTTTTTTTTCTGAGTCTATGTACAATGCATTCTTTTATTTTTCTTTATTTCTGGAAATACAAATTTTTAATATATTTTGTCTTTATTTTATGTATATGAAGGAATTCCCTGGATGTATGTAACTGGATTCATGTGGTGCAATGTCTATGGAGATCAGAAGAGAGTTTTGGACTCTCGTGGAACTGGAGTTATCATCCATGTGGGAGCTGGGAATCAAACCTGGGTTTTCTGAAAAAACAACTATTCCACTTGACTGCTGAGTCATCTCTCTAGCCCCTCATTTAAGATCATTCAAAAATATATTTTCACATGGTATAGAGGTCTATATGACAGGTATTTCATATGTTTTTCATTCATATATAAATCACAAAGTTTCAGTCTCATAACATTTGCAAGAACTTAATGAGAAATTTACTGTTGTACTTATTCTTGCCCTTTGCAGGTCCTGTATATTTTCCTCTGGCTATTGAAAATGTTTTTGATTTATCATGGGATTCAGATATTAGATTATTACATGAACTTGGGACAACTTGTATATCTTTCTTTAATTTGTTCATTCTTTCATTTATTTCTTCCTTACCTTTTTGTTTATGAATCCTTAAGTTTCATAATTGTGGTTTCTCAATTTTCATCAAATTTGAAATGATTTCTCTATGGTAGCTGAAAACATGAACATTATTCATAGCTGAGTATTAAAATTATTTTCAGTTCCTTTGCCTCCGTGAGATTTCTCAAACCTTAATTATGTACTTTTCATTCTTTTCAAATCACCGTTCATTAATTTTGAAAACTTGTCTATAGGGCTTTCTTTGAAGCAGATATCTAATTCTACCATTACTTCAGTCAGTACATTTTTATCTCATGTAATTTCATGTTCATAAGTTTGAATTTTTTTTCTTTTTTTCTTCATTTTTTCATTTTTTATCAATAAGTAATAATTTATGAGTACAAGAATCCTTCATGTAAAACCAATTTGCAAGCAGTTGTGCCCAAACCCACGCAGCCCAAGGGTCCCACCATCCAGCTGGGGGGGTTTGAATGTACAATCAAAATTTTTTTATATCTCCTTTGTCATAACGGACATACCACATGTTTCCTCTAACATTTCCTGGGTATCAATTTACAATTAACAAGAATATGAAAAATATTGATCCAAAATTCTATGAGTTCATTCTTAGTAATGGTTTTTAGATTCACTGTGGTTAATTTTTGAATGAAACTTCAGATGGCAAGTAATTATTTTAATGGGCAGCCAAACAAGGTAGATGTTTGCCTTGATGGATCCTAGGTATTCTTACATTCATATATGTTTTCTTGAGCAGATATTCAAATAAGTGTTGTTTCAAGCATGTGTAAAGAAATCCCATTCAATAATCTTAACCTTGTTTTTTTTTTTTTTTTTTTTTTTTTTTTTTTGGTCTCTTTTTTTTTTTTTTTTTTTTTTTTTTTGTTGTTGTCTTTTTGCTTACTTTGTATTTTTAAAATAAGTTTTCACTACTGGTATAAAACCTTTTGTTTCTTATCACACCAAACAGCCTGGTTTCCAGCCCAGCAGATGGAAGTAGACACCACCTGCCCTCCCCCCATCCCCTATGGGGCTGGTCTCTTATCTTCTTTGATTTCTTTACTGATTTGAGTTCTTTACAAGAATGCACCGATCATCCTCTGTTTCATGACTTGTGAATATGTTCTTTTAGTACCTCTCTCCTCACTGTTAATCACCCAGAAAATAATGCATATCCTCCATTCAACCAAATTCCCAGCTCTGCCTCTTCAGTTCAGAAATTTCAGGGAATGTACCTTGTTCCAACCACTACAGAGTCAGAATCTGAGGCTGTTATAGGTAATAAGGTCTTATCGCTTTTCATTGGATTCAGTATTCTTATTCCTCTGACATGTGTTTCAAATGTTTGGTTCATGTACTTTGTTTAACTTTTTTTCCACAAAATTATTTTTTTATTGTTATTAAACTTTTTCCATAAGTCTTACATTATTTCTCAATTGAATCTAGAGTTACTTCCCTTTCTATGCCCCCCATCCTACCAGAGTCCCTGTACTTTGCCACAAATGTCCTGCATCTTTTTCTGAGTCTTTCCAGAGTTGTTTTTCCAGTACTTTTGTTGTTACTGTTCTCTCCTACTTGTATTGCTTCAGTTATAGTTATAGTTGTTATAGTTATAATATATACATATAAATACATATATACATACATACATATATACACATATCACTTGAATTGGAGGGCTTTTTTTTTTCCTAAAAGATGTCATATTTTCCTTAAGGAAGTGCTTAAAGTCTCCTCTTTGGCAAGCCCAAACAACCATCAATCCTGCACTTGTGCTCCACTTTGGGGTCTTTCCCTTCCATAGTCCCCAAATGAAGTCCAGTAAGCACGTGTCCTGTCTTGATCCCCCTGCACTGGCCTCCATGATACAGTCCAGGGAGTCCAACAATGGCAGTCCGTATTCTGATGAGGCTGAATCCCCATTAGCTGCTTAGTTCACAAGCTGGATATCTCAGCAGTCCACAGTCCATTGAAAGTTTAAAAAATAAGAACAAAGCTGTATCCCATGTCCTTGAGGAGTGCCAAAAGCAGCGGTATCCACAGAGCACATGCACCTGCTTGTAAGAATTAAAGACAGGCAAAACAACAGTGCTTTATTTTTTTTTTCTTTTTACTAAGATCTCAAGTTTTGTGTCTGCATTTCAGCTTTTCTGCTCTTATTGATTATTTATTTGTGGTTGTTCTTTCCTTCTGGATGCTTAAGGCCACACAGTAAGCCCAGACTAACCAAGGTTTTGTTTTGTTGAGGTCAATTGAGGATCTAGTCCTCAGGAGTTTCTTGGGTTTTTTGTTTTGTTTTGTTTTGCGGGGGAGGGTGAGAGCCCCTTTCTTCTTTCAGCTCCTCATCCACCAGTTCCATCCACGTGAGGACAAAATCAGGCCTGGCTAGATCATGCTTCCTCTTCTGAAGGATGAGCAGACTTTCCTCTTTATAGACTGGACACTGGCTGAAGTCCCCTGAGTGGCTCTCCAAGACCTCCTTGAACAGGAAGACTGGTGACCCACCTCTGCAGGACTTCTCATGCATAATCCCCTAAGACTTGGTTGACCTCTGAGGGCAAGGAACAAAGTTGTCCCCCAGGTCCCTTGGCCAAATTGGTATGGACTTCAGGTATGGTCATTAAGCACCCAGAAAGGCTAAGTTGCACCAGCCTGTTACATTGCACCTATATTAACATTGTGTCCTTTGGAAACAAATTGTATATTATTTCCATAGCATATTTCTTGATTCACATCTTTCCATTTTAATCCCATTATTTCTCTACAAGATGCACACATACCCTCCATCATATACTAAAAGTCCAAGGTCTGAAAATAAGTTTTGGGTCAGCTCTAGAACCTCAGTGGATACAGAGAATGTGGTACATCTACACAATGGAGTACTTTTTAAAAATTATTGTATCTGTTGTTTCAGAAGACAGAGGATACCTAGATCTTTTAATTTGCTTTTGTTTCATTTGTAACTTAACACTTCTCCAAGATTACCAAAGTAAATTCCAGAGCAAGTAATAAAGCAAAAATTTCTTAAACTTTACTTTCTATAAACTACCCTATCAAATAACTTCTTAGATACTGTGTTTTCTATATAAAACTTCTTTAATTGTGCTTTAAATGTTTCTGCCAAGCTTCTCACCCCTGTCCAAATAAATACTCTGTCTTCCCCTATGCATCTTCTTGATGTATTTCCATGTGTTAAATTTAGCCTATATTGAAATTTAAGAAAATAAAACAATGCCTAATATACTGTTGCATAATTTTAACTAATAATTACACCTACAAGTGAAAAACATTCCTCATTAATTACATTAATAATAATACCTATATCTCCAACTTCTGGCCCAGAAGGGTAAGGCCCTGTGTGCCTCAGCACACCACTGCTGTCATCCAATTCAAACAAGGGACTGCCCCAGGTCTCTGAACCCACTCCAACTTCCAGCCCAGACTGTGATAAGGCCCTGCACACCTCTGTGCATGCTGGATGTCATCAGATCAGGTCCAGGGACTAAATCTGGTCTCTGGAGTCACTCCAGCATCCATCCCAGACCAGGTAAGGCCTCATGTTCCTCAGTGCACCATCATTTCAGGACTAGGGAGTGCACCCAGGTATCTGGAGCCACTTCAACATTTCCAACAAGCTGAGTAAACCTCTATGGGCACCTCAGAGGTGACTGGATTTGGCAGGCCAAACCAGTGTACCCCTTCACCCCTTGAGGCAATCCTGGTGGGAACAGTGAAGGTGATTTGGAGCACAGGGTACCAGAAGAGACAGCAAACTTTCCATCCTAGAGGAACAGGCCTTCAACCCAATGAATAAGCACTTGAATTTTGCATCAGATTAAAAACAACAAATCAAATCTACATGCCAAGAGCACAAAGTAAAATCAACAGCATGGGAAAGCAAATAATAAATCTCCACCAAAATCTATCAGTCCTATAGAAGACTCCAACAATGAGTTTCTCCTGAAGATAAGCTAGGACACAGATCTTAAAATAATAATAAGAAACATACTCAAAGAAATCAAGGGAGACAATGAAAAACTCAGGAATGAAGTGGAAACACTGAAAAGATTCCACACTGAAATGAAACAGGAAACCAACCAGTGAACCAAAGTTCTAGAAGGAGAGAATGACAAACTCCAAAGGGAAGGGAAATGCAAAAGAAATCACAGGATGAAGTGAAAAAGGAAATTGTGCACTCATCCAATCAGCAGGAAAAAGATGGGAGAAGCCTCAGTAATAGATTAGATGAAGCAGAAAATACAATATCAACAGTGGAAGACAAGGTAGAAGAAACAAAATCATCAAACACAAATTATGAAAAATTAAAAAAAATCATAAGAGTGGAACAGTCAAGAAATGTGGGACACTATAGAAAATATCAAACCCCTGCATCATAGGGATAGATGAAGGAGAATAATCCCAAGTCAAAGGTATTGATCAAATCTTCAACAGAATAAGAGAAGAGAATTTACCCAAACAAAAAAATGACAAACCCATACAAATACAAGAATCACATAGAATACCAAACACACAAGATCAGAAAAGAAAAATTCCACACATCATATCATAGTTAAAATACTAGATGCCCCAAACAAATACAAAATACTGAAGGCCACAAGAGAAAACCAGTAAGTTACATATAAAGGCAAACCCATCAGAATTACAGCTGAATTTTCAGTGCAAATGATGAAAAGCCAGAAGAATGTGGAACAAAGATTTCCCAATACTAAAGGACTATAGATGCTAACCCAGATTATTATACCCAGCAAAAATGTCAATTGTAATTGAAAGAGAAAGACAACTTTCATGACATAAAAAATACGAAAGGATTCATATCCAGAAAATCAACCCCTCAGAAAATAGTTGAAGCAATTCCTTTGAATTGGTCAGAGGAAATGAACAACTATCCCAAAGAAGCTAGAGAGAGTAATGAATAAAAGGAAAACTGTGGAAATACGAACCTAGACTAAGAATGCATACAGAAAATAAGATAAAAGGAAGCAGCACATATCTCTGACTAATAACATTAAATATTAATGGGCTGAAATCACCAATCAAAAGACTTAGACTGGGAGAATGGATTAGGAAACAGAATCCATCTATAAGCTTTCTCCAAGAAACCTATCTCACCCTTAAGGATAGGCACCAACTTAAAGTGAAAGTATGGAAAAAAAATTCCCAGCAAATGGTATCAGAAAGCAAGCAGGAGCTGGCATTTTAATATCAGACAAAATAGACTTCAAAGTGAAATTAATCAGAAGAGACAAAGTGTGCCACTACATCCTTATCATAGTAACAAAGAACCACGAAGATTTCACAATCATGAATATATATGCATCAAACTCTTGCACCCAACTTTATAAACACAATTCTGCAGGGCCTTAAGGCACAGATTAACCCAGCACACTAATAGTGGGGGACTTGATTTCATGATCATGAATATATGTGCATCAAACTTTGGTGCACTCGACTTTATAAACATGATTCTGCAGGACTTCAAGGCACAGATTAATGCCAGGACACTAATAGTGGGGGAACTTCAATACCCCACTGATCCCTTTGGATAGGTCAATTGGACAAAGAATAAACAGAGAAATCTGATCTGCACAGTAAAATACACTAAATGGACATCATAGACATTTATTGAACATTCCACTCAAACACCACAGAATATACTTTCTACTCAGCACCTCACAGAACATTCTCCTGACCACATACTGAAACACAGGAAAAAAACACCTCTACAAATACAAAAGAATAGCAATAATTCCATGTGTTCTATCATACTGCAGTGTAATAAAGCTCAATATCTGTGCCAAGAATAAGCCCTACTATCTACAGGAACACATGGAGACTAAATAACACTCTCCTGAATAATGAATGGATCAAGGAAAAATTAAAGAAATAAAAACATTCCTGGCACTAAATGAAAAAGACAATACAAGGCAGCATAACCTATTGGATACTTTAAAAGCAGTTCTATGAGGTACATTTAGAGCCCTCAGTGCCTACATTAAAAAAGCAGAAAGAGGACAAATAAACTAACACTGGAGTTAAAAACAATTCAGAGACATAACAAATGAACCCAAAGTTCAACAGACAGGAAGAAATATCAAATATGAGAGCAGAAATCAATGAAATAGAACCAAAGAAAACAATACAAAGAATCAATTAAGGCAAAAGCTGGGTCTTTGAAAGGATAAATAAGATAGATAGACATCTAGCCCAATTAACCAAAACAAGAGCAACCTCAAATCAATATAATTAATGTCACAACAGAAAACAAAAAGATTCAGACACATATGAGAATACTTCAAAAGTCTATACTCTACTAAATTTGAAAACCTAAGCAAAATGGATGGATATCTGAAATGCTGGAATTCATGAAAACTTAACCAAGAAGAGATTGACAGCTTAAACAGACCCATAATATATGAGGAAATTGAGAAATGAAAGAAGAAACTTCCCAACTAACAAAAGTCCAGGCCCAGATGGTTTCACAGCAGAATTCCATAAAACATTTGCAGAGAACTTACAACCATATTACTCAAACTATTCAGAATGATACAGAGAGAAATCTCTCTAATTCCTTCTATGAAGCCAGAATCAGTAAAAATCCAAAACCAGGCAAAAATACAATAAAAAAAGCAAAACTATAGACCCATCTCATTAATGAATATACATACAAAAATTCTCAACAGAATACTTGGAGACTGCATACAGACCCACATCAAATAGATCATCCATCATGATCAAGTTGGATTCATACCAGAGATGAAGGGATGATCCAACACATAAATAAACTGAAAGACAAAAACCACATAGTCATCTCGACTGACACAGAAAAAGACTTTGACAAAATTCAGCACGCTTTCATGATTAAAGTCCTAGAGGGAACTGGACTGAAGAGAACATTCTTCAATACAATCAAAGCCATATACAACAAACCCATAGCCAACATCATCCTAAATGGGGAAAATTAGAAGCATTCCCCTTAAAGGCCAGAACACAGCAAGGCTGCACCTTATTGCCATTCCTCTTCAATATAGTAGATAAAGCACTTGCTAGGGCAATAAAACAAGAAAGGAAATTAAAGGAGTACTAATTGGAAAAGAGGATGTCAATCTATCCCTGTTTTCAGATAATATGATAGTTTACCTAAGGGATGCTAACTCCACCAGAAAACTCCTAGTAACTATTAGGACTTTCAGTAAAGTGGGGGGATACAAAATTAACCTGGGGAAATCAGCAGTCTTTCTTTACACCAACAACCAGTAACTGGAGAAGTAATGTAAGACCTTCCTACTCATAATAGCCCCCCCCCAAAAAAGAAAAAGAAAAACCTAGGAACAAAGCTAACCAAAGACACCAAAGATCTATGCATCAATATTTAAACCCTTGAAGGAGTCTGAAGGAAACATCAGAAGATGGAAAGACCTCCCATGCTCATGGATTGAAAAAAATAATATAGCAAAAATCTCCATTCTGCTCAAATTAATATACAGATTCAATGCAATCCCAGTTAAAATCGCCATGAGTTTCTTCACAGATGTGGAAAAAAATCATTAAATTCATATGGAAAAACAAAAGACCCCAATAGCCAAAACAACCCCGAGCAAAAAGTGCAGTACAGGGAGGATGACTACACCAGAATTCAAACTATTTTACAGGGCTATAGTCACAAAAACAGCCTGGAACTGGCACACAAACAGAAACATACACCAATGGAACAAATTTGAAGATCCAAACTTGAGCTCATGCAATTTCAGCCACCTCATATTTGACAAAGGGACCAAAAAGAATCTCTGCAAGAAAGACAGCATCTTCAACAAATGATGTTGACAAAACTAGATCACCATTTGTAGAAGAATAAAATGAACCCCCTACCTCTCACCCTGTACAAAAATCAACTCGAAGTGGATCAAATACCTTAGTGTGAAACCGGAAACTCTGAATGTGTTAGAAGAAATCTTAGGTAGTAACCTACAAGACATAGGCATAAGAAAAGACTAAATCAGACAGCAGCTGCACAGGAAATAAGGTCAACAATCGACAAGTGGGAACTTATTAAACTCAAATGCTTCTACATAGTGAAATAAACAATAAGAAGTGAAGTGAAAACCCACAAGATGGGAGGAAACTTCCTCCAGTGATACATCTGACAGAGCATTAACATCCAGAGTACATAAACTACTCAAAAAACAAAGGAACAAAAAATGAATGATCCACTGAAAAGATGGAGTAAAGAGCTGAAGAGAGACTTCACAAGTGAGAAAGTAAACCTCTTATGATTTACTTAAGAGAAACATCTTTAAAAGTGTTCAACATCCTTAATAATTAAAGAAATGCACATTAAAACCAATTTAAGATATCATCTCATTCTGATAAGACTAGTTTATATCAAGCAAACAAAAGACACCAATGCTGGAGAGGTTGTGGGGGAAGGGGAAAACTCATTCACTGCTGGTGGGAATGTAAACTTGTACAACCACTATGGAAAACAGTGTGGAGAACCCTTAAAAGACTCAAAATGAGCCTACTACCTGACACAGTCATACCACTCCTGGGTATATAACCACAAGACTTATCCTACTACAAAGATACATACACATCTATCTTTACTGCAGCTCTCTTCACAAAAATGAAGAGCTGGAAGCAACCCAAGTGCCCCTCAACCAACAAATGGAAAAAGAATATGTGATACATCTACACAATGAAGTTCTAGGTAGCAGTAAAGGAAGAAAGTGGACATCATGAAATTTGGAGGCAAATGGATGGAATTAGAAGACATTATGCTAAGTGAAATAACACAGTCCTAAAAAAATAAAGGACAAATGGTATCCCTCATTTGTGGATGTTAGAATCAAATAACTGTAGTAAGGCAAACTGAAATATATATATATATATATATATTATGTAATCTGAAAGCAACTGTGCCATTATAATGTGAATCTCTTAATGGGATATAGAATTAACCTACCACTTATTTTCAGAATTTGTAATTTTGGTATATGGGGGAAGGTATATATGCATATTTTAGAGTAATATATTTTTAAACTGGAATAATGTGTATTCCTAAACATGTTGTGGAATCAACATACAGTTTAGCTTCAGACATCATAATTATGGTATATGTGTGACAAATATATATGCATATTTTGGAGCAATACAAATTGGAGGGAATAATAAGAAAATGAGGGGGTCAAAGAACTGACCATAACAGTAAACTTCAGCCCCTAACAATAAATCTTGGCATAGAAAATCTTTAAAAATACTGGAAAAAATCAATATATGTATGGCAAAATGCATGAACTTCGGTGGGGTGGGGGGCACGGAAAGGGGATTGAGTCTAAACTAGACTGAGAAATGTACGAATTGCAGAAAAAAACTTCAATAAAAATGTAAACAAAAAAGAAAAAAATCTACATAGTGGGTTATGTTTTGTTTTCCAGTCTAGGTGTTTGCTATATAAACCTCCCATGATGAAGATTATATAAACAGTGGCCTATTATTTCATATGATTATGAAGATTTGGGGCTGGAAAGATTGCTCTGTTGTTTTTCTTGCAGAGGACCAGGTTTCAATTCCCAGTTCCAACATGGTAGCTAATAACTACCCATACCTCAGTTCCAGACTAATCCAACATTCTCTTCTGACCTTCTGTGGGTATTGGATTACATGACATCGGTGCACTTACACAGATGCAGGAAATACACTCATACATAAAGTAAAAATAATAAATGTAATAATTATGAAGATTTGCTTAACCTGGCTCAAGTACTTGAAGTTGTGTTGTTTGGAAAGTGTACTGAGGCTAGATGGAGCTCAGTGGAGATTCATTCATAAGCATTCAGCCTAAGCAAGGGAGCTTATTTTTCACAAATTGATGTTCTACAAATTTCAAGCTGGAAATATCACACTGAGGATAAAATTTCCATCATATGAATTGGTGGCAGTTTATGAATAGTCTACTGCTGATTATGAATTTAGAATATGTCTTACACCATGAGTACCATTTGTACACGGACTATAAACTTAAAGTTGAAATAGTAGACAAACAATGTCTACTACAGAAGTAAACACAGATGAACATCAACACTATGAAGAAAACCTAAATGACAATGACAATTAAAGACCAATAAGAGTAAACAGGGAGCATTTCCCAAGACCACCCTGAAGCACAGGACTGTCCAAGTGGATTCTTTGGAGAACCTTCAGAACAGAAAGGGAAGAGTGAGTTAGACTTCCAATAGAAAGCCTAAAGCTTAGACAAGTCAACACTCCATAAGCAAGGAGAATAGGAGGATAACAAATCAATCAAACAAACAATACAGACATCTGCGGAGGCAAGCAAAGCAAGCCTTCAACACAGTGAAGAGGCATTTGGGATTCCCTTTGGAAGACAGGCAAAGAGAAACCCCCACGCCAGGAACATGAAGAAGAGACAACATGGGAAAGGTGCTGAATAATTCCACACTAAGCTCTACCAACCCTGTGGAGGATTCCTACAGTGGGATCCCCCAGGGTATGGCCCAGGACACAGATATTAGAAGTACAATTGTGAACATATTTAAAGAGGTCCAAGACTATAAAGAGCAAGTCAGAGAATTAAGAAAAGAGAATGAAAAACTCAATAAGGACCTAGAGAAAGAGAATGACAAACTCCAGAAGGAAGTGGAAACACTGAAAAGATCCCATGTTGAAAAAGATAGTGAAACCACCCTGCAAAGCAAAGAGCTACAGGAAGAGATTGAGAAGCTCCCTAAGGACATGGAAATACTAAAGAAATCAGATGACGAAATGAAAAAGGAAATCAAACACTCATCCAATCAAGAGGAAAGGAATGGAAAAAGTCTCAGAAGTAGAATGGAGGAAGCAGGATAAAGAATATCAGACCTGGAAGATAACACAGAACAACTAAAAACCTCAAGTAAACATTATGAAAAATTTAAAAATACACAAAAGTGGAAGAACCAGGAACTGTGGGACACTATGAAAAGATCAAACCTCTGCATCATAGAGGAAGGAGAAGAAACCCAAGAAAATGGTATTGATGAGATCTTCAACAGAATAATAGATGAAAAATTCCCCAAACTAAAAAAAGACAAACCAATACAAATAAAAGAAGCACATAGAACTCCAAACAGACAAGATCAGAAAAGAAACTCTCCACACCATATCATACTTAAAATGCTAGACACCCAAAACAAAGACAAAATTCTGAAAGCCACAAGAGAAAAACAACAAGTTACCTCTAAGGAGAAACCTATCAGAATTACAACTGATTTCTCAGTGGTGAAAGCAAGAAGAACATGGAACAAAGCATTCCCAGTGTTAAAGGACTATAGATGCCAACCCAGGTAAATATACCCAGCAAAAATGTCAATTATTGTTGAAGGAGAGAGAAAAATCTTCCATGACATAAACAAGTTGAAAGAATACATGTCCTGGAATCCAACCTTTCAGAGAATACATGAAGCAATTCAAAGGACAGAAAAAAAGGAGCAACCAACCCCAGGCAACTAGAAAGAGAAATCAATAAAAGCCTAACTGCAGAAGTAGAAACCTAAACCAAAAAATGCAAATGGATAATAAGTTGAAAGGAAAAATTTTTAAAAAATTTAAGGTTATAACCTATCAGTTATAACCTTAAATGTTAATGGACTAAATTCCCCTATCAAAAGACATAGACTGGGGGATTGGATTAGGAAACAAAACCCATTGATATGCTGTCTACAAGAAACACATCTTACCTTCGAGGATACACACCACCTTAAAGTGAAAGGATGGAAAAAAATATTCCAAGCAAATGATACCAAAAAGAAAGCAGGTGTTGCTATTTTAATATCAGACAAAATAGACTTCAAAGTAAAAGAAATCAGAAGAGACAAAGAAAGCCATTACATGTTTATCAAAGGAACAATTCACCAAGAAGATTTCACAATTATGCACCAAACTCTGGTGCACCAAACTTTATAAAGACAATTCTCCAGGACCACAAAGCACAGATTAACCCCAGTACATGCACAGTAGGGTACTTCAGTACCCAACTGAGCCCTTTGGACAGGTCAACAGGACAAAGAACAAACAGAGAGACATCTGAAATTAATGATATGATACACCAAATGGACCTCTCAGAAATCTACTGAATATTCCACCCTAATACCAGAGAATACACTTTCTACTCAGCACCCCATGGAACATTCTCCAAAATCGACCACATACTGGGAAACCACAGAAAACTCCACAAATACAAAAAGATTGAAATAATTTCATGCATTCTATCAAGCCACAAGTCAATAACGCTCACTATGGACACTAGGATAAGCCCTACTATCTACAAGAAAACATGGAGATAAACAACACACTCCTGAATAATGAATGGGTGAAGGAAGAGATAAAGAAAGAAATAAAAACATTCCTGAAACTGAATGAAAATGATAATACAACACGACAAAACCTATGGGATACTTTAAAAGCAGTCCTAAGAGGGAATTTTATAGCCCTGGGTGCCTACATTAGAAAAACAGAAAGAGCACAAGTTAATGATGTAACACTACAGCTAAAAGCACTTGAGAGGCAACAACAGATGAACCCTAAATGCAACAGATAGGAAGAAATAACAAAAATCAGAGCAGAAATCAGTGAAATAGAAACAAAGAAAACAACACACACAAAAAATCAATGAATCCAAAAAGTTGGTTCTTTGAAAGAATAAACAAGATAGACAGACCTCTAGCCCAGTTAAACGAAAGAAGGAACAACTCCAAATCAATACAATCTGTGATGAAAAGGGAAATATCACAACGGACAAGGAAAAGATCCAGAAAATTATATGGGAATATTACAAGAACCTATATTCTACCAAGTTTGAAAATCTAGAAGAAATGGATGAATATCTGAAATCTTGGGAATCACCAAAGCTTGGCCAAGAGGAGACCAGCAGCTTAAACAGACCCATAACATATGAAGAAATAGAGGATGTAGTAAGAAGCCTCCCAACTAAAAAAAGCCCAGGCCCAGACGGTTTCACAGCAGAATTCTATAAAACATTTCAAAAAGACCTACAACCATTATTTCTGAAACTGTTTAGAAGTATACAATCAGAGGGAAATCTCCCAAATTCTTCTATGAAGCCAGCATCACTCTATTACCAAAACGAGGCAAAGATACAACCAAAAAAGGAGAACTATAGACCCATCTCCCTAATGAACACAGATGCCAAACTTCTAAACAGGATAGTGGCAAATCGCATACAGTCCCACATCAAGAAGATCATCCATCATGACCAAGTTGGATTCATACCAGAGATGCAGGGATGATTCAACATACAAACATCAATAAATATCATCAAGTATATAAATGGACTGAAAGACAAAAACTACACCATCATCTCAATTGATGTGGAAAAAGCCTTTGATAAAATCCAGCATCCCTTTATGCTTAAGGTCCTAGAGGGAATTGGATTGGAGGGATGTTTCCTCAATGTAATCAAAACCATATACTAGAAACCCAGAGCCAATATTATCCTAAATGGGGAAATGACAGAAGCATTTCCTTTAAAGGTAGGAACTCGGCAAGGCTGCCCCCTGTCACCACTCCTCTTCAATATAGTGCTTGAAATACTTGGAGGGCAATAAGGCAAGAAAAGGAAATTGAAGGAGTACTAATTGGAAAAGAGGAAGTCAAGCTATCCCTATTTGCTGATTATATGATTGTTTACTTAAGGGATGCCAAAAACTCCACCAGAAAACTCCTAGAAATGATTAAAAGCTTCAGGAAAGTGGCGGGATAGAAAATTAACTTAGAAAAATCAATGGCCTTTCTTTACTCCAATAACAAGCAACTGAAGAAGGACTTCAACGAGACCTTCCCACTCACAATAGCCTCGAAAATAATAAAATACCTAGGAACATACCTAACCAAAGACACCAAATATCTCTACAACAAAAATTTTAAACCCTTGAGGAAGGAAATTGAAGAAGGCATCAGAATATGGAAAAACCTTCCATGCTCATGGATTGGGAAAATTAATGTAGTAAAAATGTCCATTCTACCCAAACTCTTGTATAGATTGTATGCAATCCCAATTAAAATCTCCAAGGGATTTTTCAGAGGCTTGGAAAAAACGTCTTTAATTTCATTTGGAAAAACAAAAGACCCCAAATAGCCAAAACAACCCTTCAAACTATACTACAGGGCTATAATCATAAAAATAGCTTGATTGGGGTTAAGGTACACAAATGGTCTCTATATTTTTCTGAGTTATACAATATCACATTGTAACACTTTCTTTTACTTGTAGGACAATTTAAAGGAATTAAGTTTAAATTTACTTCCAAAATAAGTAGCATGCAGTCAATGAGAAACAGTTTGGGTAAATTTAATGAAAACTTATGCCTTGGCTCCTGCTTATGTGTAATACAACTTAGGCATCTATAGGTCAAAACATAAAAATTTAAAAAACAAAAAGAGGGAGGTGGAAGGTGGGGTAGTATCCCTTCTGGGATACAAATGGAAAACTCTGTGTTCCAAACCTTTTGATAAATGTTCAATTTTGAGATCTTGAAACTAACAATGGGAGGAGAATTGTATGTTCCCACAGGTAAAAAACACCAATCTAAATGCCTAAAAATGTACAACTTCTGGCTGTGCAGGATGGACTGGGAAATGCCAGCAGAGAGGCTGACCCATCTGAACATTAAAGAAAGAGGAACCTCATACTGCTTGAGTCACAGACACTGAGCATCTCTCTGAGTTCTATTGGGGTTAACTGTTTATAATGGGCCCTAATGAAGTTTACCTTCGAGATACTGAGAAACCTTCCTGCCTCTCCCCTTTATAGGAAAAAGAAAAAACATGATGGTACTGAAGTCATTCCCTAACTGTAAATTAGAGGCAACTGTTACAGTGGCAATTTCGTATAAAACAGGTATAACTACCTTTTTTAATTGACTGAAAGGCATAAGAACTGTGAAAGGATAATTCTCTATTTAGAGCCAAATTCAATAGTAAAGACTTTATAAGCTGTGTAATTAAGCAAAATATATTAGTACAGGAAAGCTCTGATACCAGCAATGAATTATTCTGCCTAGGAGATGTTGGCTAGGGGATTCAAGCCCCCCCAAATTATAATGGCCTTTTACCTATAAGTGGGATATATGCAAGGACAAAGGCAGTAAGTCCCTGTTGTCGAAGACCTGGTGTGAGCATGAAAAAATGTTTTGAGATGTCACTTGCTAATGTACAACTGGCCTCTGAAATGCCCGAGTGTGTTACCAAAGGCCACTAAAGCAATACAGCAAAAATATTGGTCTCCTTGAGACAAGCAAGACTCCTCCATCAGTATCAGCTACACCTCAACTGCCTGGAGATACTGTGCAACAGTGACAGCCATATGTCTATATATATATATCCCAAATCTAATTGGCTATTAGCTTGGAGGAATAACTCACAGCGGATGCTACAAGCTTATGTCCTCTAGTGGTTAGGATGTTATAAGCCACAATAAGAACTTGTCACACTTTATAGAGAAACCACAGTTTGTGGATTAGCATGCCATCCAAGCATCTGTGTCTATGCTCACAGTTTAGCTTGCCATAAAAATTAGTACTGCTTAAATGCCTATACATCCAATTGATTGTGCATTGTTAGTATGACTAAAAAGGTATCACTGGAAAAGCTGTCAACCCATGAAGGGGAACAACCTGAAGAGACTAGAGTACAAAATAACATCTCTAGAGAAAATAGACGGTTTTGCTTCTCACACACTTGTGCCACTTTCCCAAAGCCTAAGGAAAACTTGTGGAAGAGGAGGCATGGTAGAATGTAAGGGCTGTGGAGAGATAGGGATGAATCGTGAGACTACAGCAATATAGACTAGACTCCTATTTGATCAACATGCTTGTGTATACAAGCTTCTCCAACTGGACTATGGGAACCTTGGGTTGTTCAAAGTTTGGACATAGATACTTGCAAATTGGTTTTAGATGAACGTTACTTACATTCATTGCTTATGCTTAATAATTTGGCTCTCTTAAAAAATGCACCAATTACCTAATTGTATGGCAAACTGAGTAAGGTCAATGTTTTCTGAAAACAACTGTGCTATTATATTGTAGAATCCCTTAAAATAAACAAATAAAAGAGAAAAAAATCAGCTTGGTACTGGCACAAAAACAGACCTGTTGAACAATGGAAGAAAACTGATTGTCCAAACTTGAGCACATACAATTTCAGCCATCTGATATTTGACAAGGGGGCCAAGAAGACACAATGGAGGAAAGACAGCATCTTCAAAAAGTTGTGTTGGCAAAACTGGATCACCACTTGTAGAAGAATGAAATTGTACCCCTACCTCTCACCCTGTACAAAAGTCAACTCCAGATGGATTAAAGACCTCTGCATGAAACCCCACACTCTGAAGGTGATAGAAGAAAAATTTGGCAGCAGACTACAAGACATAGGAATAGGAAAAGACTTCCTAAATCAGACAGCAGCTGCGCAAGAATTAAAGTTGACAATTGACAAATGGGACCTCATTAAACTCAAAATCTTCTGTACATCAAAAGAGATAATCGAGGAAGTGAAAAGAAAACCCACAGAGTGGGAGGAAACCTTCAGCTCAGATAAATCTGAGAAAGTGTTGATTTCCAGAATATATAAATTACTCAAAAAGCAAAGAAGAAAGAAAACAAATGACCCAATCAAAAGATGGAGCAGAGAGCTGAACAGAGAATTCACAAGCGAAGCATTAGAGATGGCTGATAAACATCTTAAGAAGTGTTCAACGTTGCTAATATTTAAGGAAATGCAAATTAAAACCACTTTAAGATATCATCTTACTCCAATAAGACTGGCTAGGATCAAGCAAACAAATGATACCAAGTGCTGGAGAGGTTGCAGGGAAAGGGGAACACTCATCCACTGCTGGTGGGAATGTAAACTGGTACTGCCACTCTGGAAAGCAGTGTGGAGAATCCTTGGAAGACTTGGAATGAACTTGCCACCTGACCCAGCCATACCACTCCTGAGTATGTACCCACAAGACTCATCCTACCACAGAGATTCATGCACAGCCATGCTTGTTGCAGCTTTCTTCACAATAGCAAGGAGCTGGAACCAATCCAAGTGCCCCTCAACTGATGAGTGGATAGAGAAAATGTGGTACACCTACACAATGGAGTTCTATGCAGCAGTAAAGAAAGATGACATCGTGAGCTTTGCAGGTAAATGACTGGAGCTAGAAGATATCATGCTGAGTGAAATAACACAGTCCCAGAAAAACGAATGATGAATGTTATCCCTTATCTGCGGATGCTAGTGCCAATTACCTAGTAGTATTTCTTGTGCATGGCCCCTTGAGCTCTTGTCCAAGTAGTTGGGAGTGATGCATATTGGAAACTACAACAACAGCAACAACAACAGAAAGGACTGCATCAAAGAACTGACATAGACAAAAGAGTCGAACTTCTTGCTCCAAACCAGTAAGACTTCCCACATGGAGGAATTTTGAGAAACGTCTCAGAGAAAGAGACTGAAAAGAAGTTTGGCCAGAATGACTATGTGCCTCCTGGGATGGGGTGGGGGGTAGGGTCGGGGACATGGTGTTCAGATACTAGGAATAGTAACATATCTTGTATTGTATATATATATAATACAGTACTACTAATATATAACCTATAGTTCTAATACTACTATATATCTTAAAATGAAAATAGGTCTTCTTGCCATTTGATTCTCCAAGTAGATATATATTGACAATAAAATTAACTTACTCCCAGTTCATCATTTGGTTTCCTCATACATATCAATTAATCAGTTAATGTAGAAAATAATGTCCTGATAGATATAATTAACCCCACATCATAATAAACATGATGTCTCAATGTGTGCAAACGTTTATAAATCAAAGTACCCATTAGGCCACCTCTCAGTGATTCCCTTACTTAAATCCATATTGTGAAGTGTCAAAGACAGCAACTGGGATTCTGTTAGGATGAGACCTGAATATTTAAATCTATTATTTTTCTTGTCATAAACAGTTTCATGCTCATGTATGATTCCTTAAATATTATTCAGAACCAGTGTTTTCCCAAAAAATATTTGTATGCATAATTTGAAGTCTATGTGGAGTATGAGCTTGTTCAGGAGAATTTTTCCTTCATCCATTACAAACACTGATGAAATTACAATGAACATAACACAAATTTTGTAGCTTGATTTATCAAGAAGACACATTCAACTATGTTACAACTTCACTAGTTTTCTTGCATAATTCATGTGTACATTTTCTTAGGCCATTAATGAAAGAATACTACTCCAGAAAGATTTTTGTGCATAAGCTCTACATTAATAATTCTTTCATTGATCAATTCCATGATTCAGATTGAATTTGATCAGTGATAATTACTTCCCCTTAGGAATCATTTTCTATGGTCCCTAGCAGCTCACTGGCATAGGCTATTTATGTTATGATGATGAATTATTAATTACATACAATAAATTTTTATTGAACTTTATATACAAATATTTCCTAAATAAAGATAATTTTCCTGCATATAATTTTACTGTGTGCTTTCATTTTGTTGCATTACATATTGAATTTCAACCTTCTATTTCCTATATACCTTTTGCATTAGGATTAATAATCTAACATACCTGTAAAGTTTAGTAGCTGTTTCTATAGGTTGTAGCAACAGAGATACCATGTCACACCCTGACATTGGATTGTCCCTTGAAAAAGCCTAAGCTAGCTATCATTTATAATTACTTCTTTAGACTAAGATATTTGTTGCACTAATCCACTTTGAAGCATTGAATGCCAGGCTTTAAAAATTTAGAAACAGGGCTGGAGAGATAGCCTAGCGGTTAAGAGCACCGACGCTCTTGCAGAGGACCCGGGTTCGATCCCCAGCACCCACATGGCGGCTAAGAACCGTCTGTAACTCCAATTCCAGGAGAACTCCAGTTCCAGGGGAATCCGAGACCCTCTTCTGACCTCCGCGGCATTGCACGACACGGGTGCACAGACCTGCATGCAGACAATTAACATTCATCCACATCCAAAAATAATAATAAAAAAAAAAAAAATTAAAAAAAAAAAAATTTAGAAACAATTGCTTCAATTTTCATGCTTGATATTCTTTAAAAACACTTAAATTCAAAATGTGTTTTGTTATAATTTTGTGCTCATCTCTGTCCCATCAAATTTCTTTGTGAACTTCAGCTGATAATGTGGTCCACAGGCCTGTGGAGATGCTTTGCAGGAGGAATGTATAGTATGGAACTTTAGGATAAAAATGTCCAAGGACGCTGACATTAGAGGTAGTGGCGCCCTCTGGTGGGAGTTTGGAAAACCAGAACAAAAAGAACATTGGTAACAGTGGAGATCTGTATTAAGATTTTTCAGAGGAGAACAATGGCTCTTTTGGGAGGCTTAACTCTGCCATTCTTTTTTTTTTTTTTTGTTTTTTTTTTTTTTTTTTTTTTTTTTTTTTTTTTTTTTTTTGTCTTTTCAAGACAGGGTCTCCCTGTAGTCCCAGCTGTCCTGGAACTCACTCTGTAGACCAGGCTGGCCTTGAACTCACAAAGATTCGCCTGCCACTGCCTCCCAAGTGCTAGGACTAAAGGTGTGCACCACCACAGCTGGCCATTCTTGATATACTGAAAGCACTCTATTAGTGTCCTGATAAACTGAATGAGGCTGAAGTCAAAAGTAATGGTCATTAATTTTTTTGTTGTTGTTGTTGGCTAGTATCCAGGCTGTGACAGGTTGTTGCTCATATCCAGGTCTATTATATAGAGAGCTGCAGCAAGAAAACAGAAAGAGGTAAAAACATGCAAAGTAACTTTAGAAAAAAGAGTGATTTCCAGCTTGCAGGCAATGAGGATGCTGAGAAAGGACCTGTTGATGAAATTCATAACTAATGAAATTAGCACCATTAGATAAATCTGCCTTTCTCCAGTAAAGTAACAGTAAGATTGCCCTAAATGAAAGACAATGCCATTTGAAATCTTTCAAAGGGAGTTTTGATGTTGGAATGAGAACACTTATAGATTTGTGCCTATGGAGCCTACTAGAAAATCTAAACTCATAATTACAATGAACAAGATCCCAATTAAAAAAAAAAAAACACCCATAGAAGTTGTTCTTCTATTAGACTGTTAGGGTCACAGAGATTGATGCATTATGACCAAGCTACACCTTTAAATTGTAGAAGAGTTTGATGGCATTGTCCATTGACTACAAACTTTACAGAGAACAAAGATGTAAGATTGAGGATGTCTTGGAGATATACCTCATAGTTTCAGATTACCACTGACCCCAGTGGTTGTGTCTGAAGTTTTCATGCTCTTGTAAGGAGGCTATGAGAAGCCCTTGTGAAGATCGAAGACTGTGTTGCAATGGAGACCACCGGATATTGTAGATGCCAAAATCATTTGATGCCCCGGTGGAAAATGGCAGGCATGAGGCAGAATGGTTTTCCAAGAGATGCCATTAAGGCTGATGCTGCAGTGCTGGGAAAGTAAACATCTCCCCAGAACCTTGGAGCTACCATGATTCGACCATGAGCACCAGATACTCACATGGAGTTGCAGGACTGGGAATTTATCTTTCAAGGTCTCTGCTTTTCTTTGTTCCATGCTTTTCTTGCTATACTCTCATTTTGAAAAGAGAATGTAGACTCTCTATATATTGAAGTTATACAAGTTGGTATTTTATTATACAGATGTTCACAGCTTGATTTTCAAAGGAGATTTTCATTTTCTATTTATTGTTTGGTCTTTTTGAGTCAGGGTCTCCCTATAGCCTCAGCTGTCTTAGAACTCACTCTGTAGACCAGGCTGGCCTTCGACTCACAAAGATCTGCCTGCCTCTGCCTCCCAAGTGCTAGGATTAAAGGTGTATGCCACCACACCCAACTTCTCAAAGGAGATTTTTAAATCTTACTGTTTGGGGTACTGTTGAAGACTACTGGATTTAATGTAGAAGACTAACCCTAAATAGAAACAGGAACTTTTCATGGGTGCTAATCCTGGACTGACTAAAAAGACACAAGTGTGCTTAACAAGTAGTTCATCACTTTCTGCTTCCTGATTCTAGGACAGCTATAACCAGGGTCCTTGTCCATCTGCTACCATGCTTTCTTCATTACTGTGAACTCTATCTTTTCTTAAAGTGTGAACCAAAATAAATGTTTTCTTCCTGAAGTTGACATTTGTCAGTTCTTTGGTTTCAGTGATCAGGATAGCTATAACTATGTTAAAAAATTGTTTAGACTTTGGCTTTGTACTTTTAAGCATGGTATCAATAATTCATAATTTTAAATAAAATCTATCTATTTAGGTACATGCACATTATCTAGTACATAATTTAGTTCTCTATAAATATTAATAGAAAAACATGAATATTAATTTCCAAAGGATCCTAGTCCATAATGAGAGGATATGATAAAATAATAATCATACTTCTCAAAATAATTGATTGGTAGAATTAAGTTCTTGTTGATCTTCGTGTTTGCTTTCATTAATGAGTGAAACAATACTCTCTAGACCATTTTTCTCCTGCTACTGCTTTTCCAGTGGGAGCATTTCTTGATTGTTGTTTGTTTTGACAATTAGCATTTGCTCAACTCTTATTTTCTTGACTAACATGATTCATTCCTTTTATTTATACATGAATTTAACATGTCTAAACAGTTCTAAGTGTGATAAAACTCCCTAAAAATAGATGTCTTACCACAACACAAAGACATTTTCAGAATTACTTATGTGATAGAAATGTAACCATTTCTGGGGGCTGGAGAGATAGCCTAGCGGTTAAGAGCACCGACGCTCTTGCAGAGGACCCGGGTTCGATCCCCAGCACCCACATGGCGGCTAAGAACCATCTGTAACTCCAATTCCAGGAGAACTCCAGTTACAGGGGAATCTGACACCCTCTTCTGACCTCCGCGGCATTGCACGACACGGGTGCACAGACCTGCATGCAGACAGTACATTCATACACATACAAAAATAAATAAATAAATAATAAAATTTTTTTAAAGAAATGTAACCATTTCTATATTCATATAACTTCTTAGCGTCATGAGTACAAACTGATAAGTGAAATTCTGTCCATATTATATATAATCACATTTCGTTTTTCTACTTCTTCATTTTTTACAAAAAAGAAAATTCAATATTCTATGATGAGAGATTAGACAATATATCAAAGTCAAACTGATTTTCTGCTCTATGTCTTTCTGTGTGGGTGGAAACTGTGAGTTATTTAGAAACTGTCTAAATCTCTTAATTACATTGCTTTCCCAAAACAGTTAATTAATCAGTTCTTTTTCCTTACTCTGAGTCAAGATATAGTGTTTATCAAAATTCAAGCAGTAAGGAAGATAGCAAAAGAAAACTACATAAAAGTATTGCTGGAAGTAAAAATTACAAAACAAAGGTTTTAAATAATTGATAACTATTTCTAAATTGAAGAAAGATATTTCTTGAATAAATGAACGTTTTCTTTATAATATATATTTCTGCTGTGTAGAATGTTGAAACACTACTTTAGATTAACTAGATAACATTCTTAATTCCTAAACACATGGGAGTTGATGTTCCTGGAGAGAAAGATGGCACACATCAAACTTATGTGACTTGTGGCCTCAAGAATTAGAGAATTCCTCAAGAGGTCTAGATAGTCGCCTAATGATCTGTGAGAGGATATTTCCAAGATTTATAGCCAAGCTTCCGAATAGCAAAAGAAATATCTGCTTAATAATTATATCTTCAAATTCTTATTCATATTAGACAAAAGAAATGTCCTAGTCTTTTAAATGCTATTACATTCATCTATAAATAATGTCTCTTTACTGAGATGATAACATTTTTCTTACCCACAGCGGACCGAAGAAATAATAATAAAAGTCGCTCAATTAACTTTTCCACATGAATATGTCAAATTTTCCCAATATTCTTCAAAACATACAATAAAATTTTATCATATTTAGACTCCCTCCACTGTTGGTACCTACCCATAGCCCTCCCACCAAATTTCATGCATTCTGTTTGTAAGGTTATGGCGTGCTCCCCCCGGAATGAAAGGAGCTGAGGTCTAAGCTCTTCGGAGCAGGGTAGCCAGGGCTAGGCTCAGGGGAGAGGTAGAGGCAGACCCAGAATGGCGTCTCGCTTGGGAATTTAAGGGAGAAGGTGGGAGTGGGATTCAGTGGGAGTGGGGGTGGGTAGCACACTCTGCAGGAGTCTGGAGTCTGGCTTCCAAAAAGGCGGAAGATTCCTGAATAAGCGGTGATGGCCCTTTTTAACATAGCCAAAGCCTGGCCTGGTAGAGCAGGATCCTGGGCACCACCGGTCTTAGGTGTCTCTGCATTTCAATGCCTCTGTAACTCATCCTGACACTGTTGTCTTGGTTAAGGCATATTAAATTAATTTTTTTACCCCCAGATGTCCCTTGGTGTGAGTTCATCCACTGCAGCCAGGATACCTCTCTAGAGTCACTGTCTTAAACAAGATCAACTCACCCTCACCCAGCAGTGATCAGCTACCAATGGTTCCTCGGCTAAGATTGGGACACTTTACTCATTTCCCAAGTTTTATATTGGGTTTTTGTCTGGTTTGAGTTTGCGTGGGTTCTGTGTATGCTGTCACCAGTGCTGAAAGTCAGCAAGTTCACAGTGTCCTAGAAGAGAATGTTGCCTTCTGTTTATGCACCAAACCTGACTCTTCCAGTCCCCCAACACAGTCTCTACTCTTGCAATGGTCTCACAGCCCTGGGTGGCTGAGGTTTAGAACAGGAAACCCATTGGGAACACACACCATATAGTCTTTTATTCTCTACATGTTTTTTATTTATTTTTATTTTATGTATATGAATGTTATGTGTGCATGTATGTAACTGCACCCATATCATGCCCTTCCCAGGAAGGGCATAAGAGAACATCAGGTCTGTTGGAACTGAAGGTAAGGGTAGTTGGTGACCACCATATGGATCCTGAGATTTGAACCTGGGACTTCTGCAAGAATACCCAGTGCTGAGTCATTTCTCTAGCCCCTTATTCTCTACATTTTGGCCAGTTGTTGGTTCCTCTGTTAATCACCATGCAAAGGAATATTTAACATATTTCTATTTCAAGTTTAGCAGTGTGTAAATGAAACCATTTCTAAATGAAACTGGCCTGTTTGTTAGGTTGTGTTAAAAGAATTCTCTTGAGAGATGGTCTAGCAGTTAAGAGCACCAACTGCTCTTGCAGAGGATCTGGGTTCAATTCCCAGCACCCACATGGTGGCTGAGAACAGTCTTTAACTCCAGTTCCAGGGGAATCCGACACCCTCTTCTGACTTAAGTGGAATTGCACGACACGGGTGCACAAACCTACATGCAGACAGTACATTCATACACATAAAAAATAAAGAAACATTTAAAAAAATCATAAAAAAAAGAATTATCTTGACAAGTCAGAGCCAAATTCTATTTTCCCCTTAAAATCAAACACGTCTGCACTTAAACTGTTCTTCCTGGTGTTGGTAATTTTCCTTGGAAGACCTTAACAAAAATTTGTTCATGCCAAAGATACAAATGACAGACCAAAGAAATGATTCCACCCAAGTATAGCTTTGTGTGATATGGAGTTTATTAAGGTCCCTTAGAGGAGCATGCAGGAGGACACAAAAGCTGTTGAATCTTTGAAAATGCTGCCTCATCATGACAGAAAATCCAGAAAAATACCCTATCCTTGGGCCTATCTGAAGAGTTTGAAGCACATTAAAATATCAGTTTCTTCTTTCCTCACAAATGTCATTCCTTATAATTAAGTCCATATCAGAAAGTTCTAGAGCTAGGAAAGATTTGTTTTCTTCCTGAGTCATGGGAGGTGGACTCCTCCTTATAGGAAGGAGAGTTACAATTCCAGGAAAAAGCTACACTACATTTAGTATAGCTACACTCAGGACAGTCATGTTCAGAATTATAATAATACATTCAGATTCATAGTTATGTAGCATCCTTAAACTGCATTAAATAATGTACTTTTATGTAAATATTACTTTTGTTAATAATAAATGAAGTAAAAAAAAAAACAGTTTCTAGTTTCTCTGGGAGAATTTCAAGTATAATATCCAATAGCCAAAAAAAAAAAAATGGTTATCATATTTTTGGACAGGATAGAAAAATTTTTATCAGAAAAATGAAGGGTTGAAATAAATTCTGAATGTCTTCAAACTCCTATGATGTATAGTTGAATGAGTAATGCCTTGCTGAATAAAATAAATGCTTAATAAATGATAACGGTGATAAGCTTCTGATTTTGGCAAAGATTGATTGAATCCAATATAGCTTATAGTTCTCAGTTATTGAACCTAAAACTCTGGATAAAATACAAACAAATAAGTCTCTCCTGAGGGTCCTGAGAAGAAAATAATAGAAGATTGATTGAACAGTAGTCAAAATTTGAAGAAGCATCTATGTGAAATCTCCTCTTTTTCTCTGTTATCACTCAGGCTTTGGTCAAAACAGTTTCTGAAAGTTAAACTGAGAAAGACACATTTGAGTAAAGTGGATCATAATATCACATCTCTGTAGCCATGGGGCTAGGGGAAAAATGGCCTTCCATTCAGCAGAACCCGTTCTTTCTTCTTCAGTGGCTCAGTATCAATGTCAGATTAAAGGCTTGGTCTTCCTGCGGTCCAGCCAGGACCAGAGGCAGACAGTATGGGAGAAGTCCAAGTCATGTTCACGTAAAAATGAGAGATGCCCCTGATTAGAGAAATCAGTTGTTTATTCCCCATTTTGATTCTCAATGCTTTATGGCGATGCTAATTACAAATCGTACAGAAGTGGATGCACTGGAATTTAATCAGTTAATTAATCCAATTATTTTTTCTGGCTAGATATTGCAAAAATAGGCCCGGCAGAAAAAAAAATTCCTCAAGAAGAAAGAACCAAACCAAACAGTAGAATATCTAGTTTCCATATGAACTGACACACCCTCAGTCAGGCACATATTGAAGCTGCACTCTGTGTAGACAGAAGTAGAGCAAGAGCACTGAGAAATGAACGGCACTATGATACTGTTCACATTCTACAATGGTGTCTAAATTTCTCAGGCAAAGGTACAGAGGCCGCATGTGCCAACATATGTACAAGAAACATGAACAATTATGTTTTCCTTTGAAAACAGTTGAAGAGGATGTTGAATTTTCTGAAACAATGGTGGTCAACTGATTATTGTGCATCTCTGAAAATGCCTCTAAGTACAAAAGTAACAGAGGTTCTCTCCAATGAACAAACGTAATAATTACAGACTAGGTCCCAAAGTAAAGATAAGACAGTTTCTTCAAAATGAAGGAAAATTATAGCCCAGGGAAAGTAGAAATATTAGGAATAGAGAAAGAGCAACAGAAATGAGGCAAATAGAGTATTCAAATAGAGTATTCATCTGCACTTTAGTTCATTAAAATACATGATGAAAAAATTATTATAACATATTAAGGTACTATATTTTTTAATTCATAACAAGTAATATAAAGTAGTACAACTAATTATATTTTTGAGAATTTCTACATTTTATTTGAGGTATAAAATTTTACATAGGCAATCTAAATATATATATATATGTATATATATATATATGTATATATATATATATACATATATATATTATCTGTGTGTGCTATATTTACATAATTTCTACTCCTATCTCTCTCCCTCCATCTTGTAACAAATCCCCCATTCCCTCTCAGGTTTCATACAGACACACATATAAACACATACTTGCTTGTTTGTACAGGTGTTTAAGTTTCATGACTTGGGATTCGATAACCTTTCAAGGAACTCATCCTTTTAAAAAACTGATTCTCCATCTCTCAGCACCCAATGATTGCTCTTTGTCTTCTGTGGTATCTTCTGAACTTATCCCATCCACATTGGCATGCCCCATGGTGGTGCTATTATGCAGAACTTGTTTAGGCAACTATGTTGTTGAGATTTCATGGGTACAACTTCCTCATTATGTTTAGGGTATACTACCTAGAAGTTGGTATCCTGGTTCTCTGGCTCTTACATATTTTCCAAGGTATTTCCTTAGCTATGGCTGTTGTTTTCTGCCAATGTATATAAAATGTCCTGGGTCTCATGTATTTAAAAGTTATATAACATTAATGGGAGAAGTAGATTAATCTATAAGTATTTCACCAACTTCCTTGCTCTTTTCACTGCTTGGTGAAATAATGATTAGAAATCACCAAAGGCATGAACATTCTGATCAGTGTCATCAATCAAAGCTTGATAGAATCAACATCCATAACATTTCAGTTGACAAGAGCAAAATGAATGCTTTTGTCAAATATACAAGAAGTATTCCCCAATGCAAACACTATTCCTGGCCATAAAATCAACATTAGGAAATTTAAAATATTTTAACTATACTAAATTGCTATACAATGATGATAGAATCAACAATGTAAAGGAAAAAAAACCCGTCAATCAGAAAGCTGATCAAATTATTGTATGGATCACAAATCATTTTAAATAGAAAAAAAATTTTTTTTTATTCATTTGTTTTTAATAATATATATATATATATATAAACAGATACATAACAAAATATATGCTTTATTGTTTCCAAGATTCTATGGTAACACAAAATTTTCAATCAATATTCTCAGTTTCTAAAACAAGAAGCTAGAAGTGTAAGACAAAATTAGATGGAGGAGTGATGGAAAAAATGAATAAAACTTAAAAAAAAATAAGCCAGATAAAACAAAGGACATATAATTGGGTGGCAGAAGGGAGAATGTGAGGTCATATCCATGAAATCATGTTTATCCTGGCTATATTCTGTCTCCAAAGTATTTTTTCCTATAAGCATTTATTTAATAGTGAAACACAGAACAAATTTTAATTGATATATTTTATAAGGCAAGAATGCCCACTCACATCACTTTTGTTCAGTATTGTAGTGGTAAGCTTAAGAGCATATTACAGCAAGGCAAAAAGAATTTAATGTCCTACAGACAGATAATAATAAAGGAAAATCTATTAACACAGAGCTTTTATTGGTACAGCTCACAGGGAAATTTGAAAACCACGTCTTATAGGAATAAACATTATTTGTGTGATTTGAAGGCATACATACACACAGATGTAAACAAAGTCATATTTAACTGTTTAGAAAACCTTTATTCATAATCATCAAAATCAGGAAATAAAATTTTTGCTCGTGCACATAATAAACACTACTCACATTATGACCTATTGAAATGGATGGATGGCAGACACAGTGAGCTTAGTGAAAGAGCCCAGACATCACAGGCTAATGGAGAATTCATTTATATCACACTCTGTAGGATCTCATACACAGGCAACAAACAGATGTATATTGAAACGAGGAAGAATGGGAAATTGATGAAGTATGTGGATTGAACTGTATCTGATGATTATATTACTGTCAAAACATAGAATTATCTGGGGATAGAGAGATAGTTCAGTGGTTAAGACACTTGCTGTTCTTGCAGACCTGGGTTGTTTTTTTTTTTCCCCTGCACCCACATGGGGCCTGAACTATGTAATTCCAGTCCGAGGGGCTTGGACATTCTCTTCTGGCCTCCACAGGTACTGCACATATGTATGCACTTACATATATCCAGGCAAAAACTCAAACACATAAAATAAAAATAAATTATTTTAATGTATATAATTATCTGCAATAAAAGAAATGAACTTTACTAAATACAAATAAAATCTCATAAAATAATATAAATAAAATTTATCTCAAATCCATGTATATTTTATAGCTTCTTTTATGGATACCAAAGTTACAGATTAATTAAATGAGACTAAAATTTCTGTTGAAGTGAATGTAGAGTTCATAATTGTTTTCATTATCAAGAATTTTGGAATTAGTAGGCAACTGATGGATTCTGGGAATTGAGTCAGTTTTCCTTACAAGTGAAAACTGTAGATTGATCACACTTCAGTGCATGTACACACACCCAAGAACACTTGGATGTGAACAAACTTATTTAATTAACTGAGGAAAAAGAAAGGTAATAGTGGAGGACTTGAAATCTCTGTGCTGAGGGAGTAAAGATGGAATGCAGAAGGGCTATTGTGCCTAAATGTGTTCAGAATGTGTTGTATCAAGTCCTGGAAACAATTATAAAGAACCAAACAAAATTTTGAATTAAGACCCCCAAAATTTTGAATTTGATTTTGTATTTATATGGTAAATACTATAGGCTTCATAATCCTAAGTTTAGAGTGCCTCTAAAGAGCATCAAGCATTTGTGATATATTAATTTATATATAAAAATCCTAAGAATGAAAATTTTAATTTGGAAAACTTAGTTATAGCTGAATTAGAATAAATTAGGGATGGGGTATGTTGGTACAGGGCTCTAATCTCAACAATAGATAGGAAAGAAAAGAGATCCTACAGTTTCAAGGTTAGCATTGTCTACATAGCGTGTTCCTGAACAAAGGTCCATAGTGACATCTTGTCAGCAAAAGAAACCCCACATGTAATTAATATACCCTAATACACTATCTTCACTGAGATACAGTGAAGATAGTGTATTAGCCATACTGAAAATACAGAAATACTGAACACTTATATTATTAATTTGGGGGGAACAAACTAAAATTATTAAGATAAATAAAGCATATTTATAATGAAAATTCAAAGGCCAAAGTAGTAACATTGTTCTGTTGGTGGTATTTAGATATTAAATTAATCAAAGTCTTTTCTCCTTGTTCACATAAGAGTCCAGAATTTGCTGGATATTTTGGCATACGCCTTTAATTCCAGCACTCAGGAGGCAGAGGCTGGCAGAACTTTATGATTTCAAAGCCAGCCTGGTGTACAGAGTAAGTTCCAGGCCAGCTGGGCCTAAAAGGGAGATCCTGTCTCAAAACAAACAAACAAAAAAATCCAGAATTCATTGAGAGTCAAACCTGATTTCTTTAATTTGTTTAATTAGAATTTAGAAAATCATTTTATATAGCTAGTAATAGAAAATAAAAGATTCATTTCTTTTTCTGTGAGAAAATGAGTGCAGTAATAAATACATTGATGTTAGTTGTATTGACCTAATTCATGTATAAAAGAATGTTTTCAGGTATCTTCAATGAAGAGCATCGGCTAACATCTAAGCTTAGGTTTTCATGAGTTATGCATTCAGGAAACTCTTAATTTGCTTCAACCTATAATTCACATTAATGCAAAATTTGAAAACAAAATATTAATACTTCCAGAATGACCTCCATATTTCTTTTTGGTCTTTTTGAGACAGGGTCTCCCTGTAGTCCCAGCTGTTCTGGAACTCACTCTGTAGACCAGGCTGACCTTGAACTCACAAAGATCCGCCTGCCTCTGCCTCCCAAGTGCTAGGATTAAAGGTGTGTGCCACCACGCCCAGCACAACAAAATATAGTCTTAAAAGGTTTCCTTTTACTTTTTTTAATACAACTATTATAAACTGTAAAACTACATCTGTGGTTTAAATTATAATTCAATTATAATTCACATTTCCCCTTTATGCTTAAACTTTCTTATCTACATGTAAGGTAGAACTAATAAGACTATACTTAAAATTATGATGAAAATCAAGTAATTTTTGGTCTTTTGGAGGCANACATAGGTCTTCTGTACACATGTATATATGTATGGATATTTGGAAAATGGCTGTACTTGTCTTAAAAATACTTTCAGAATTACAGGTTACTCCAAAGTAACTTATTGTTACTTTATTAACTTATTAAGTTGTTAACTTATTAAGATATAAGAGATTATTTTTAAACAAATGACTGCATATATTCTGTACATAATATGCCTCCACAATCACAGTAAATTTTATAATTACATAAATTAACACTTTAAGACATGATATTATATCATGTACATGACTATGTGACTCTATGTATGTACATTTACCATGTGTACATAGTACCCATATAGGCCAGATGTTGTAGGATATCCTGGTAATGGAGTTAGCAATGTTTTTTTAGCTATCATGTGGGTGCAGGGAACCAAATTGAGTCCCCTGCAAGAATAGCAAGTGCTCTTAAACAATAAGCCATTTCTCCAGCCCAGCCTATGTTTCTGTATCTTTCATCTGCTTTATTGAAAAATATTAGGTTTTTCATACAGTACAGATTTATCAAACACTTACTGAGTTCAGCTCTTGTGTTAGAAATAAATTTCAGTTATTTTGTTAACATGGAAGCATGAGCAATAAATAATCTGAAATTACCAAATGAATAGGGAAAGTTTGGTAACAATTATATGTTCCTAGTTTAGAGAAGGATACAAACTTTGTTGTTATAAAATATTGAATAAGCCAGGCGTGGTGGCGCACGCCTTTAATCCTAGCACTTGGGAGGCAGAGGCAGGCGGATCTTTATGAGTTCAAGGCCAGCTTGGTCTACAGAGTGAGTTCCAGGACAGCTGGGACTACAGGGAGACCCTGTCTCGAAAAGAACAAAAAATAAATAAATAAATAAATAAATAAATAAATAAATAAATAAATTGAATAAATTCTGAAAACAGTTGATATATTTAAGAACTAAGTAAACTATTGGTACACAACCTTCTAAAAGAAATTAATACTATTAGAGAGATATAGAAGATACACACAGAGACAGGCAGATGATAGATAGAAAGAATTACTTATTAGATTGCAATGGTATAAAATGATACAGTCTCTCACTCTCTTGCTTTATGCTATCTCTCTTATGAGGTTATCCCTCGTGACATTTATGCATGCTTACTACTCTGATTTTCTACCAGGAATAGAGCACTATATGGTCCTGTGAGATGCCAAGCCAGCACTGGGATCTGTGTCTACCAACAAAAGCAAATCAACATTCATATCTTCATAAATCATTGAACTTCATGTATAAACTATATTATATTTGGCTTTATAAATCAATGAATTCTGAGAGTGGAAAATTTAACATTTAATCATAACTTTTTTTTTTAATTTTTATTTTATTTCTGTATGTGTATGAATGTACTGTCTGCATGCAAGTCTGTGCACCCGTGTCGTGCAATGCCGCGGAGGTCAGAAGAGGGTCTCGGATTCCCCTGGAACTGGAGTTCTCCTGGAATTGGAGTTTCAGACGGTTCTTGGCCGCCATGTGGGTGCTGGGGATCGAACCCGGGTCCTCTGTAAGAGCGGTCGGCGCTCTTAACCGCTAGGCCATCTCTCCAGCCCCTTAATCATAACTTTTAAAAATAGAAATCTGGGGCTGGAGAGATGGCCTAGCTGTTAAGAGCACCGACCGCTCTTACAGAGGACCCGGGTTCGATCCCCAGCACCCACATGGCAGCTAAGAACCGTCTGAAACTCCAATTCCAGGAGAACTCCAGTTCCAGGGGAATCCGACACCCTCTTCTGACCGCTGCGGCTTTGCACGACACGGGTGCACAGACCTGCATGCAGACAGTACATTCATACACATACAGAAATAAATAAAAATAAAAAAAAATAGAAATCTTTATCAATAGAACTCCCAAATCATAGTGAATCTGAAGGTCACTACGTAAGTAAAAATAATGTGTTCAGGTACTATCAAAGGAGAAATGGGGAAAATGGAGACATTTTAAATGGGAAAGGCATGGAGTTACAGAGAGAGAGAGAGAGAGAGAGAGAGAGAGAGAGACAGAGGAATGAGGGGGATAAATGATGCTTAGGTAGTGTAATAAACAAGAGGGAATCATATTAGTCCAAAAATCTTCTGAAAATTGCACATACAATAGCACTACATGAATCCATGTGTATAGTTGAAGGCTACATAACAAGAGACAGTACCAAACAGGAGAAACTTTCCTTTGAATTATTGGTCAGGGTAATTCAAGAGACTTCCAAAATTCCACAGGCATTGTCACAGCCTTTGATTGCCTCCCAGAACTTGAAGGTAAGTCTCTATTGCTGAAGACAAGAGGATACACTGACATAGGATATGGAACAATGGAGGTGGAACTGACTTGGAAGCCACTTCCTGTGAATATTATCTCTCATAATTTTGGAGAGCACTATGCAAACTGCAAAGGGAGAAATTCAAATTATGTTCCAACCACAGTTTAAGGTGTAATAACCCAAACAATGACTGGCACATCAAACTATATTTGGGCAGTTGTGTGACTTTTATCTTGGGAGTAATCAATAGCTATGTAATTGGACTTAAAGTGCACTCAATGGAAGGAAACCCATATGTGGTACTGTAAACATAAATAAATACACATGGATGGAAATGCCAGAGATCTTGGAGGACACCCCAAGACTGTAACATCCTTAGACAATTGTAATTTCTTACTATGTGTAAAATATGGGTCCTTAAATTGACAGATGAATATCCCAGTTGCCATTCATCAAAGAAGTCTCTTGCAACAGATGAGATAATTAGTGAGTTCCAAAGTCACACACAGAGATTTTCTGTGAATTGCACAACCCTAATTGACAGATCTAGAATGCAACCTCTTCACCAAGGCTCAGAGAAGGCTCACAGAACAAGGGGTTTATCTACTCTCATGAATGAAGCTCCCTAATTCAACAGAGACCCAGGAACACAAAAGGACCAAATGGCCAAACTGTAGAGCATAATAATATACAGAATGTGGGTCCTTGGACAGAACTCCTATATTATACTTCAGCCAATCAGGGTTCAGGACATTTCAGAAGAGGGACAGGAAGAGTTTAAGAGTCAAAGGATGCAGTGCATGACCATATGGAAACAGAGTTTTACAGGTTCCAGGGACATTGTGTCTATAAATCTACAATAATGGTTGTGAGCATGCACAAAACCCATGCAAACTCAAGCAGAAAAACCCAGCATAGGTCTGTGGAAATGAGCAATAGGCCTCTATCTTAACCAAAGAACCACGTGCAGGTGATAACTCTGGATAGGCCGATTAGACCTCAGTGGATGAAGTTGCACTGAGTGATATCTTGGGACACTGACTTGCCTTGATAAGCCTTAACCCTAATGATAGAAAGCACTGTGGAAGAACTTTGGGAAAGTGCCAGTGGAGAAGGAGATATAAAGATGCTTAAGATTTTCTGTATGAAATACAGAAATATTCAATAAAAAATTTTCATTTACTTATATTTATTTATTTATTATTTTTTTATACAGGATCTCTCTGTATACCCAGCTGTCCTGGAACTCACTATGTAGACCAGGCTGGCCTTGAATTTACCAAGATCCACTTGGCTCTGCCTCCTGAGTACTGTGATCAAAGGCATGTGCCACCAGGTCCAGCTATATAAAAATTTACTTTGTAAAAAGGAAAAAAAAGTGTTCATCTTTTTAAAACTGATTTTAGGAGCTGGAGAGATGGGACACAATTAAAAGCTATGGGTCCTCTTGCAGAAGATCCAAGTTCATTTCCCAGCACCCTCTTGGTGGCTAAATAATGTGTGCAAATCCAGTGCCAGAGGATTGAATGCCATCTTCTGGCCTATGTAGGCATTGCACACACACACTCACACACATATACACACACACAGAACACACTTCCATATATACAAGCACAAAACTCATAAACATTAAAATATTGGTTTTAAGGAAATATCTCATTAAAATATACAGACAATATTTCAATATTATGTTTTCCATTGAAATTTTTCATTTAATCATATATTTTTTTTGAGACAGAGTCTTCCTATAGTCCCAGCTGGCCTGGAACTCACTCTGCAGACAAGGCTGGGCTTGAAATCACAGAGATCCACCTGCCTCAGCCTCTGAGTGCTAGGATTAAAGGCATACACCACCACGTCTGGCTTAAAGATGGTTCTTAGCCATCGTGTGAGTGCTGGGAATCGAACCCAGGTCCTTTGCAAGAGCAGTGAGTCCTCTTAACTGCGGGGCCATCTCTCTAGCCCATTTAGGCATATTTTAATGCATTAATAAAGCATATGCCAATTAAGCCAAACAGGAAAGTAAAAAGTTTTATTTTAATACAATTCAGATTATATAATTTGTTACAAACTTTAATAATAAACTAGGTCTCTCCCTGAGTAATTCAATAAGAAAATACATATTTAGATGAACTATGCATAAAAAATCAAGGGAATACACAATAAAATCTCTAACTTGTATTAAAGTGAAATGAGTATATTACACCCCCAAAGAAAGACACAGAAACATAGAAAAGGAACAGATGTCAAGACTATATCAATAATTAAACTAAATTAACATAATTTAGTCATTCAAAGACAAATTATCTAAAATAAAATAGATAATACTTATATAAAATAATTCAAATATATATTGAAGACTCTCTCTCTCTATATATATATATATAGAAATATATATTGAAGAAATATATATTGAAGACCCTCTCTCTCTATATATATATATATAGATAGATATAGATATATATAAATATTATATATTTATATATATATAAATATATATATAAATATATCAATATAAATTATATATATAAATTTATATATATATAAATATATATATAAATTTATATATTTATATCTTAATCTATCTTCTACTCTATATATTATATAATATTAGAGAGAGAGATTAGATGAGAGAGAGAAGAGAGTTTGAATGAGTGTCCCCATAGGTTTGTTATAAGTATTCAGACATTTGTCTCCAGTGAGATGGCAGTTGTTTTGGAGGCAAGAACTTGTAGAGAGGTCGACTGTGGCCATGCTGAGGGAGAATACGTTATATTGGGGGCAGGGCTTAGTGAGTTTAACAAAACTCGTTTGGTTCTACAGTTGCTCTCTCTCTGCTCTCCGTGGCTATATGTGCGAGATGTGACCTCTGCATGCTGCTCCAGCTCCAGCCGCCATTGCCCCCGCCACAATGGACTCTATTCCCTGGAACCGTCCAATCTAAGCTCAAATAAACTCTTTCCTTTATAAGCTACCTGGTCATGGTGTTTTACCACAGCAACAGAAATGTGGAAGTTATTAATCTCGCATGGAAATGGGCTGTGGAGAGTGTGTGCATGTGATTACTTTAGTGACATCCCAGCGACAGAGGAGAGTGCAATTCCAAGTGCAATTTCGATTGATTCAAATACAACATGCCATTTATAAAGATAGTGTGACATCCCCTCCTAGCAGCCCATCTCAGACCCTTTACATTACATTATCCCAACTCATGGGTCTAAACAGAGAGGTCTTCTGACCCTCACTTGTGATGCTGGAACATGCTGGCTGAAATGTTAGCTCACACATACACACCCAAGCTCAGATCAGACATGCCCACAGTCTTTTTCTGACTTCTTGGGTATGGCACAACATGGATGCAATACAATGCATTAAGGCAATTCAATCATATATGTAAAATAAAAATATTTTTCCAAAATCACTCAAGTGCCCAGACACAGTCTTTAAGGGACACCTCATACTTCCCTCTGGAAACATGCACAAGCCAGAGCCTCCTATCAGCTGCAATTTCTCACAGGACTCAATGGTGTTTCCAGCTCAAAGTTGCCAAAACCTTCTACGAACATAAATCTCAAATATATAATATATTATATATATTATATTATATATATATATATATATATTATTAGTTGGGATCTACATATACATGAAATTATACAAAAGTGATTTAAAAATGAGGATTGGAATAAGCACACTACAGAAATAGGAAATATAAAGCCTAGTTTCAGGAATATCACATAGTAGACTTTAGGAGTAACAGATCATGATGGATAAGAATGGCATTTTGAGAACCAAGTGTGGTATTGCAACTTCCAATCCCAGGACTGCAAAGACTGAGGTAGAGCATCTTAAGTAACAGGCTAGCATGGACTATATAGTGAGACCCAGTCCCAGGGGAAAAAAAAGAAATTTTGGTAGTTCATTAATTATGAAATCTGTTCCTGTTAAGAATGTTGAATAACTAAATTATGAAATTTATGAAATTGAATTACTATGTATTTACCTAATATGAAAATGCCAAAATAATTGAAAAGTGTGACAGAATTAAAATGAATATATCATTCCATCATAATAAATGATTTCTGTGCATTTTTTTTTTTTGGTCTTTTCGAGACAGGGTCTCCCTGTAGCACCAGCTGTCCTAGAACTCACTCTGTAGACCAGGCTGGCCTTGCACTCAGAAAGATCCGCCTGCCTCTGCCTCCCAAGTGCTAGGATTAAAGGCATGCGCCACCACGCCCGGCCCTCTGTGCATTCTTTTAATGTAAAGATACATTAAATATTGAAAAAATATATAAAATAAGACAATTCTCCAGAAAAATGGCATCTTTGTGTCAAAGTTTTATAGTGAAACATAAGTGTTAGCTCAACACTTTGAGAGGTTTTTTTTCATCACATCAAACCATAGATTTAATATAATAGTTAATAAAGTAATCATTTTTTCTACTTTGAATGTTTACATAAATACTTCACCTCTTTTTGAGACAGGATCAACCAATAGCTCCAGCTGTCTTGGAACACACTATGTAGACCAGGCTGGCCTTGAACTCACAAAGTTCTGCCTGCCTCTGCCCCTAGAGTGCTGGGATTAAAGGTGTGTGACCACCATGCCAGACCAGCTCTTCAATCATAAGCCACATTTCTATTCTACCCAATTTTAAAATTTCATGTTCACCAGACTAAATTATACATTTCATAACTTTTTTTTACAAATATACTGAGATCATGAAATGGCAACTGTATTCTAAGTATTTCACATAAAATCTTTTGGTATTCTGCCCTCTCTGCCTAAGCCATGAATCATCCATTTATCCAGCTTACCTACACTTAGCACAGTGCTGTCTCTTAGTCACTCAGTAGCCATCTCTCAAATCAGCTGCTTGGTGTCAACTGCATTGTGTTCAAGCATGAGGGTCAACAAATAGTTGAAGACCATGTCCCACTCTACTCCTCATGTAGACACTGTGTTATCTCACAGCTCCTTAAGAAGAAAGGTAAGTTCAACACAATTAGAAATTCTGAGGAACAACGGACATTAAAGGCCTTTAGCAAAGACTTTATGGAAATTTACTACAGTAAAAGCTTCTTAAAATATACATATACATTATAAAAGATTAAAGAGTTGACCTATTACAGGAGGACTTTGCCCCTACTAGACAGCAAAGGCTAGTAAAGTAAAAGCCAGATGCCAGAGATGGACTCTCTCTTTTGAAGCTGTTGACGAGCTGCCCAAAGAATCTCAAACAATAGTGACCATTGAACCTTCTTGGTTACTGTTCTAGTTCCTCTTCAATTGCTGTGACAAAACACTCTGACCAATAACAACTTAGGGACTAACGGGTTTATTTATTTTACACCTCCCGGATCATAGTTCATAACTTAGGGACCCCAAGGTAGGAAGTCAGTGCAGCAACCTGGCAGCAAGAGTTGAAGCACAGGCCATGGAGGAATGCTATTTACTGGATTGCTCTTGATCTTTTATTTTTATTTTATTTATTTTTTTATTTTAATTTTTATTTATTTCTCTTCTGGCCCATGCTCAGCCTGCTTTCTTATAAAATACACAACAACCTGCCCAGAGTGGTCTGGGCCCTTCCACTTCACTCAACAATCAAGAAACTACTCCACAGACATGGGTCAGTCCAATGGAGCCAGTTGTCCAACTGAAGCTCCCTCAACCCAGGTGTGTCAAGTTGACACTAAAGCTATCCAGCACAGTTACTCTTTAGACCTTGACAATAAGACTTGAATAAATATATGAACTGTAAAATAACTAAGAAGAAATCAAGCTGGTCTTGACTGCAGAGCCACATCTCTACTACATAGCTTTCATAGTACTGACAGGTGGTATTCATATTACCAAAAGAAAAAAAAATGTAATCATTAACCTTGTCCAGGTGTGAATATTTGTGGTTTGAAAACTGACCTAGTAAGGTATCACCTCTAGTGCAAGTGCTGTGAACATCTTGGGAGTAACCACTTACTGTCTGATAGTCTTCTTCCTATTATGAAGCCTATATTTGATACTAGCAATATGAGGCAGATAAGCCAGAGATCATAGAGGAGATCCTAATATTATTATGCTGCTCTATAGATGTTGTATTAACTTGACCCCTAAGGATTTAATGTTTTCCCACAAGATTAATGTACCTCTCAACTCTCACTAAAGAAGAAGGTTCCTTATGCAACAGAAGGTCGATAACATAGAAACCCACAATTGGCCAATGTGCAGAGGAGAGATATAAAAGTAAATATGCCTGACTTGGACATCTATATCCAAACTTTTTCCTCCAATGGTTCAGGGAACATTGCAGAAGAGGTGGCAAAAACATTGTAAAAGCTGGAGGTAGCTAACGAACACATGGAAACAGAGTTTTCCAGACAGCTGGGCAGTTTCTCATAAGAACACAGAACAAGCTGGGTGTGATGGAACATGTCTTTAGTCCCAGCACTTGGGAGGCAGAGGCAGGCAGATCTCTGTAAATTCAAGGCTAACCTGGTCTACAGAGCGAGTTGTAGGCCAGCTGGGAGTAAAAGGGAGACCCTGCCTCAAAAAAAAAAAAATAAAAAGAGAAAGAACACATAGCAATAATGAGAGTATCCACAACTACCATACAAACTCAAATCAGACAAAATTCCAGCATGAATGTGTAGAAGTAGACAAGAAACCCCAATCGTACCTGAGGAAATGAAATATTAGAAACAGATGGCTTCTGGGAACAGTCAGTCTCCTTTAAGGCCAAGACTCTTTGTAGGGTAGTCAAGCTCCAGTGGATAGATCCACACCAGAGGACATTTGGGGACACAAATTTAAATATATAATATATTTATATAAGTATATATATAGTATATATATGGAGGTGTGTGTGTGTGTGTGTGTGTGTGTGTGTGTGTGTAATTATTATATGTAATATACATATGGAACTGTTTGGATTAATCCAAACAATTTTAATCCAAGAGATGCAGATTGGGGTACATATCTAAATACAATCAAGATGCATTATATAAAATTCTCCAAATTGTAGTTAAATATGTGAAAAAAGAAATTCTGAACTGATAGAATGATACACAAATAACTTTTTACATCTTTATAACCGTTCTAATTTATTATTATTATTATTATTATTATTATTATTAATCTTCCATTCTGTCCATTTTATCATGGCTGAAAATCCATTAGGGGAAATGGTCATTTAACACCTGTATTGTATCTACTTCAGATATTCACCATAAGTCTTATAGCATTCACCTTGTAGGTGGTAATATCTTTGGATATGGTCATGGTATGATAGATATTGTCAGATTGAATCTTTTTGGTTAATCCATATAGTTTGATCCAGATATAGCCATGAAATAGATCATGCTATTTAAAAGCCCAATTGTTGGATAAATATCTTAGCAAATTGCCTACAAATAGATCTCATTTGTTTAGTTTATAAATTATCTTAAAATATAGTCTTTGTTTAATGTTATAAAACATTAGGATTCAGGGCTGGAGAGATGGCCTAGCGGTTAAGAGCACTGAATGCTCTTGCAGAGGACCCGGGTTCGATCCCCAGCACCCACACGGCAGCTGAAAACCATTTTTAACTCCAGTTCCAGGGGACTCTGATTCCCTCTTCTAACCTCTGAGGCATTGCATGACACAGGTGCACAGACCTACATGCAGACAGTACATTCATACACATAAAAACAAAAAAATTCGGATTCAAAGCACAACCATTTTTAGAAAACCAAAACTGAATATCAAAACACTGGTTACTCTTATTGATAGAAAGTTTCAAAATGTTTATTAACATTTTTTGCCTTATAACAACTAAAACTATTTTTGTTTTATTTATTAATCATGAATGAATAATTGTTAAGAAATTAAACATAACTATTTTCATCTTGCAAATTTTGAAGTTTTCATGGCTGTTTTTTTTTAAGATTTTTTAAATTAATTTTATTTATTTCTGTATGTGTATTAATGTACTGTCTGCATGCAAGTCTGTGCACCCGTGTCGTGCAATGCCGCGGAGGTCAGAAGAGGGTCTCGGATTCCCCTGGAAGTGGAGTTCTTCTGGAATTGGTGTTTCAGACGGCTCTCGGCCGCTATGTGGGTGCTTGGGATCGAACCCGGTTCCTCTGTAAGAGCAGTCGGCGCTCTTAACCGCTAGGCCATCTCTCCAGCCCTCATGGCTGTTTCTAAATATCTTGATTTTTGTACTATTCTATTTTTTCTGTATATTTTTTTTTATTAATTTATTTATTTTTGTATGTGTATGAATGTACTGTCTGCATGCAGGTCTGTGCACCCGTGTCGTGCAATGCCGCGGAGGTCAGAAGAGGGTCTCGGATTCCCCTGGAACTGGAGTTCTCCTGGAATTGGAGTTACAGACGGTTCTTAGCCGCCATGTGGGTGCTGGGGATCGAACCCGGGTCCTCTGCAAGAGCGTCGGCGCTCTTAACCGCTAGGCTATCTCTCCAGCCCTTTTTCTGTATATTTTTTAATTTTATGTGTATAAGGGTTTTACCTACGTGTAAGTACACACCATGTGTTCATTTTTAATATTTTATTGAGTTTTTGTGCATTTCATATAATACATCTTAATCAAATTTAGATGCTCTCCCTCCAACCCACCATCTATGCCCTCCCAGTGTGCACATTTCAACAAAAGGAGGTTTAGTTACAACAGTCATTATTATTAAATATAAAAATCTCATACTAGAAGGTTGAGATATAAGAGATGGTGTAAATGGGCATGGGTATAAACTAGTTTACTGACAGGATCTATTTGCAAAGTTATTAACAGTGAATTAGTCATTATCACATAACGAAGTTCAATTATTTGAAAGGCAAATAGGATGCAAAAATGGTCATGTATTTTAAACTTATTTTCTTGTCTTTAGGGAATTCTGCTGATCATTTATTGTGTGTGTGTGTGTGTGTGTAGATTTAATGATTTTTTTGCCTATTTAAGCCAATATTCTGTATAGATGGCTATAGTATTCTAACCTTTAATTTCTCATTGGCCCCTATCTGATATCACATACTTATAAATAATTCTCAGACCATCTGGCTACTGAAAGAACAGGGCACAGTTCAAGAACTGATTTAGCAGAGGATAGACTGCTAGCTGCCTTGTTGCTACATTCTTCCTGGTACATTTTATATTCACTTTTTAAAGGCTTATCCTCTATTTTATTAAGGCATCATTTTCTGTTGCCTGGGAACAATTGAACTACAAGCAGCCTTTGTTTCATAATGTGTACTCCAGATGGTTTGACCTTTTCAATTGTAAAATGAGGGCAAATGTCCCATTTAGAAAATGGATCTAATGTATGTAAGGAGCAGTAATATGATAATATTATTTAGATTAACCACAGTGATTCCCTAAATGTCACTTTGTTAAACTATATTTTTGACAATGCTATGATAATGATTATTGTTTACTCAGCAAACTATTAAAGCAAAGCACAAAGAACTCATCAAAGGCCAGGCCTTCTTCAGATAGGTGACTGACTGTGAACAGTGAAAAGAGCAAACAGAAATGGAAAGTCATCAGCTGAGTCTGAGCATTTGAAGACGACAAACTCTTAAGAACATTAAGGTTAAATTAATTTGCTGGTCAGCAGTTACAATTATTTATGCTCAAAATGATGCACTTTATGCTGACGTATTTGTAATATGTATTTGTAATATGTATTTGTAATATGTATTTGTAATACATATTATTTTGTATTTGTAATATGTATTTGTAATACAAATAATTATTTTGGTCTTAAGATTTTTCTATAACCCATCCATTCAAATCCGCCCCTCCCAGTCCTCCATACTTGTTTGTTGACTTCCATGGATTCACCAAGTTATAAGTACATGTATAAAGATCCACAGCTAGCACCCTACATGAGAGAAAACTTGTAGGATTTATCATTCTGGGTCTAGATTACTTCAATCAAAAAGATTATTTCCATCTCTTTACACTGAAAAATTTCATAATTATGTTTCTCTTAAAACTGAAAAACATTCCATTATATAATGTGCCATACTTTTGTTATCCATACCTCAGTTGATGGACATCTAGGTTGTTTCTCTATCCTGGTTATTGTGAATAGAATAGGGATGAACAAAGATGATCAGGCTCAAAGATGATAAAACTCACAGTACCAGTGACTACATGCAGAAGATCAAGCCAGCAAAAATTTCAGCATCAATCCAGAGGGTTTCCATGAAGATCCACAATTAGTGATTATTGGCAATTCTTAGACCCTGGGTAGGAAAGGTCAGGTTTATTCTGTGGTGCAGCCCCTAAAATGCTACAGATTCTTTCATAGGTAATCTTATGCCCATCCATATCCAGGCATATACTAAATGTAATGAACGGGGTTATTGAAAATTTCATATGGATTTGGGAGGGGAAAATATGAGAGGGACATGGGAAGACTCAGAGAGGAAGGAGAGGGTAGGGTTAATAAATATATAGTATATGTGTATATAAATATGTATATCTATGATTGTATAAAATTCTCACATCATCACTCAACAACTAAGGAAATCTTCACAGATATGCCACCAGGCCAACCCAAGACAGAAAATTCCCCTTAACATTCCCTCTTCCCAGCTGTGTCTTGTTGACACATGAAGCCAAACATGACTATCAGAAATTCATTTAATCCAAGATAGTTCATGGTCTAAGAAGTAGAATCAAGAGAGATAGATCAGCAAAGAGCTTCCTGTGCAAGCATGAGGATGCAAGTTAGGAAAATCCCAGATTCAGCAGGGTTCCATACCTCCAACATTGGGACGGCAGAGACATGTGGATACCTGGAGCTTCATGGCCATCCAGTCTAGCATAATAGATGATTTGCAGATTCACTTGGAAAACCTGTCTCACAAATTAGAGTGGATGAATCATCAATGAAGACACCTGACACCAACCTAAGGCCTGCCTGCACACGTGCATGTACACACACACAAACACACAAACACACACACAGACACACACAAGCACGTGCACACACACACAAAATGGCATAAAGATCACATAAATATTTAGAAAACAAATGTTTTATGCTATTTTATTTATTGTTTATTTCATGTAGTTGTACATGCATGCACATATGTGTGAATATGTATGTGTGTGTGCTCACACACACACATCCCATGGTGCACATGTGGAGGTCATAGGAAAAACCACAGGAGTTGGTTCTCTCATTCCATCATGTGAGTTCCAGGAATGGAACTCAAGTCATGACATGTGAATATACCCTTGCTGATTAGCCACCTTCCCAGGCCCTCCAATGCATCTTTTTAATAATCCAAATTCGCTTTTTTAACTGAGTATATTTTTCTATTAGTCAATTTTAATCCACTCAGTATGCCAGTTAAATTCCTTTAAAAAGTTCCAGTTTCGAAAGGAAATTTTATGTCTAAAAAATGTTTGCCTTCAAATAACTGAAGATCCTCTTTGAGGATCTCCCGACCCTCATACATTCTACATTGGTCTCTAGCACTCTGTCAGAAAGCAAAGACTACATGTTTCACATGTTCCTGTACCTAGCAGTTTCTGCTCAAAGTAAGATCTGTAGGTGATTCACAGGGTGTTCCTCTCCCTCCTGTGCCAGTTTTAAAAGAGGCAATTTTCTCTAAAAACATAATTCTCAGATGAATCGTAAAAGCCATTGATTTTCAATTTGTCCAGCTTTTTATGTAATGATCCCTGTGACAGCTTCTAAACCTTTCATATATCATGGCTAAAACAAAAAGTCAAAAGAAAATAAACAGGAATCATAGAAGATCTCTTGATTATATAATTCACAAATGAGATTTCTGCACTCCAGTATTGAAGCTTCTCAAAGCTATAATCACTTTTTGGTGCAGAAAGTGAGAGAAAAGATATTTCAATATTATAAGTTCAATAACTGCCCAAGCGCCACATTTGTAAAAAAAAATTACTTAAATAATCATGTGCTACAGGAACTTCTAAGGCCCTGTAAACTCAGTGGTGACATTAACTAATAGCAGCATTTGATAACTGTGAAATTATATAAAAATTCTAGCTCTACATAGAGATTACACCTGAAAGAAAATTGTGAAATAAAACTTAAAGATTATACATTATTAGAAAAGAAACTATGTTTACTTCAAGTAAAAGAGAGCCAGGAGACAAATGGATAACTTCTGAAAGAAAAAGAACAAGTAAATGATTTGAAGAATAATGTAATGATATTTCCAGTAACTCAAGCAGACACAGTAGTATATGAATAACATACTGACTATGAAGAACAAGTTAATTCAGAGAAAAGCAGATGACAATTATATTTGAGAATCCATGAAATTGAAATTAAAGATTAGCTAAATAAGAAATCCCAGTATGAAATACAAACATATATCATTTGGCTTATATAAGCAAAGAAAATAGGATGGGGCAGTAAAACTCTCCTCATACAGAGATTATCTGAACAAGTACTCGAAACAGAAAATGACGTTCCAAATTGTAAAGCTCAAACTACTTCAGAAAGCCAATTTATATACAGTTTGAGACATAAAGTAAGCCTTATTTTTAAAATCAATAAAAATGGTGGTTCCTAATTTGACTTTGATATTTGAATTGGTTATATATCATTAATATTAAATATAATAATCTTGTAATCATTTTAAAAGTGAGGAAAATTAGAAACTTCATTATACTAAGTATACATGTCAAATTTAAGAGAAATTACAAGATTTTAGTAATACAAATATAAAATATATAAGCTAGCAAATTAAACATCCTAATATGATGAAATTAAAAAAATCTTCATTGTCTTATTAAAACAAGAGAGGCTTTATTTATGTGTTTCCTATGAGTAGGTGAAGACAAAAAAATTCTCCAGTTTTAAATACCATAATAAAACATCAAATAAGTCAGTTTACAGTTTTATCATACTCAAGTAACACCTCTTCATCCAGTGAGTGAATTTCTATTTCAGTCTCCTTGTGGAAAGAAGTACAGCAAGCACCTTTAATCAAACACCTTTAACCTATTTACAGGATTCATACTATTATTTGGTCAGCTTGCTAAGACTTTAATATATATTAATATAGGAAATCTTCAGATGTCTACCCATAATCAAATGTTAGTACATGCTAGCTATTAAGTAAATCCGCAAATTTTTTTTGAGACAGTGTTTCCCTATAGCCCTAGCTGACCTGGAACTCACTCTGTAGACCAAGCTGGCCTTGAACAAACAGAGATCTGCCTGCCTCTGCCTCCCGAGTGCTAGGAATAAAGGCATGCACCACCACACCCAGTTTAAAGATGGTTCTTAGCTGCCATGTGGGTGCTGGGAATCGAACCTGGGTCCTCTGCAAGGGTAGTTGGTACTCTTAACCACTGAGCCATCTCTCCACCCCCACATTTTTTTTTTTATCAACCAACTATAACCAAGTTATATCCTCTAATAGTCTTCTTTGAAATTAAATTTAGGAAAAATTGGTCATATCATGCCACTATAGACCAAATATTAAAGAAACAAATAATAGAACACTGAAAAAACTTTGACTCATAATAATTCCTTATTTTGATCCAGAAAATCTTATGTGTCACATAATGATTTTAAAGGAGAAAAATCCCGGGCTGGAGAGATGGTCTAGCGGTTAAGAGTGCCGACCGCTCTTGCAGAGGACCCGGGTTCGATCCCCAGCATCCACATGGCGGCCGAGAACCATCCGAAACTCCAATTCCAGGAGAACTCCTGTTCCAGGGGAATCCGACGCCCTCTTCTGACCTCCGCGGCATTGCATGACACGGGTGCACAAACCTGCATGCAGACGGTACATTCATACACATACAGAAATAAATAAAATTAAAAAAAAGAAAAAAAAGGGAGAAAAATCCCTGTTAATATTTTAAGCTAAATTGTGCATGTCAATTAGCTGATAATATCTGACACGGGTGCACAAACCTGCATGCAGACAGTACATTCATACACATACAGAAATAAATAAAATTTTAAAAAAAAGAAAAAAAAAAAGGGAGAAAAATCCCTGTTAATATTTTAAGCTAAATTGTGCATGTCAATTAGCTGATAATATCAGGGTAAACAATCTTTTTTTTAATTCACTGAATAAGCAATTTCATTTTCATTATGTTTTTATACAGAAAACAAAAATTTATTCTATCCCTTTAAGCCTATTAAATGGATTACAGATAGCAGTTACATGTAATAAATTTCTTATATTACCAATACATCCTTATAATTATCAAGCTCAATTTCTATTTAATGTCTTTTTTTCTGGAATTGTCTCATAATATGTTTCAAACAATTATTGATCTGTTATTTATTTGAAATTATGTTATTCATTTAAAATGATCTAATCTCTAATTGATAATGAAATTAAAGAATAATATTTAAGGTTTTCCAGGCCAAAATAATTTCAGTAATGTGGAATTAAAGCTATTTAAAATAATTTTTATAATTTTTAAATTTATATGTGTAGTAATTTATAAGTATTTTTAATAAAATGTAAAGAGACATTGGATGTTTTATTTGGTAATTCCAATACTTACATATTTACTTAATATAGTAATTTTGTAATATTTAATCCAAAAGTGGAGTACATTTAGTTGCAAATATTTAACTTAAAAATATTAAGTAAAATATTTATTCAATTTTTCACTCACATAATTATCATTATCCATGATCAAAATGCAGTAACAATGCTGTAATCTATATAAATGGCATAGATAACAAGGAGTCTCATAATTTTTGTCATAACAATACTGCATTTAAGAAAAAAATTACATTAATTATATTCTATCGTGATTTTAGAGTATGTAAGTATTATTTATATTTAAGAGAAATTACTTAAAAAGTAAATTTGGGTTTGCTGGAGAAATGGCTCAGTGGTTAAGGGCATTCACTGTTCTTGCAGAAGACATGGGTTCGAATCCAAGCAACTATATGTTGGTTAACAATCATTCATAATTCCCATTCCAGGGTATCCAAAGCCTTCTGTCCTCCATGGACTCTATACAGCATGGATGCACTGACACACGCAGGCATAAAACACATACACATAAAAAATTAAATAAATTAATTAAAAACTAAATTGAGAGGGTTTTGTTTTCCTTTAGAAAATGATGGAGCCGGGCTTTGAACCCATGTTGGGTCTTCATCTTGAGTGAATACCCAAAGGCTGTGCTACAAATAGCAGTACACAAGCAGTTCACATGTCAGGCTCTTTTCAGTGAGTACCTGCTATTTCAAACTCAGCCCGATAACACCCCAGCCCACAGAGCAGTTAAGAAATTTTCTCCAGTCATCTTGTTGGAAAGTGGCAGAGCAGAGATTTCAACTTGGTCAAGCTGCCAGTATAAAACCTTCCAAGAGACAGTGACCTTGGAGGTAGGAGTGGGGCCCACATACAGCACAGCATGGCTTAGTATCCTGACACCTCAGCACCACCTGGGGAGGAACTGCTCCTGCAAAGGTGAAGGTTGAGATGCTTTGCTGGGTGCACAGTGCTCTCCTCCATGTGGTCAGTCTAGTCATGGAATACCAACTAAAGTTTGGACATTCTCTGCAACATTGAAAATAACAGTAGAATAGAGTTGTGGTTAAGAGAGAGTTCTTAAATGTCGAAGTTTTCTTAGCTGGTGGCATGGCTGTCATAGTCTTTCCTGGTACTTTTATGTGTGTGACTATTACAGCTGTTTCTTCAATCAAACAGCTATTCTGCTCTTTTTAATATTATCCATTCATCTATTATTAAAGCTGCTGTAATTTACTTGCTCAATATTTTGACTCTGACAAAGAAGCTGTACTTGAGCTTCTGAAATTTAGCTTTCAGCTTTACTGTTTTTAGTCTAATTTAGAATTTTATCTGACAGAATAAGTGACACTATGCCACCTACATAAAAGAATCCAACGTAACTTGGGGATAAGCAGTTTATATTAAGAAAAAGAGGCACCAATTATAAATAAAGGAAATTCTAACAATACTGTCAGAATAAAGTTTCTTTGCCCTGTATACCTCATCCAAGGTGAATTCCTGAAGTAAGTCAACCAAGCTAAGCTAGGTTTTTCTATGTATGTGAATTTTGTCCTTTACATATATTAATGGCCATTCTGGAAAAATAGAAATAGAAATATATATAATTATATATATATATATATATATAAATCCATGCATATATGGATATATTTCTAAGGATGTATAAAACTGTGGACATATGCATGCACATATATACCAATATGTACTTATTTTAAGACAAATTTCACATTATGGAATCCTGAGAATTTTGTCTTCCACTTAAAAGAACAGCGTTAGTAAGGAATGAGCTTCATGTGTTTATAATTGTTCTCAAAGACCAATTGATGCCTTTCCATTTATGTTATCATATAAAATTGGTGACTTTCACTACCTTGATACTTCAAAAATACATAAAACTGCCGAATCATTGTTTTATCTATACAGTTAAAAATATGACTTTTATTGAAACAAATTGGATGGATTCACCTATTCTTATAAATATTGTATGATCAAAAGTCATACTTGTATGTCATCTGAAGTTTACGTCTGATGTTCCTTTAAATGTGTATCAAGCCTGTGCTGCCTTCCACTAGATGTTCTTCACCCTTTGACCAGGGCTTACAGCTCAAATATGCTGCAAGCCTGAGGACTGTCACCTGGCCAGACAGCTGGTTAACAGTCCAGGCTTGTGCCCCAGCAGGGAGGATGAAGGAAAGTGGGAAGTAAGACCTGGAGAGAAAGAAAGATGGACTCATAGAGACCAGGAGTAATTCTACAAGGGGGAAACTCGGTTTAATGTTGTAACTCAGGGTATTTTATACAGAAACTTGGAGGGGGCTGGGACACACAGAATTGGGAGTTGGGACAGGTGGTTGGGACAGGCGGGACTTGAGGCCATTTGCTCTAGATGAATGCTTTGCCCAAAGGCATGAAAGACAGCTTGGGGCTAGGGCAGTTTTTACAGGTTTCACAGGTAAGCAGGATATCTGCAGGGGTCCAGGCTTGGAGGCTGCTTGCTGACTCTCTTAAGTGCTTCTGCCAAAAGAATACCTACACTTCTAATCTGAATATTTAGGTAATATACATAGATTTCTAAGGTATATAATAATTACAGTGTGTATAAATTAGCCATTTCTTCATTAAATAGGATTTCTATGAATGGTTAATCTTAGAATAATTTGACTATAAGAAATGAATTTCTGAATGGTATCATGTAACTTGGTGATTACATTACTTGTCTATGGAACACCATACCAACTCAATTTAGGAATGAGAAACAGCACACATTAATGATCTCAATTTCTATAAACTAGAAAAGGAACTACTTCTTAGTTTCTTACATTGTTACAAATGTGAGACAGTAAGTCCATAGACAGCAAACAAATAGAGATAAATGTTGAATTTTTAAATGCTTTCATAGTTTATTTATTCTATCTGATAAAGTTCTCTGACTAATGGGGCTGGAGAGATGGCCTAGTGGTTAAGAGCACCGACTGCTCTTGCAGAGGACCTGGGTTCAATCCCCAGCACCCACATGGTGGATGAGAACTGATTTTAACTCCAGTTCTAGGGGAATCTGATGCCCTCTTCTGACCTCCGCGGCATTGCATGACATGGGTACACAAACTTACATGCAGACAGTACACTCATACACATTCAAGAATAAATAAAAATTTTAAAAAAGTTCTCTAAGATGGTACAAATTCTGTGAACAACTCCATTTTTTAAAGGTTATTAGCTCTCTCATTTCTTGAAAATTGTAAGTTTTTTATTTGATTATTATACTGAATTAATAAAATACATTGTATATCTATTTTTGTATTGTATACATTTTCCTTAAAACTGTGCAGGTAATTTGCTAATCTAAAAAATGTATTAACTTTTAATGGTGATTAAAACAATATGAAGTTTATCAATATGGTGCTCATTACATATACATTATTTGTTTAAACTTTGAACTATAAAATTAGATATAGCATTGGTGTATTAATGCAATATGTATGGTGCTTCTAATCCATGATTGGAATACTTTGCAAAATTTTTGATAAGTATGATATTTTGCAGAGTGAAAATATGCACTATAGATACAACAGCCATGTTTCTTTGAGTAAATCCTAAAGAAATATAATCATTTCTGCAATTGGCCTGTCATAAAGGCAAGACAACCTCAACCTGGATTTTCAGATGCTATTTTAATATGTAACATAATGAAAAATGACAATGGTTGATTATCTGTTTCCGAGATGTTTAAATCATAATTGGGTACTAAATATGTGATGTAACTGAGTATAATGACAAAGCAAGTGCCACCATGCAAATGTGAATTGTTTCACCTGGAGATTTTTGAGTTGAAAACGGTTCATGAGGCATCAACTTCCATATAAATACATGGAACCACAGAGCGTGTTTAATAGCAGAGGGCCCCACAGGTTTACAAGTGAAAACCTTTGCAAGAAGTGAAAGCTACAGAAATAGATGTTTAAAAACAGTGAACTCTATGTGAAACAGTATGGAATGTTTGATGAAATGAAGTGTGCATGTCCCCGTGCACTTGGTGGACTGGATAAATGAACCAGACACAAGACCCATGCAAGCTTAGCTGGACAAAAACCCAGCACAGAAATGTAGAAATGGGTAACAGAGCTCAACCTTGGCTGAAGAAATATTGGCAGCAGATGGTGGTCAGGTGAAGAAGACCTGGCCTTCTTTATAAGTGAATAAGCACTCTGTCTTAAAAAGCTTTCTTTCAGGGGTTGGAAAGATGGCCTAACAGTTAAGAGCAACGACTGCTCTTGCAGAGGACCCGGGTTCGATCCCCAGCACCCACATGGTGGCTGAAAACCGTCTTTAACTCCAGTTCCAGGGGAATCTGAAGCCCTCTTCTGACCTCCGCGGCATTGCATGACAGAGGTGCACAAACCTACATGCAGACAGTGTATTCATACACATATGAAAATAAATAAAATTAAAAAAATCTTTCTTTCAAAATATTACATACTTCCAACTAGAAATGTGCCATTATTCTGTGTGGCTTTAACAGCTGTTTTTCATATTCATGGTAAGAAGCCATATAGGTTACTTTGTATAAAGAACAAAATTTTAATTCAAAATATCCATTTGTTAATTTTTGGAGAAAATTAATTCTAAAACAAAAATGTTAATTAAAATTTAAATTTTATTAAAAATTCAAATGGGGTACTCATGTATGAAATTCTCAAAAATTGAAAAAAATATAATTAAAAATATGAAACAAATTTTAGAGTATCAAAAATATTGAGACAAGGCCTCTAACTGAATTAAAATCTATAATTATTTATTTTAAACTCCTGATTTTAAATATTCAAATATATTCTGCAGTCGAAAATCTTGGTAACTAAGATATGTATGCTGTTGTTTGGAATCATTGTTCAAAATTCATTCAGAGGTTTGGAGTAATGTTATAGCATGTACAAGGCACATGCTGACTGAATCAGACAAAACCCCAGCATAGAATAAGGGCAATGGGGAGCAGGCCCCAAACCCAGGCTAGGAAGTATTGCAAACTGATTAATGCTGGGTGAGGGAGTAGATCTTTTTAATGGAGAGACTCTAGATAGGCTGACTAGACTCTGGTGGATGAACTTACACTAGAGGATGAATTCATACAAAGACTTGATTGGAAAGGACTTAACATATATGACGGAATGTATGAAATCCACTGAGGGGGGTCTTTGGGAACTCATAGATGGTATGGATGATCTGAATTTGATAAAGATCTATTCTATGAAATGCACAAAACTCCATAAAATATATTCAAAATACAATTTTCTAATAAATGTGCAAATAATTAAATTTTAAAAATCTCAATTTCATGTAAATTTTCCTATTTGCTTAAGTCACAAATCCAAACTACTGCTTTCTCCCTTTTCTTCATATATAAAATGAAATTAAACAATATTACTTTTATTGACCAAATATCACAGATTTCCAATACATAATTTCTGGTATTCATTCCATAGGGCTTTATATTCAATACAACCTGGTTATTACTATACCCTTGTATGACATTGATAATTATATTTTTAGTTGCTCAGGTTCCATGTTATTTCTTTTCTTTCTTCTGTGTCTGTTAAAATTAGAATCTTCTGGGAATTTTAAAGAATATTCCTGGTGTCTAAGACTTACCTCTCTTCACTAGTATTTGAAGGTCTGTAGGGTCTGATGTCAATAACTACAAAGCAATTCCAAAAGCTGTTCTAAAAGCCAGTGTGGAAGAAATTAGTACTGATACTCATTCAGCATTTAGTCACATGACATACTCAGTTTAATTTTGCCACCACTTTATGAGCTAAGGCTTCAAATAATGTTTCTGTATCTGAAACTGCTTTCCACAAAAGTAAATTGAATCATAAATGTTCCATCATGTGAATGTTCTTCTTTAATCTTTCAAAGAGAAATTAATTATATTTTTCTATATATTCATAATTCTTCCATATCCATGGGCTCTGATGGACCTTAGATAAAATAAAAATTTTATCTTATTAAAAGATATTTATATCTATAAATAAATTTATCAATACATATTATTACCCATGCTTATAAAGCAAAGATTTGCCTTCTATATAAGTGAGTAAAATTCCTGAGGTAAGTATGTAGAAACTTGTAATTTCCATGTTATTGAGTAATCTCAAGGTAGCTAGATATAGAAACCATACAATAGAATTTGGAAGTTTCACATTTATACATCGGCATATTATTATTAAAATGTGTATATTTGGAATCTAGGAAGTTTATTAAAAAGAAATCCCAACACTGTAAGCAGCATATCTGAAGGAAAATTGTGAAGAAGTAATTTATTAGTTTTCATTCTCAGATACTGTGTATCTTCATTTCCTGTTCTTAGGCACCAAATCAAGCTGATTTTACTTTTAAATCATTTAAGGAAGAAAATAATATTCTTTTTCCCATATCTCACAGAAAATAGAGGGAACACTTCATGGTATTCTAAAAGCTCAGCATTATTCTGCTGTCAAAACTGAATTATTGCTAGAAAATTGTAGACTAACACACCTCTCATGAATAAAGATGAAATGATCTTTAATATAACCTAATTTTTGAACTTGCATCATTCTATCCACAACGTATATGATTTGATGTACATATTAAGTAATCCAATTAATGCAAAAATGCAAAAACCCTAACTGCTATTAAAATTTTTCATTGGGAACTTGTGGAGGCATTAGTAATAATGCGATGTTGTCTTATTTGCAAAATAATCCATTTCTTACTGTATAGTAAAATGTAAATATAATGTTACTTAATTCAGTAGAAATACTCAAGGCTTAAAATTTTCCATACATTCATATCTTCTTTATTTCATTTTGCTAGTGTATTTCATAGCATATTACAGTTCTTTGTAAATCTGAGAACATTTTCACAGCCATCATTTCTTGGCTTGAGCTACATGATAAACAGTAGATGTGATTCTCTATAGTAGAAGCAGAGTTCTCTACTATATGAATATAATGAAGAGCATTGCTCCTGCACTTGGTAAGGTATGCTACCTTTGGTGCCTACTCTAAGAGGAGACAAAGGAGATATCTTAAACATGAAAGGAGGGCTCTTAGATCTCCTGAGACCAGCAGAAGCACAGGAAGGCAAGTCGGAACTGGGTGCTTCAGCAAGGCTGATTGTTGATTGACTTAACCTAGCTAATCCGTTAATCCAGTTGTCTTTGGCTTAATTGGCTTTTGTGGCTGTGGGGGTGGAGTTATCCTCCCAGATGGTATTAAAGGTAGGGTTGTGTGAGTCTTGAGATCTGAGATCTCCTGAGACCACAGAAGTGCAGGTACCTGGGCATGGGCTAAAGAGCCCCCCCCCCCCCCGCCAACTGGGATTATGAAGGCATCTGAAGGAGGCAAGCAAAGCAAGCCTTCAAAACAGTGAAGAGGCATTTAGGACTCACGTTGGAATACAGGCAAGAAGAAGCCCATATGCCAGGAACACAAAGAAGAGACAACACGGGAAAGGGGCAGGGCTCTACCAACCCTATGGAAAATTCCTACATGGGATCCCTCTGAGATGCCCAGGAACAGATATCAGAAACACATTGGAACATATTTAAAGAACTACAAGAATAAAGGCAAATCAAAGAACTGAGAAAAGAGATGAAGAACTCAAGAAGGAAACACTGAAAAGATACACTGAAATAAAAAAGAAAAAAGATAAGGAAACCAACCATGAAGCAAAGAGCTACAGGAAGATATTGAGAAGATCCAAAAAGAATAGAATACTAAAGAAATCAGAGGAGGAAATGAAATAAAAAGGAAATCAAACCCTCATCCAACAAGAGGAAAAGAATGGAAAAAGCCTCATAGAAGCGAATAGAGGAGCAGAACAAACAGAACACAACAAGACCGGAAGTAGAACACAGAACAACAAAAACCCAAGGAAAGAATGAAAAATTAAAAAACACAAAAAAGGGAACAACCAGGACTAACGGTGCACAGAGGAAAGCAAACCTCTGCATCAAGGAAAGAGGAAGGAGAAAAAACCAATAAAGCCCAGAGAATGGGAGGATAATGACGCAACAGAAAAAAGAGGCAAACTCCCCAAATAAACAAACAAAAAAAAAGAACACACAAGCAACAAAACAAGAAGCACAAGATAGAATCCAAACAGACAAGATCAGAAAAGAAATCCAACACCACATCATAGTTAAAATGCTAGGACCCAAACAAAACAAACACAAAATCTCAAAGCCAAAAGAAAAAAAAAAAACAACAAGATGATCTATCTAAGGGGAAACCTATCAGAATTACAACTGACTTCTCAATGCAAACTATGAAAACAAGAAGAAACTGGAAAAAGCATTCCCAATGTTAAAGGACAAGAAGATGACACACCCAGTTAACTATTACCCAGGCAAATGTCAATTATGTTGATGGAAAGAAAAAAACCTTCCATGACACATAAACAAGTGAAGAGATACATGTCTGGAAAATCAAACTCAGAGAATACTGAAAGCAATTCAAAGCAACAGAGAAGAAGCAACAAAGGAGCACCAAACCCCATGAACCTAGAAAGAGAAATCAATAAAAGCATAACTGCAGAAGTAGAAACCTAAACCAAAACCGCAAATGGATAATAAGGCAAAGGAAGCAAACAACAAAACTTATCATTCATAACCTTAAGTATTAATGGCTAAATTCCCCAACCAAAAGACATAGACTGGGGAGATTGGATTAGGAAACAGAATCCATCAATATGCTGTCACAAGAAAACACATCTTACCTTCAAGAACAGGTACCACCATTTAAGTGAAAGGATGGAAAAAATATTCCAAGCAAATGACAAAAAGAAAGCAGTGTTGCTATTTAATATCAGACAAAATGACTTCAAAGTAAAAGAAATCAGAAAGAGACAAATAAAGCCCTTACATTTTTACAAAGGACAATTCACCAAGAAATTTCACAATTATGAATATATGGCCAAACTCTGGAGACCCAAATCTTATAAATGACCGATTCTGCAGGACCACAGTCATGACATAACCCCAGAGTACACTCATAGTAGGGATTTCAATACCTCACTGACCCTTGATAGGTCAAGGACAAAGATAAACAGAGAGACATCTGAACTGATGATATGATACACTAGCACGCAATGGACCTCTAGACCTCTACCAAATATTCCACCCTAATATGGGAGAATACACTTTCTACTCAGCACCCCAGGAACATTCTCCAAAATGACCACATACTGGGACACAGAAAAAACACTCCACAAATACAAAAAGATTGAAATAAGTCATGCATTCTATCAGACCACAGTGCAATAAAGCTCAACATCAACCACCAGGTTAAGCCCTACTGCATCCAAGAACACATGGAGACTAAACAAACACACCTTGAATAATGAGGGTCAAGGAAGAGAGATAAGAAAGAGAAATATAAACATTCCTGGAACTGAATGACAAAGACACACAAACAAAACCTATGGGACACCTTAAAAGCAGTCTAAGCGGGAAGTTTATAGCCCGGTGCCTACATTAGAAAACAGAAAGAGCACAAGATGATCTAACACTACAGCTAAAAGCACTTAGAGGCAACAACAGATGAACCCAATGCAGCCAAGTAGGAAGAAACACTAAAAAATCAGAGACAGATCAATGAAATAGAAACAAAGAAAACATACAAAAAATACAAGCAATCCAAAATTTGGTTCTTTGGAAAGATAAAAGAAGATAGTAGCTCAGTTAACCACAAAGAAGAAGGCAACACACCAAATCAAAACAATCCAAATGAGTGAAAGGGGAAATATCACCACAGACAAGGAAAATCCAGAAAATCAATGTGAATACTTCAAAAACCTATACTCTACCAAGTTTGAAAACTAGAATAGAAGAACTGGATGAGATATCTGAAATCCTGGGAATCACCCAAAGATCAGCCAAGAAGAGATCGACAGCTTAAACAGACCCATAATACATGAAGAAATTGAAGATGTAATAAGAAATCTCCCAACTAAAAAAAGCCCAGGCCCAGACAGTTTCATGGAAGAATTCTATAAAACATTTCAAAAAGACCTACAACCATTATTACTGAAAATGTTTAGAAGGATACAATCAGACAGAATTCTCCCAAATTCCTTCTATGAAGCCAGCATCATCTATTACGAAAATCAGGCAAAGATACAACTAAAAAAGAGAATTATAGACCCATCCTAATGAAAACAGATGTCAAAATTCTAAACTGGATACTGGCAATCGCATACAGACCCATATCAAGATCATCCATCTTGACCAAGTTGGATTTATACCAGAGATGCAGGGGTGGTTCAACATGCAAAAGTCAATAAATATCATCAAACATAAATGGAATGAAAGACAAAACCACACCATCATCTCAATTGATGCTGAAAAAGCCTTTGACAAAATCCAGCATCCCTTCATGCTTAAAGTCCTAGAAGGAATTGGATTGGAGGGATCATTCCTCAATGTAATCAAAGCCATATACAGGAAACACACAGCCAATATCATCCTAAATGGGAAATGACAGAAATATTCCCTTTAAAGTTAGGAACTCAGCAAGGCTGCCCCCTGTCACCACTCCTCTTCAATATAGTGCTTGAAACACTTGCTAGAGCAATAAGGCAAGGAAAGGAAATTAAAGGAGTACTAATTGGAAAAGAGGAAGTCAAGCTGTCCCTATTTGCTGATGATATGATTGTGTACTTAAGGGATGCTAAAAACTCCACCAGAAAATGCCTAGAAACGATTAACTGCTTCAGCAAAGTGGCAGGATACAAAATTAACCTAAAAAAAAAAATCAATGGCCTTTCTTTACATCAAAAACAAGCAATTGGAGAAAGAATTAAAAGAGACCTTCCCACTCACAATAGCCTCAAAAGCAATAAAATACCTAGGAACAAACCTGACAAAAGACAACAAAGATCTCTACAACAAAAATTTTAAACCTTTAAAGAAAGAAATTGAAGAATACATCAGAAGATGGGAAAACCTCCCATGCTCATGGATTGGGAAAATTAACATTGTAAAAATGTCCATTATATAGGAATTCTTGTATACATTTAACGCAATTTCAATCAAAATCCCCAAGAGTTTCTTCAGAGGCTTGGAAAAAAAAAAAAGCCCTTAAATTCATTTGGAAAAACAAAAGACCCTGAAGAGCCAAAAGAACCCTGAGCAAAAAGAGCTACACGGTGGGGGGGGGGGCCTCTATACCAGACTTCAAACTATACTACAGTGCTATAGTCATAAAAACAGCCTGGTACTGGCACAGAAACAAACCTGTTGACCAATGGAACAAAATTGAAGTTCCAAACCTTAGCACATACAATTTCAGCCATCTCATATTTGATAAGGTGGCCAAGAAGCCACAATGGAGAAAAGACAGCATCTTCAGCAAGTGGTGTTGGCAAAACTACATCACCACTTGTAGAAGAATGAAATTAAACCCCTACCTCTCACCCTGTACAAAGGCCAGATGGATCAAAGACCTCAATGTGAAATCCCAAACTCTGAAGGTGATAGAAGAAATAGTTGGCAGCACACTACAAGACATAGGTGTAGGAAAAGACTTCCTAAATCAGACAGCAGCTGTGCAAGAATTAAGGTCAACAATTGACAAATGGGACCTCATTAAACTCAAAAGCTTCTGTACATCAAAAGAAACAAGGAAGTGAAGAGAAATCCCACAGACTGAGAGGAAACCTCCACCACAGAAACATCTGACAAAGCATTGATTTCCAGAATATATAAACTAATCAAAAAACAAAGAAGAAAACAAATGACCCACTCAATAGACGGAGCAGAGAGCTGAACAGACTCTTCACAAATGAGGAATTAGAGATGGCTGAGAAACACCTTAAGAAGCATTCAACATCACTAATCATTAAGGAAATGCAAATCTAAACCACTTTAAGATATCATCTTACTCCAATAAGACTGGCTAGGATAAAGAAAACAAATGATACCAAGTGCTGGAGAGGTTGTGGGGAAAGGGGAACACTCATCCACTGCTGGTAGGATTGTAAACTTGGGCAGCCACTGTGGAAAGCAGTGTGGAGAACCCTTGGAAGACTTGGAATGAACTTGCCACCTGACCCAGCCATACCACTCCTAGGCATGTACCCTCAAGACTTGCCCCACCACAGAGATACATGCACGGCCATGTTTATTTCAGCTCTCTTCACAATAGCAAGGAGCTGGTAACAAACCAAATGCCCCTCAACTGATGAGTGGATAGAGAAAATGTGGTACATCTACACAATGTCGTTCTATGCAGGAGTAAAGAAAGACGACATCATGAGCTTTGAAGGAAAATGTCTGGAGCTAGATGACATCATGCTGAGTGAAGTAACACAGTCCCAGAAAAAACAATTGACGAATGGTATCCCTTATCTGTGGATGCTGGTGCCAATTACCTTGTTGTACTTCCTGTGCATGGCCCCTTGAGCTTTTGTCCAAAGCAGTTGGGAGTGATGCGTATTGGAAACAACAACAACAGCAACAGAAAGGACTGCATCAAAGAACTGACTGAAACGGTGAACTTCTGCTCAAAACAGTCAACTTCCACATGGAGAATATTGAGGAAGACTGAGAAAGAGATGAAAAGCATGTTTAGCAGAATGCATGAGCTCTGGTGATGTGGGGGGATTTGGGGGGACACTGGTCCAGATTTGATAAAAAAAAAATATATATAAATTAATTAATTAAAAAAACATGAAAGGGGATTTCTGGAAGCCAATCAGAATGTACACACTAACCTGGAAATAAATTTGATAACACAGATAAAGTGAGAAGTGTTCCCCAATCATAGCTAAATTATAAAAACATATGAAAAGCATAAATTGAAGTGAATATCAATTCTAAGTTTCTACATGTAATAAAAGATGTTTTTTGTTTCATTATATATGGTTATTCATGGAATTTTTTGTAAATTTATACATGAACTTTTTTTTAAATAGAATACCTGTTATATATAGGTTCATATGAATATTCTGTAGCCTAAGGCATTTAAGAGCTTTGATTAAATTTTCTTTTTTATACAGCAAAATTTCCAAATAAATGTAACTTCAAGTTTGTGAAAGAATGAGGAAAAAAAACTATATGAGTTGATTATTGATAGATATTATATTAAGATTGTATAATTTTTAAATATATGTGCTAGTCATAGTACTATTTTCCTATGCTATTCTGATATACTGTCATTTTATGTGCCATTTTTTCCTCATATTTAATGTCTATTGACTTTCATTATTTAAAAATATGCTGAAAGTAAGGGCTGGAGTGTTGGATCAGCAGTTAAGAGCACTAGCTGCTCTTGAAGAAGACCAGTTTTCAGTTCCCAGAACAGACAACGTGCCTCAAAATCCTCCATGACTCCAGTTCCAGGTGATCAACACTCTTGTCTGTGTCAGGGCATGACATGGATGCAATTTACATACATGCAGTTTGTGGAGTTATGAATTCTCTGTCTGGATGAATGTCAAAGGCTTGAAAGAAGCCTCTCAAAAACTTGGCGGAGGGCTGACTTGATATGATTGTGTTTGAATGCTTCAGCTTGGTAGAAGTTTGCAGAGCTTAGCTAAGACTCTGCCCTTGATTGTTTATACTTAGAATGTAAACACAGAAATTGTTAGACATATTATTGCTGAAACCCAATGTCACTATGTTCCCTGTTTACTTTTATGGCTAGGCCTGGTGAACCTTGAATTCTGTTCCTCTCCTGAAGCCTTCCTCACATCTAGCACATATACATTGTGTAGTTTTCTGTAATTGTCCTTGGAAAATCTCTGCAACCTGTGAGAGATATAAAAGCTTAAGATTCAGAAATAAAACTTTGTCAGCCTTCCTTCAAGTTGGTTGTCCCTGTCCTACATCAGAGTGGTGGTCCAGGTCTCAGAACCTAGAGTTCCACACACAGATTACTCCTATATATAAAATAATAATAAATAAAATAAATATACCAAGAGTACTAACTATGTTAGCAATCACTTCCCAGAAGTGAACTCTCTGAGACTCAGAAAGCAGCACAGAAGAGGGTACTAGAGAAGGGTTATCATGTAGATGGTTCCTAAATACTAACTTCTGTTTATGACACAGCTAGAGAAAGCATGAACTCATAGTAGCAGTGGTTGATTGCAGTGGGCTTTCATAAGAATTGTCCTGTCCACAGTCAGTCATGAATTATGTAGCAATTCACTCCTACATTATGAATTATTGCTTTCTAATAGGTCCTAGGTTTAGATAGTCATTGTCTTTAGTTTTTTTACCTATTTACTGGTGAGTCCACCAGGCTCAGAGAGAGTCTTCCACATCTATAGTCATGCACATAGCCTTGGTTAAACTCAGTGGGTTGTAAAACAAAACAAAATGTAATCAGTATAGGAAGTGGAATTGTAGGGCAGAATGAGGCTTAATTGGGATTGGAAGAGAGTGCTTAGAATACACAGATACAGATATGAGATTTTCAAAGAATAAATTTAATTAATAATAAAAATAAAAACTCAAAAGAACTAATGTAGCTTCAACAAAATGTTATAATTGTAGTCTCCAGCTTTATGAAACTAATCATAGATATATCTAGAGCCAGAATAACTTATCTTGGGAAAATTCCATGACTATGTGTTGGTGTAATTTAATACTGTTAATATCACATTCTCCTAAATTGCCCTCAAAAATCTTAAGCTGCATAATGTACATAAAAGTAAGAAATATGAAATTGCCTAAATGATTGTCACATGCTCAGAAAATGGTTCACTCTAGTTGGTTTTACAAGAAAGAAAGAAATATGAAGCATCAAATGGAACTCCTGTAATAGTGGCTTTCTCCATAAGCGTACAGTTTGTGTACTATCTAGGGCTGTAAAGAAGCAGCAGGCAATGCTAAGAGAATCTAAAAGGCTAATGTGTTGCACATCTAGTACTAGAAGTGAACTGGGTACATGCAACCAAACAAAAATGGAGTTCACCCATTCATTCAATAGCATTCAGAAATGAAAGTTAGACATTTGGAAACTAAAGTTTCATTGCTGCCTTGAAATTTGAAAACTAATTGACACTGCTTATTCCTTCTTGGGCACTATGTAAAGTGTTTAAAGATCCACATGCATTCAGGCTCCTTTCAACACAAACCATATACCATTTGCAGTATAGTAATCAATTTTCACACATAGTGTCTTGTTTAAAGAGGCACACAGTAGAACACCACACTGAATTTTCTAAAGAATTTCCAGGCATTTGGAGAATAAAACTTAAAAGATTATTTCAGTTCAATGGAACAAATTTACTTTTAAAGTGGTGATAAGATATTAATATAGTTCTTTAAATGTTAATATTCTATTTAAATATATATTAAATATTTGAGGTGATATTGGTAGGCTAGTGTTTCAAGCCAAAAAATTACCCTCAAATTACTATAAAGACTTCCAATATTCACTGTGGGTCTAACAGTCACTGACATGTAGCAAGGGACAATGGTCTCACAGTTTGTGGCCGCTCAGGGATTACAATGAAGCAAAACAGACATCTCATCCTATGGTCATCACAGTAATATAACAAACCTTATTGTTACACTAAAATGTAAGAAGATGTAGATTATAATAAGCAAAGAATATGATACTGATTTTGGAAATTTGTCGTTAGAGAATTAACTTCAAGGGTAAATCCTGAGAGAAATTTCAGAAGCAAATAAAGGAAAGGTATTATTTATGTTGCCTTATAATGTTCACTTGTCAATCTAGTGCACTGTACTCCCAATTCCACTGACAATCATTGTTGTTCTTACCAAAAGTTAAATTATGAAAATCTGAGACAGAATTTCAACTCTGCTGGACAAGATGCTCCAGCCTCGACCAATTCTGCACATGACTTTTGAAAAAAATAGCATCCTATCATAAGTGTCACCATTATAGCCACCAAACCAGAAAGCAGAATGCTTTACCACATTAACTGAGGCATTTTCCATGTTCTGTAATTCTATCTTTAGAGTTCAAAGTTTTGATTGGTTTGGAGAAAACAGAACCATTGATTAACATTGGTGACAGAATGTTACTGATATTTCTAGAATTGTCTGATACATACTTGAATAATTGTTTCAGGCCTGTAGCAAGATGAATGTTTAGTTAAATAATCTTCATTGTACCTAGACATAGATAATAAGAACACAGAAATGCAAGGATTCATGTTTAACTTGGTTTCTCAGTATGGAAAAAGCCAAATTACTAAATTAATTCTTTTGTAAGTGATAAATATATTTATTCAATCAAGTGGACAATGCTTCATCCAGTCTTAATGAATGGATAATGAGATGAAGATGTTCCTACGTAATCAATAGCTTTACTATATAAGGTACAGGCATATGTAATTATGAATATTTATAAGGAATATGCTCTTATTTAACTGTTAGGGTTTCTCATTTTGGTAAGCATATATCTTATAGTTACAATATTTATCCTGGCCCTGACATTGGACATATTTCTCTTTGGAATTAAAATTCAATATACACCTGCATCTTTTAATGATTTTTGTCATGATGCTGATAAAAGGGAACTCCACAAATGGAGATAATGTGATGTAACACAATGCTGGGTTTCAGTATTTGGCATTGCATATCTGTGATGATACCATTTTTCTTCTGGTTAAATTATTCAGTGTTCCACTGATACTAAAATAACTGAAATTTCTCAGCCACTTTTGAATCCAGAAAATGACCACAATCCTTCTCTACATTTTTGGAGAAACTTCTTGAAATAAGCTCAGAGAAATATAATGTGGGAATACAGTATTGTTATAGCTAGTGTCTGAAGTGTCTCTTCAGGCCTACTTTAAAAAAAATTTTCCCCTAGTTGATGCTATTGATTGAAAGGTAATAAGTAGGATGTTCAGAAAGTGGGGAATAGCGGAAGACGTTCAATTATTAAAGGAATGTGGCTGAAGGGAATTCCAGTCTCCTCCATTTATGCTTCTGGACATAAGAAAACTGCCCTGCTATCCCTGCCATGTAGGTAAAGGAAGGCCACCTGTGTCTGCATTGTGCTTAATTGGCTGCCTGTCTTTTAAACCAGAATCTGCCCCTAGGTGAGGATGGCTTGTATCAACAAACACCGTGAGATAAACTTGTGACACAGAGGTCATGATATTTACAGAGCATCAGGCAGGGTGTCTGGGAGCTGGCCCTGAGTTATGACATCATTCTGCTTGCATAAGAAAGGTGTTGTCAAATGATAAAGTGACTCTTCTTTGCCATCAGACCAGAGTCTCCAGTCTGTTAATTTCTACACATGTGTAAGTTAAGCCCATCAGGCTTGTGTGTGAGTGCTAGCAGGTATTGGTTGGAAAAGGGTCTTTCTGTCAGACTGACAAGATGGGAAGTGAGTATCAGATAGTTGGCTGGGTCTTGCCTGGACAGAGACTTACAGAGAGCCACCAGTCTGTGAAATCAGTCTCAGGGTGTGGTCAATCCCCTGCATGTGAGATTTATTCGGTCATAATGTGGTGGCAGCCCATGCCCTAAGGCCAAGGGTCTGCATCAGGTGAAATAGCTTTGCCAGGCTGGACTGTGGGACAGAATTCCCTTTGGCCAGCTGGCTTGCTGCATCTCTGCTCTGGCTTCCTCCCCTCCTCCCTTTGTTCCTTTTTAATCCAGCAGACTGGGTTTGCATCTCTTTCTACAAGTGTGGGAAAGTGCTAACCATACTGCCACATGTTCCTTTCCCCTTGTCACAAGCCCAAAACACAAAGCCAGTTAATTATAGAATTAGACTTCCAAATTTGATATCCAAAGGACTCTGATTTTTCTTTAATTATCACAAGTATATTTTACAGTAACAGAAATCTAACACAATGAACTATAGTGCTTTTTACTAATCTCTGCATTTTTCTCTTTTCTAGTTTCTTGATTATGAATTCTATTTCTTCTAGTTTCAAATGGGATGTTTGGGATGTTTCTTGGGGACAGAATGTCACAGAAAATAACAAGAATTTAAGATGTAAATGAAAGTAAGGAAGGGTGTTATCAAGTTCCTCTTTGGCTGGTACTTTTTCACCCAAGATTATCGTGTTATGGTTATGGATGTTCTAACTTCCTGTATTATGTTTGCATGGTGATATTACATGGTGATTCTGAAAGAATAGTTTACCCATGCGAGGAAGGAAAACTGGCCCATCTCCTGAAATCTCTCCAAAGTTAATTCTATCATGTATTATTGGATTCCTTTTACCAAGGAAGGCTGACCTGTACGTTCATTCATGTGTACCTTCAACACAGCTGGTCCATAGAACAGTTCATAGATTTAAGTTTTGTGCTTATTATCACAGGAACAAGCCAGTCTATATACAGATACCTACATGCTGTCAATTATCAGCTTAGTTAACAATAATGTCTTAGGTTCCTTCCTAGTTTTTGTGATAAAAAGCACCTTTAGGGAAAATAGTTTATTTGCCTCAAATTTCTAGGTATAGCCTATCCTTGCTGAAAAAGTCAAAGCAATGGAAACATAAAACCATTATTTATATCACATCTATGTCCGAGAACAGAGAGCAATAAAAGTAATACATTATACTAATGCTCAGCAGTCTCTCTTTTTCATTTAGCCTGGGCCTAGCCCATAAAATGGTACCTGGCCATAATCAGGTAGGTCTTCCTACCTTTCTGAATTCAATTAAGAAAGTCATTCAAAGACATATTTATAGGACCGCATAATTTACATAATTCCTCATTGAGACTCCCTACCCATGTTATTCTAGATAATATGTGTCAGTTTAAGAATTATAACATTTGATCTCAAATACTTTATTGCTATTATTCAGATTTATATAGATTGGCCTAGCACCAGCCTAATTATGCTACAGGGGACATAACTATAGTAATGCTGTCATTTAGGACTGAAATAATTTCTGCCCCCTTTTTAACAATTCTTCAAACAGCAGGCCACCAAAAGACTTTGGAACAGAACAACAAAGCATGAACAACAACAACAACAACAACAACAACAACAAAACCCAGAAACAACAGAAAAATAATGTGCTGTGTGCTTAAGAGTTCTTCCTTTAGCTATTAGCAATTGTTGACATGAAGAGGCTTAATGTTCACTGTACATATTTTTTCTTTCCAACACCCCTAAACTTCTTGAGCATCCATTTTCCCCATTCTTCCAGGTGTGAACATTTGCAAAATACTCACGAGTCAGTGGGTAGCCTTATGATTATTTAGGGTAATTTATGACACTAGTTTCTTCTTTTAAAATATTTTATTTATTTATTTTATTGTTTGATTGAATTTTTTTTTATTTTATGTGTATGAGTGCATTGCTTGAAAGTAAGTGTACCCATTCATGTAGTGCCCATGGCTGTCAGAGGATGGCATTAGATCCACTGGGACTGGGTTTAATGGAGGGTTGTAGGTGCTGTAAATATAATCCAGGTCCTCAGCAAGAGAACCCAGGGCTTGTAATCACTGAGCCATTTCTTTAGCCTTTAATGTCTCCTTTTATATGAAAGGGTATTTCAAGATTTCTAATTTTCCTATCATTGATAAAATCTGAAATCAATGACTACTGATGTTTATACAATAATAGTATGGATGCTAGAATTTTTTGTTTAAAATTCTCAAGTATTGAGATAAGTGGTATCTTATCAGACAATTACCTCTTTCTTAATTGTGTCTCTGAACTAGGATACACAAAATTAAATGGCTATATTTATGCTAACTAATTTTGGAAATTTGAGTACCACATTTCAATTGGTAATTGTTCTAGTTTCTCTTCAATTGCTGTGACAAAACACTCTGACCACACCAACTTGGGGAGGAAAGGGTTTATTCAGCTTACATCTCCTGGGCCACAGTTCATCACTCAGGGAGCCCAAGGCAGGAACTCAGGGAAGGAACCTGGAGGCAGGATCTGAAGTACAGGCCATGGAGGAATGCTGTTCACTGGCTTTCTCCTCTGGCTCATGCCAGCCTGCCTTCTTATACTGTACACAACAACCTGCCCAGGGTGGCACCACTCATTGTGGGCTGGGCCCTCCCACACTGCTTGACAATCAAGACAATACTCCACAGATGTGGCCACAGGCCAATCCAATGGAGCCAATTCCCCAATTGAGGCTCCCTCAGCCCAGGTGTATCAAGTTGACATTAAAGCTATCCAGCACAGTAATGTATTTTGAACACTTATTTTACTTTTCTTCTTAAGAATATTCCTCATTGTTTCAAAAAGAAAAAAATATTTAAAATTCTTAATATTCTAATATTTTAAAATAACTTTCAAAGATAAAATTCAAGCTCTTTCTAAGAAATATAAGGAATCTAGGTGTTCTGCTTCAGTTACATATGTAAATTATCTTTTCATAAAAAAATATATATATATATGTATATATATATATGTGTGTGTATATTTAAATCCATATTTAAATGCCAGAACTATTACTCTGTAATTCCTGCATAACTTTGTATTTCAATTATACTGAGTATTTTAATGATAATGGATTTTTCTATTTCTTATAACATGAAAAATATGTTCTAGCAGTACAATTAACAAATGACAAACATAATTAGATTTCTCTAGCATTTCAGTTTAAGGAAAGCGTGTGAAATGATGCCTGGTGTAGGAGTATTAATTTATAGGTGTAGAAGTAATAATTTATCCTTACAAAAAGCCAAATAAATAATAAAACAGAATAAAGTTTAATGTCCAAACTTTAGGAGTACAGTTAGTTAGCTAAAAATAACAATGATAAAATGTTATGCTCATTTGCTCATTGAAATGAATATGTTCATCCACTACCAGATATTAGCTAATTTGATATGACCTAGCTATGCCAAAGTGAATGCATTGTGTTATTAGACTATGTTACTATTAGATGCATAGTTTATAGGTGTGGAATTACCTATTTAGAAAAAAGTATGGCAAAGATGCATGAAAGTGTTCACAGATTTCTCTTGAATGTAGTAAATAGCTTATATAAGATCGACTGAAATCTCACAATGGAAAAACATCATAGAAATCATAAAGAAATAAATCAAAGTCTAAAATGTATGTGGATGAATACATAAATAGATGCACAATTTCAATAGAGACAGAGAAAAATAGATGTGATCTATCAGATGCATATTTGTATTTCAGTTTGCCACTATTCTGCACTTGAGGAGGTATATGATGGGAAAACTCAGGAAAATAGAATAAACTGCAAGCTGAGCATACACAGTTTTACAAACAGAAATATGTTAGATATTATTCTGTGTGTCCTTAGACGTCAAAAATATAGAGTCATGGCCTCTGATATTGTCAATTGTGTGATTGTTGATGTTGAAATCCTGGATGTGTAGCTGGATAAAATATTCGGAGCCATATATACTATTAAATTTCATGGAAATAGATTCTGGAAGATATATTAACTAGAAATCCTTTGGTTAGTTTTTAAATCAGTTAGGCAACTAGTGTTTTTATAATCAATACGGACAGATCTCTGAAATGTGCACCTGTGCCCTGCAGGGGTAAAGCATAGTGGAAGGATACATACCTGTGAATCCATATGCTCAATTTCTAGACTCTTCTTGGTGACCCAAACCTTCTGATTTTGTCGCTCTCGTCCCATATACATATTCTATGTCTTTTTTTTTTCTTCTAACCTGGTTCAACTTTTTCACATATTAAGCTTTATGGTTCTTGTAAATTCTACATCCAATTCTGCTCATTTTTCTAATGCTATAATCTGAAGTTTTCTTTCCTGGTCAGTGGTCCCTGAATAAAGGTCGCGTCTGGCTTTTAAAGCATACCTAGTTTTTATATCATTGGTTTGTAACTTATTTTATGGATGCTTACTTGTCTGTTATTATATGGTTGGAACTGTAAATGAGTGCAATGGAGTTTACTAAAAAAAAAAAAAAAAGAAAGAAATATTCCAGTATGATACATGATTCACCAATGTTGTAACCTCACCTCCTTCTACCTCAAAGACATTGTTCCAGCCCACTGCAGTTTGATGAGTGCAAATTTTCATGAATTTTGCTCAGATGTCATGCATAGTTGATATACTATCTGATTCTTACTGTATTCTGGCATCTTTCTTTTATCCTGTCAATAAGTATTCATAGCTTGCAGTTTTTCCTCTCAAAAGACTGTCGATAGCATTCAAATTCCATGCTGGCAACATTCTAGTTCAGAGGTCAGACACCAAGCTGGTTTATAGTTTCTTTGTACATAATGTCTAGTTTCTTAGTAAAAGTTTGCAAAATTTATATTCAAGCCATGGATGTGGTAATATCACCTATGGTTATTCATTTTTCATCAGTTCAGTCTACAACACTCAGAATTTGTTCAATATACAGATTCTAATCTTTTACTGATAAAATGAAATTTTTTTCTAGACTTTAAATATATCCTGAATTATTTGATTTCTGTGGCTCCTGGATAGACTACACAAAATTTTTACCATTCTCACATTCCCATGCTTCTTTACATTTTGCTTTATAATAACCATAGTACTGACTCACTAAGATACTAAATATATTATACTTCTAAGGTAATAATAAAACAAAAAGACACAGGACAAAAGCTTCTATTGATTTTACAAAGCCGATTTAAAAATTCCTTTTCTTTTTTAAATTATGTTCTTTTTATTGACATTTTGTATATTTCATATATCATTTTTCAGTGCAGTTTGGATATATTCCCTTCTCCCTGCCCCTAGACCAACCACAGTTTATGCATTCTGCCATACATATCTTGCATCTTTCTCTCAATGTTTCCAAGGATTTTTTTTCTTCAGAGGCTTATTGTTTTGAGCAGAATTTAACTGTATCAGTCAGTTCTTGGACCCAGTCCTTATATTGTTGTTGTTCCCTGCCCTTTGTATTACTCCAAATTATGCCTGTTTAAACAACACATATGTATCAAAATTGTGACCTTTGGGAATAAACTGTATGTTAATTCAAAAACATGTTTTGGGGTTTACATTTTTTTCCTTTTCCTTTTATATTACACTAGAATATGAATACATCTTCTACCCCTATATGGTAATTACAATTTCTGAATATAAGTCTTAGGTCGATTCTAGAGCCCATTAAAAGATTCACATTGCCGGGCGTGGTGGCGCACGCCTTTAATCCTAGCACTCGGGAGGCAGAGGCAGGCGGACCTTTGTGAGTTCAAGGCCAGCTTGGTCTACAGAGCAAGTTCCAGGACAGCTGAGGCTACAGGGAGACCCTGTCACGAAAAGACCAAAAAAAAAAAGAAAAAAAAAAAAAGATTCACATTATAACAGCACAGTTGCTTTCAGATACAAAGAAATATAATAATAAAGTTGCTCAGTTTGCCTGGAAACTGGGGATTTGGTGTCAGCATCCACATATGAGGGAAACCATCCACTCCCCCCCACCCCCAGACAGTGTTATTTCACTGAGCATAATGACTTTGAATTCCATCCATTTACCTGCGAAGTTCATTATATCAGCTTTCCTTACCACTGCATAGGATTCCATTGTGTAGATATACTGCAATAGTTATCCAGTTGTCAATCGAGGGGCATTTCGGTTGGTTCCAGCACTTTGTTATTGTGAAGAGAGCTGCAATAAAAATAAATATGCATGTATTTTTTGTGGTAGGATGAGCCCTTTATGTATATACCCAGGAGGGATATGACTAGGTCAGGTGGCAGGCTCATTTTGGTTCTTTTAAGGATTCTCCACACTGCTTTCCAAAGTGGTTGTATGAGTTTACATTCTCACCCGTAGTGGATTAGTGTGCCCCTTTCCCCATAACCTCTCCAGCATTTGGTATCTTTTATTTTCTTGATCTTAGCCAGTATTATTGGAGTGAGATGACATTTTTGAGTGGTTTTAATTTCCATTTCCTTAACTATTAACAATGTTGAACACTTTTTAAGGTGTTTCTCAGCCATCTTTACTTCCTCACTGGTGAATTCTCTGTTCAGCTCTACTCCATCTTTTGAGTAGGTCATTTGTTTTCTTACTTCTTTGTTTTTTAAGTAGTCTATATATTCTGGATGTTAATGCTCTGTCAGATGTATCAGTGGTGAAAGTTCCTCCCACTCTGTGGGTTTTCTCTTAACTTCCTGTATTGTTTCTTTAGCTCTACAGAAGCTTTGAATTTGATGAAGGCCCACTTGTCCACTGTAGATCTTATTTCCTGTGCAGCTGCTGGTTTTTTTTAGAAAGTCTTTTCCTATGTCTATGTCTTGTAGGTTGCTGCCAACGTTTTCTTCTATCATCTTCAGTGTTTCAGGTTTCAGGTTAAGATTGTTCATCTACTTGGAGTTTATTTTTGTGAAGGGTGAGATATAGGGGTTTAATTCTTCTATAAATGGTGATCCAGTTTTGCCAACACCATTTGCTGAACATGCTATTTTTCCTCCATTGTACGGTTTTTTTTTTTTTTTTGGTCTTTTTGAGACAGGGTCTCCATGTAGCCCCAGCTGTCCTGGAACTCACTCTGTAGACCAGGCTGGTCTTGAACTCACAAAGACCCACCTGCCTCTGCCTCCTGAGTACTAGGATTAAAGGCATATGCCACCACGCCTGGCTATCCATTGAAATTTTTTTGGCCCCTTTGTCAAATATGAGGTGGCTGAAATTATATGAGCTTAATTTAGACCTTCAATTTCTTTCCATTGATCACTGTGTCTGTTTATGTGCAAGTACCAGGCTGTCTTTATGACTATAACCCTGTAATATAGCTTGATGTCTGGTAAGGTACACCCCCCACCCCCATGTATTGTACTTTGTGCTTAGGGTTCCTTTAGTTATTCGAGGTGTTCCTTTTTTTATTATTATTCATATGAATTTAAGGATTTTTTTCCAAGTCTTTGAAAAAGCTCATGAGGATTTTGATTGGATTGCATTGAATCTGTCTATTAATTTGAGTAGAATGGGGATTTTTACCATATTGATTTTTCCAATCCATGAAAATGGGAGGTCTTTTGAACTTTTGATGTTGTCTTCAATCTCCTTCTTCAGGGTTTTAAATTTTTTGTTGCACAGATCTTTGTTGTCTTTGTTGTCTTTGGTTAGGTTCATTCCCATGTATTTTAATTTTTTAAGGTTATTGTGTGATTGGGAAAGTCTCCATATATTCCTTCTCCAGTTGTTTATTGTTGATGTAAAGGAAGTCTCCTGATTTTTCTTGGTTTATTTTGTATCCCACCACTTTACTGAAACTTTTAATCATTTCTAGATGTTTTCTGTTGGAGTTTTTAGCATACCTTAGGTAAACTGTCATATCATTTGCAAAAAGGGTTAGTTTGACATCTTCTTTTACAAAAAAATTACAAAAATTAAAAAAATTTTTTTTTATTTATTTTTTGTATGTGTATGAATGTACTGTCTGCATGCAGGTCTGTGCATCCATGTCATGCAATGCTGCAGAGGTCAGAAGAAGGTGTCGGATTCCCCTGGAACTGGAGTTCTGGAATTGGAGTTACAGACGGTTCTCAGCCGCCATGTGGGTGCTGGGGATCGAACCCAGGTCCTGTGCAAGAGCAGTCAGTGCTCTTAACCACTAGGCTATCTCTCCAGCCCCTATAATTAGTACTTATTTAATTTCCCTTTCTTGCCTTATTGGCCTAGCAAGCATTCCAAACACTATACTGAAGAGGAGTGGAGATAGGATGCAGCCTTGCCAGGTTCCTGCCTTTAAGGGGAGTGCTTCTAATTTTTCTCCATTCAGGATGATGTTGGCAGTGGGTGTGTTGTACATGGCTTTGACTACTTTGAGGAATGTTCTTTTCAGTCCAATTCACTCTAGGGCTTGAAGCATGAGGGGATGCTGGATTTTGTTGAAGGCTTTATCCACAGCAATTGAGATGATCAAGTGGTTTTTGTCTTTTAGTCGATTCATGGATTCATGTGTTTTATGATATTTATTGATTTATGTATGTTGAACCACCCTTGCATCACTGGTATGAATCCAAGTTGGTCATGATGGATGATCTTTTTGATGTGGGTCTGTATGCGATTTGCAAGTATTTTTTGAGAATTTTTGCATCTGTATTCATTAATGACAAGGGTCTATAGTTTTCTTTCTTGTTTGAGACTTTGCCTGGTTTTGTGACTAGAATAATGCAGGCTTCATAGAAGGAACTTTTGAGATTTCCCTCTGTTTGTATTCTTCTGAACAGTTTGAGTATTTATGGTTGTAAGACCTCTTTAAATGTTTTATAGAATTCTGCTGTGAAACCATCTGGGCTGGGGCCTTTTTATTTATTTATTTATTTTAGTTGGTAGGTTTTTTTTATTACATCTTCAATGTCCTCAATTATTATGGGTCTGTTTAAGCTGTCAATCTCTTTTTGGTTAAGCTTTGGTGAATCCCAGGATTTCATATATTCATCCATTTCCTTAAGCTTTCAAATTTAGTTGAGTATAGTTTTATGAAGTGTTCTCCAATGATTGTCTGGATCTCTTCTTTTTCTGTTGTGATGTTTCCTCTTTCATCATGATTTGGAGTTGCTCTTACTTTCTTTTGGTTAATTGGCCTGGAGGTCTATTTATTTTGTTTATCTTTTTCAAAGAACCAGCTTTTGGATTCATTGATTGATTTTTTTTTTTTTTTTGCATTTTTTGTTTCTATTTCGTTTATTTCTGCTCTGAATTTTGTTATTTCTTCCTGTCTATTGGGTTTGGGGTTCATTTGTTGTTGTCTTTCAAGTGTGTTTATCTGCAGAGTTAGATCGTTTATTTGTTCTTTTTCTGTTTTTTTTTTTTTTTAATGTTGGCACTTAGGGCTATAAGTTTCCCTCTTAGGACTACTTTTAATGTATCCCACAGGTGTTCTTGTCTTGTATTGTCTTTTTCACTTAGTTCCATGAATGCTTTTATTGCATTCTTTATTTCTTCCCTGCTCCATTCATTCTTCAGGATTGTGTTTAGTCTCCATGTCTTCTTCTAGTTAGTAGGGGTTATCCTCATGTTAATATTGAGCTTTATTGCCCTGTGGTCTGATAGAATGTATGAAATAATTTAAATCCTTTTTTATTTGTTGACATTTCTTTTTTGTCCCAGTATGGGGTCAATTTTGGAGAATGTTCTATGGGACACTGAGTAGAAAGTACACTTTATGTTGTTTGCGTGAATATTCTATTGATATCTGTGAGGTCCATTTGGTGTATTGCATTGTTTAGTTCTGATGTGTATTTGTTTATTTTTTTTGTCCAGTTGACCTATCCAAGAATGAAGAGAAATATGTGGCACAATGCTAGTACTTTAGAATTTCCACTATTGTAGCTGTTACTTTCTGATACAGAAGTACTAGGAAAAATTGGTAGTGTTGGATTAAAAAGTGGAAAAGCAATTTCTGAGGATAGAATCCACTTATCATTACAGGTTTAATTTGAATTGTTTTTATAAAATTCCAGAATATAAAATAAAATAAATAAAAATAATTCAAATAGCACAGATACATTATAAAAAATATGTCAAGATCATGAAATAACACGTCTCAAAACTACAGTGCTAATGGATGAATGTTAAGGAACTAGGGGCCATCAGAAGAACAAGAACAGAGTGAAAAGGACCAAAAGGGACAATTGGTGGCCACCCAGCCTTTTGTCATCTTAGTCACTACACATTTCCACTTACTCTCTATTATACTAATGATTGGGATCCTCAACCAGTAAAAATAAATTCTGGATTTAAATCAGAGACTGCTACTACTAATATTTCTATAGTTTCAAATGAAATTGAACTTTAAAAAATTATTGGATTTAACTTCTGTTTCCTAGAATGGAGCCCAAACTGACACTGGTATCAGTGTAAGGATTCTGAGGCTAAACAGGTCACAAGACAGAGGGGAGAACCTAATACAAGTGTTCTGCTAAATAGTTATTTTACTAAACTGACCTTTTTTTCATGTTTCATAATTCACATTTTCCCCTATAATTTTATATTACTCTAAAATATGCATACATACCCTCTACCCATTTACCAAAATTACACAGTCTGAAAATAGTTGGTAGTTTAATTCTGTAGCCCATTAAGGGATTCATATTCTAACAGAACAGTTGTTTTCATATGAAAGGAAATATAACATTAACATTGCTCAGTTTGCCTTACAACTATGGATTTGATGCTAGCATCCCAAAATGTGGTATTCCATTTGCCATTTGTTTTTCTTGGACTTTGTTACTTCACTTAGTATAATGGCTTCTAGTTCTGTCCATTTATTTGCAATGTTCATGATGTCATCTTTCTTTACTGCTGTATAGAATTCCATTTTGTAGATGTACCACTTTTCTTTCTTTTCTTTCTTTCTTTCTTTCTTTCTTTCTTTTTCTTTCTTTCTTTCTTTCTTTCTTTCTTTCTTTCTTTCTTTCTTTCTTTCTTTCTTTCTTTCTTTCTTTCTTTCTGTTATTAAGCTGTTTCCATACATCGTGCATCATTTCTCAATCCAATTTAGAATCATTTCTCTTTCCATGCCCTCCATTCCACTCTGCCATACATGTCTTGCATCTTTCTCTGAATCTTTCCAGAGTTTTTTTTTCAAAGCAGAGGCTTATTGTTTAGGGGAAAGCTTCACTGTTTAAGTCTTCTTTTTTTCCAGTTCTTTTGTTGCTGTTCTCTCCAACTTGTGCTGAATTTATATATACTGAATTGGAGGATTTTCTTTTCTTTTTTTTATTGCTAAAAGATATCATGTTTTCCTTAAGGAAGTGTTTGAAGGTTCCTCCTCGGCAAGCCCAAACAACCATTGGTTGAGGGACTTAAGGGATAACTTTGGTCCTTGCCATCAGAGGTCAACTAAGTCTCAGGGGACTATGAATGTGGGCCTCTCTTGAAATGCCCTGCAAAAGTGGCTCACCAGTCTTCCTGTCTAGGGAGGTCTTGGAGACCCACCAATGGGACTTCAGCCAGTGTCCAGCCTATAAAGAGAAAAGTCTTCTCATGCTTCAAAAAGAGAAGCCTGGTCTAGCAAGACCTAATTTTGTCCTCAAGTGGACGGAACTGGTAAATGAAAAGCTGAAAGGAGCCAGCACCCCCCCCAAACAAACATACAACAGAAAAAAATGAGTAATCCCTGAGAACCAGATCTTCAACTGACTTAAGAAAACAAAAACATAGGTTAATCTGGGCTAACTGTGTGGCCTTAAGCCTCCCACGTGCTAGGATTAAAGGCATGCACCATCACACCAGGCCATTTTCAGATTCTTAAGAGTTCTCCACACTGCTTTCCATAAGGGTTGTCAGAGTATATTAAATACTTAAAAATCAAAGGGATAATAAAACAAATGAGCCCCTCGAAAGATGAAGTCAAGAGCTGAACAGAGACTTCACAAATGAAGAAGTCAAGATGGGTGAGAAATGTCTTAAAAAGTGTTCAGTGTTACTAATAAATAAGGAAATGCTAATTAAAACCACATTAAGACATTATCTTACTCTGGTAAAACTAGCCATGATCGAGAAAACAAAGGATAGCAAATTCTAGAGAGGTTGTAGGGAAATGGGAAGACTCAACCACTGCTGGTAGGAATGCAAACTGACTCAATAAATTGCTGTTGCATAGATTAATGCATCTCTCAGAGCTCACCAGAGAAGTTTCCTTATGCAATAGATGGTGATTAACTTTGAAACCCCAAACTGGACAATGTACAGAGAACAAGAGACTACAGAGGGCTTATCCATGAATAGGATACCTATACCAAACCTGTACTCTCCAAGTCTCGGAATCATGACAAACAGGGGAACATAAAGATTGTATGAGCCAGAGTGTTGGAGGATCACAAGGAAACATAATTTTCCAGATATCTCTTCATTTGCTCTTATGAACTCACAACAATGGGGACAGCAGGTATAGGCCCATTCAAGCTCAAAACAGAAAAGAAATGAAAAAAAAAAAAAACCCAGCATAGAGGTGAGGAAATGGGTAAGAAGCTTCATCCCCACCAATGTAAATTGTGTCAATAGAATAGCTTCCAGGAGAGGCAAAGACAGTCTGTTTCAAAGATGAGACCCTTGGAGATTTAACTAGGCTCCAGGAGATGGACCCATACTGAAGGACATCTGGAGACACAGATTAGACTCTAAGGCATACTAATATATATATATATATATATATATATATATAACATATATATATTAAGTTGGTCAGAGGACAATAAGGACAAATGGCAAAGAAGGGAGAGCATCTAAATCAAATCCAATTATGTTTTATAAAAATTTCAAGATGAAAGCAGAGATTTGGATGCATTTTTTAGTTGTTATTTATGGGAAATCATTAACCAGTACAAAGTATCATCATGATGCAAAATATAAGCACATGCAACAGTTTATTTTTAATTGGAAATAGATGTGAGTAAATTTTGTATATAAGAATATATATATTGTATATAATATATATAATGTATATAAGAATATATATCTTTATCTGCATATGTCTGTTTATTCATCTATCAAACTACATATTTTCTAGTTATAAGCAAAGGAAACAGCATCTCAATGGGGAAGTGTGATACCTATTAACTAATATCCTTATCTGAGTATTTATTGACTCTAGTTATCATCTCATATGTAAACATATAGTATCATTTATATACACATATTTGTACAGGTAATTGTGTATGTGTGAACTATGCTCACAATTATAAACAGATATTAACTTTTTTCTATGGATGATTTTGCCAATTTGAGCAGGACACATGTAGATAGCTGTCTGATTAAAATTCATGGAATGATGAGATATATTATCAGACTTTTTGATTCTGAATAAATTACTTTCTGACATTGTGAAAATTAATTCCCAAAGCCCCTGGGTATGATTTTGCTTGTATTACTTTCATAAAAGATAGAATATAATTTTCATCTGAATATATAAGCAGAAAACAAAAACAATAATTGCTAGTAATTATAAAACATTTCACATGTTTTCAACCATTTGCTTGCAACTTTGCATTGGCAAATGCATTCTCAAATAAGACTTGCAAGTTTCTGCTCTTTTTATTAACGCTGTGCAAAGAAAATTAAACTAAAGTGTATTATGTAATTTTCTCCACTTTTTATAGCTAAGCAAAATAGTCCAGATTTTAAAATAAATAGTCTAATTAAAAAACCCCAACCAAACATACAATAATTTGTGATGCTGTTTTGAAGACTCAAAAAGTTGCATTTGAATATAGTATATGGATTCAAATCAAGATTACTTTATGAAATCTAAATGAATAACAATTAATGAGTGCATATTTAACTATTAAAGTAGTGATTAATGCCAAAATCAGAAATAAAAATATGATTATATTTGGTCTATATTTTATATTTGTTCTATATTTTATAATTTTATATGTGGTAATTTTACAAATAATGTGACAGAGAAATAAATTAAATTTTGGATCCAATTTAAACACAGAAAAAAACATTTCCAATTTTTCAACAGAATCAAAGTATTTGATAGACAGAAGAAAATACAAAAATACCTTAAACGAATTATATGCTATATGTCTTACATTTGCAAATGAACTACATATTATGTGGAGTCTGGAAATAGTAACTCTTCAGAGTAATACTTATACGATGTCTAAAATTATTTAATAGAATAGCTTATCAAATTGTTTCAATACCACTAATGAGTAAAATCTGTTGCTGCGAGGTATATACATGTGCACACACTGGTGTGAGGTGTACGCATGTGTACACATTGGTGTGCAGGCACACGTGCACATGTGTAGCTAAGACTGATGTATTGATATTCCTCAGCCACTGATCCACCTTCCTTTGATCCATGCTCTCTCACTGAACCTGAAGCTCTCTATTTTGGGTTGTATGGACATCCAGTGAATGCACAAGAATCCTCCAATCTCCACCCTCATTTGGAGGGGTCTAAACTTTATGAGTGTTCTGTTGTGCCCAGGTTTTGTATTGGTTTTAGAAATCTGAGCCCAGGTCTTTTGGAAAAAGCATTTACCCCCTGAGACATCTCTCCAGAACAAACAACTGTGTTTCTACATACTCAGAAAATAAATTGAGAAATTAATTTTAAGTGATGCTATTTATAACAAGTAAAATTGAATGAAATTATTTTTATTTTATTTTTTATGTATATGAATGTACTGTCTGCACGTAGGTTTGTGCACCTGTGTCATGCAATACCACGGAGGTCAGAAGAGGGTGCCAGATTCCCCTAGAACTGGAGTTAAAGATGGTTCTCAGCTACCATGTTGGTGCTGGGGATTGAATGCGTGTCCTCTCTATGCAAAAGCAGTTGGCACTCATCTGCTAGGCCATCTCTCCAGCCCCTCAATGCAATAATTTTGAAAACAATAGTAATTTTTCCACATGTATATAGTCCACATATCTATACATGTGTTAAATCTTTTTTTTCTTTTTAATTTTATTTGACATACAAATAATGACATGAAATGTTCATATATATAATTTTACCTTGCTCTTTAAGGGTAAATGGGAGAAGATAACAGGATAAAATAAATAAAAAGTATATTAAAATAGCTGAAAAAGTAATGCAAACAGGAGAAGAAACATGAAAACCATAATTTGAAAGACCCAATAATATATAACCAGGCTATCTTCTGCTTTCTTGATATTAATAATTAAAATAAATCAAAAATTAATGAAGGAGCTAGTTTCAGACACATTGTTAAATGGAATGTAAATATTCTACACAAATATTGTAGGTATTCTTTTGGCAGAAGAATGTAAGAGAATCATCAAGCAGCCTCCATGCCTGGACCCCTGCTGATACCTTGCTTACCTGTGAGAGCTATCAAACCTGCCTTGAAGCCAAACTGTATTTGATGCCTTAGGGCAAACAATTGATCTGGAACAAATGGAATGAAGCCTCACTTGTCCCAACCACCTGTTCTAACCACTAATTCTGTGTGTCCCAGCCCCCTTGCAAAAATCTGTATAAAAAGCCTTGAGTAACAACACTAAACTGAGGATTTTTTCCCCCTTGTGGAATTATGCCTGGTCTCTATGAGTCTTTCTCCTTTTCTCTTAAGGTCTTACTTTCCACCTTTCCCTCATCATCCCTGCTTTGGGCTCAAGCTAGGACTGTTACCCAGCTGGCCAGGGACAATTCCAAGGCTTTCAGCTGTGAGCCCTAGTCCAGGGAGAAGAACATCTAGTAGAAGGACCACCAGACGTAAAATTCAGATGACAACTGGTGGAAAGATGTGGGGCATGGCCTTGCACAAGATGGAAGAAGCAAAAAGTATTTTGGTTCTCAGGCTGTCTCCCTCAGCTCAACCTCACTAGTGGGAAAAATTTCCGAGGCTTCAAAGTACGGAAGTAAACACCCCCCCATCCGGGTAGACGCCAGGCTGTCCGCCCATCCCCATGACTATTTTTGTGTGTGATAAGTCTTTAACCTGTCTTTCAGGGTCTCTTCTTTAAGGCCAGGCTGTGGTCTGTCCCCATAACACTCTTCTCATGTTGGATAAGTCTTTAATCTGTCTTTTAGCTTCTTTTTTCTAACTTTAGTTCCCGTAGATGAGAGTCTATTATGCTTGCTGGGCCTGCAAACCCTCTGCTACTAAGACTGGGTCAGACAGCTGCAAACCCTGTGCTCCTAAGTATTTCTCTACTCACTAGCATTTCCTATTCTTCTCTATCATGAGAAACAAACAAGACATGCCAAAAGGACCCACAAATTAAGAAAATAAAGATACTCCTCAAGAGTCAAGGGGTTAAAATTTCCATGCAGGAACCTGCCTCCACTTGGAACAAAACACTTAATATAGCCCAGTGGATGTCCTCTGTGGAATTATGGGATCCAAAATCTTGGACCCATGTGGCACAGGAGGTCAGGAAGTGAGGAGGCTGAGAAGGCCCGCATCTCTCATGTTTTTGCCACTCTCAGCTGCAGTGAGACAATGCCTGGGCCCCTCCCATCAAGCCAAGCCAGGTAGGGATTATAACAAAAAATAATTTCTTAGGAAAGAAATACGCAGCTTTGGCTGCCAGGGAGGGACCACAGGTGCCATTGAGCGTGCAAAACTACAAACCCCAGAATTCTTTGTGCCTGTTGCAGGCATGTTAACTTCCTTTCCTTTTTAACATTCCAAGCAGCTGATTATAGTTCCCAGAATGCTTCTGGCCTGTCGCCAGACGTAGAAAAACTTCAGAAGTGTCAGAGTTCTTTCTGAAACAGGTTTTCCAAAAATACACAGAGAAAATGTTCCTTTTAAACATTATTGTGTTTTTTTCTTATACTTGTTTAAAACTGAGTTAATTATATTGTTCCTTGTATGTCAATTTTTATCTTGAGATAATATTTTTATAATATGGCCATTCAAAATCTGCTAAGTTAAATTCCATCTCAAGCATACTTATTAATAAGTTTCTAAATTTAATACATGGGTACCCAAAAACATCTTTAAACAAATTGTGCACAATTAATCAATTAAGAAATCCTAGGCAATTCAAAGTCAATTAATTAAAAGGATCCTAAACAATTCTAAAGTCAATTAATTAAAAGGGTCCTGGACAATTTTTTGGGGGGGTCTTTTAGATTTGTTTTCACCTTTTTGGTTTTGTTTTTGTGTTTGTTTTTTGTTTTGGGGGGGGACTTTTCGAGACAGGGTCTCCCTGTAGCCCCAGCTGTCCTGGAATTCGCTCTGTAGACCAGTCTTGCCTGGAACTCACAAAGATCCTCCCCTCCTGATCCAGGTGGTTTGAAACCTACCATCAAGCAGAAATAACAAGTAATCTTGATTCATGTCTGTCTTTCCCTACCTAAAATTTTTTTTATTTCAGCATCCTGAAAGCAAAACAATGTAGATGTGTATGGAGATTTTCAAACCAGCTTGCTCTAAAAAAATGCTAAATCTAATAAAATGTTCTTTATTAGGTAAAGCTAATAAAATGTTCTTTAGCAACTATTGGTCATTTTAATACTCTAAAGTTTTGGATAAAAAATAACGTTATAATTTTAGTGCTTGCATACATTTAGTGTTTAAATTCAGTAAAGGCTACCTCTATAATCAAGATTGATTTTTTCCCCCTAACTCAGTTCTTCCAGTATATTTAAACAACTAATAAATTAATTGATTTATTAAGGGTAAATATAAATTTACACATGTGATAGTTCAAAGTTTTATTGAGTATGTACTGTCATATGATGGATATGATCCACCAACACCCAATAAGGATCTGCAAAACACATTATATAAAATTTATACCTTAAAGTCATGCCTCTAAATATTATAACATATAAAGTTTAAAATTATATATATATATATATATATATATATATATATATATATACTATTTCTGTCATGATCGAATAATAATCAGTGAAACTAAAGATCACAATGTATTTTAATAAAGTTCTCTAACTTTACGTTTTTACTTTTACCAAGATCGCTATTCACACATTTCTTCAATAGTAAACTAAATATTACTTATGATTGTTTAAAAATTGGTCTAAACTTCAACATAAAAAATTGGATCACACTTAAATTCCTGTGAATTACAAGTGTTATTGCTTTTACTCCTATTCATACAAATTACAGGTAACAGCCTTGAATTATGTATACAGTGTCCAGTGTCTCTCTGTGATGTTATCTGTAACACCCCCTTCTTTTATCTACAAGAAATCTTAGCTTTGAAAAAGTGTAGTTTATTTCTTCATCAACAATGAACCTCAGAAACACTGGTTCTGTTATGGGTAGTAATACTAAATTCTCCTTAAAATAAGTAAAATTAATGTAATGTCCTCCAAAATACAGCTTATTCTTCCTTACATATGAGAGGAATAAAATCTCTAGGGGATAGTCTATTTCTCAAAAAATGCCTATTAAATATGTATCAAAGCCAGGTCCTCTACTGGCTGGGACTTCTCTTCACAGCCAATTATATCAATAAAAATTAAAAAAAATATTACAACTGTCTTTTATCAACCAAACAATTAGGCCCAATTAATCTATCAAGACTAAAAGGCCATGGGTAAACCCAGTACTAAACTGTATTTTTTTTTTTCAAATTTTTTATATTATTTATTCTTAAAGGAACTTATTAGCTTATCTATAAAATGATAAATGAGATATTTTCTATTATTATCCACAGTAATATAAAAATGGTATTTCTTTTTTTTTTTTTTTTTTTTTTTTTTGGTCTTTTTGAGACAGGGTGTCCCTGTAGCCCCAGCTGTCCTGGAACTCACTCTGTAGACCAGGCTGGCCTTGAACTCACAAATATCCACCTGCCTCTGCCTCCCAAGTGCTAGGATTAAAGGTGTACACCACCACACCCAGCAATAAAATGGTATTTCTAACCACCTGTGTCATACCAGCAGCACAACCTAGTTTAATAAATAATGTTTACTTAATTGCTTATTCTTTTACCATTCATATTCCATCAGTAAATTTCAGAAGGCACCCCCTGAAAGCCTAGACTCCAGCTCAGTTGGAGGCCACCTGCAGGACCCCAGCTTTAGTCCGTCTCCAGGCCTACATCTGGAGAAACTGAAGCCAGAGCTGAGCCGCCAAACTCCTGCTGGGAAAAAAGGTTGAGACAGCCTAAGTTCTATCTACACAACAGCAAAGAATGGGTTGCCCCTCTTCTCACCTGCCCTTCTCCCTTCCTCTTTAAAGCCTAGGAGCTGCAGGCTAAAGAAAAAATCCTACAAGATAGTTGTGAACTCTCATAGACTGGACTTTATCCCATCAATATAGTTACATATACAGATCTTTCCAGCCAAACTTAAGACTATATAAGACTTAAGATTTGAAAACCATCTATGTTAAGAGGGTTATCAAATAATATCTGTATGTCATCATGTAAAGGATAAAAATGTTATTATTAGAGGAAAATGTCGTTTACATGTCTATGTCATAGGAAAAAAATGTCTTCATGTAAAGGATGAAAATATTATTTTTAGAAGAAAAATGTCACTCATATACCTATATATCTTGGTGAGAGCAAAGGTATTACTTTGGCTTTGTCATTTTTTTAGATTTCCACTACTTGACGAAAAGTAACATACTCAGTAAGTCTCAGTAAGTGATACACTGGCACCAATTTCTCTGTTTAAATTGATAGGTGTAAAAGCACTTGATGCTTTTGGGAGTTTTAAGAGCTTCCCAGTGGCCTTTTGCTGCCTCTGTGTTAAGAGGGAAATCAAAGGATGCCTGTGTGTCCTTATGTTTGGAAGAAAAATGTTATCTTTTGATGACAAAGCTGTGTTACCTGCAACCCAAGTCCCTCTAGGCCACCCAGATAATCCCTTTTGTTAAGACTTAGGAGGCCAGCTTCCTGGTTTGTCAAAAGAAAGTTTCACAGCCCAGTGTCCTAAGTCCAATATCAAGCCATCTCTAAAAGTTCTCTGAAAAACGGATGACAACACTGCTCCATTTTAATTAAAAATGTAGGAAACTAGTTGTGGAACTGAGACTTTGTCTGGCTGGAAGCAGGAATTTGCAAAACATTGTCCCAGTAGCCTCTCTGGGTTACCTAGTAGTCTCTGTAGGCTTCTAGTAGCCTCCATGAGCATCTAGTAGCTCCATGGGTTCAGGATAATGAAGTATTCCTGCTTCAACTGGGCAAAGCTTCAGACCCTGGGGGCTCTCTTTTTTGATGTCCTGAGCAGTTGTCATACCTCCAGGTTACTGTATACACACCCAGGTTCTGCTGTCCCCATTGGGAGCCGCTTTGGGCCAGACTTTCCAGAGTATCCCCAATAGAAAAATAATAATGTAAAGTGATAACTCCGCTTTTTTAAAATAAATAAAAATGGGGAGATATAGGTATTCTTTTGGTAGAAGCACTTAAGAGATTCAGCAAGCAACCTCTATGCCTGGAATCCTGCTTACCAATGAGAGCTGTCCAACCTGCCCTGAAGCCAAACTGTCTTGGATGCCTTAGGGCAAAGCATTGATCTGGAACAAATGGCCTGTAGACCCATTTGTCACAACAACCTGTTCCAACCCCCAATTCTGTGTGTCCCAGCCCCCTTGAAAGAATCTTTATAAAAATCCTTGAGTTACAACATTAAACTGAGGTTTTTCTTCCTTGTGGAATTATTCCCTGTCTCTGTGAGTTTGTCTCCTTTTTCTCTCCAGGTCTTACTTCCCTCCATTCCCTCATCCTCCCTACTTTGGGCTCAAGCTAGGACTGTTACCTGGCTGGATAGGGACAATTTCAAAGATTTCATGCCCTAGTCCAGGGAGAAGAACATCTAGTAGAAGGCAGCACACACGGGATACAAATTTAAAGGACCAAAAGATGTAAACATCAGATGACAAAATATAAAATGGTCAAAGAAATCCAATATATTAATAAAAAATTTAAAGTGATATGTGATGAATATCAAGATTAATACTACTAAGTTGCAATAAATAAAAGAGCATATTCTAAGTATAAAAAATCAACTTAACAAAATTAATATCCAGAAATACATTTCTGGCATTTAATCCCAGCTCTTGGGAGGCAGAGGCAGGTGGATCTCTGTGAGTTCAAGGCCAGCCTTTTCTACAGAGCAAGCTCCAGGCCACCTGGGTCTAAAGGGAGACACTGTCTCAAAAATACCAAAAAAATACATTTCTGAATATTTTTTAAATATCATTTTGTTGTGTTTCACCTAAGTTGTTTAATTCATGACTATCATTATGAAAATATTGATTTTTGGAGCAGTTGTCTTTTTTGTTTTCATGTTGTTTGTATTTATTTTATTGGATTTGGGCACCTGGAATTAGGTTATTGGTCTTTTTCTTATTGTTTTTATCAAATTAAAATATTTGTTATTTTTATTTTATGTGTATGAGTGTAGTTCCTGCATGTATGTAATTGTGCCCATGTCATATAATGTCTGAGGATGTCAGAATAGGGTGTCTGATTCCCTTGTAAATAAGGTTATTGATGGTTATTAGTTACCATATTGATACTGGGAATCAAGGTCCTCTCCAAGAGCAGTAAGTGCTTTAAACTTCTGAGACATCTCTCCAGCCCCTTAGCTAAGCTTTGGTTTTTGAGACTTTTTTAGTCTTTCTTATGTTTTATTAACAAAATTGTTCCTCTTGTTTAAAATACAGCAATCTGGGGCCTGAGAGATGGCTCAGCAGTTAAGAGTACCAACTGCTCTTGCAGAGGACCTAGGTTTGATTCCCAGCACTCATACGAAAGCTAAGAATGGTTAACTCCAGTTCCAGGGAAATACCACACCCTCTCCTGACCTCTGCAGCATTGCATGACATGGGTGCACCTACCTACATTCAGACAGTGCACTCATACACATTAAATTAAAAAAATATATACAGAGGCCAGCCAGGGGCGCACATTCTCCTTGCCCAACTGCTCAGGACAGTCTGTGCCCTGCAGGCCTATCAGTGGGCGGCCCAACTCCACAGACGCCACCAAACCTTAGGACCATAGTGAGGATCTACATGAGTGGCTAGAAGGCCAGCCAGGGGTGCAAACACTCCGTGCCCAACTGCTCAGGTGGGGACCAGTGCACTGGCCAAAGGATTCAACCCCCCCTCCCCTGGCTCAAGCTACAGATACTGAGGTGGAAAGTATAAACTGCTGGTGCTGAGGTTTAATGCTGTTGGAAGGATCCAGCAGTGTCAGTGACTGGAGGCTGCATAGCCAAAACTGAGGAAGAAACCAACAGGAAGCAAACTGAGTGACCAACCAGTCCTCCATATTACCATTTGAGATTAGCAACCAGAAGGCAAACAAATAAACAAAAGGGGAAAAACAACAACAACAACAACACATGCCCAAAACAAAACGGACAAACAAGATGGGAAAAGCTCAAAATAATTCCCCACCAAACTCAACCAATCCTGTAGAAGAACCCAACAATGAGATCTCCCTGGAAGGGAACCAAGATACCGACCTTAGAAGAACAATTGTAGACATATTCAAAGACTATAAAGAACAAATCAGAGAAATAAAGGGAGACAACGAAAAGCTCATGAAGGAACTAGAAGGAAACAATGATAAACCCTGGAAAGTACTAAAAGGAGAGACTGATATACTCAGAAAAGAACTAGAGGAAGAGAAATACAAACTCAGAAGAACTAGAGAGAGAGAATGACAAACTCCAAAATGAACTAGAGGGAGAGAATGACAAACTCCGGAATGAAATGGAAACATTGAAAAGATCTCAGGCTGAAAGGAAAAAAGTAACTGACCAGCAAAGCAAGGAGCTACAAGAAAAGAATAAAAAGCTCCAAAAGGAAGTGGAAATACTGAAGAACTCACAGGATGAAATAAAAAAGGAAATTGAACATCCATCCAATCAGCAGGAAAGGATGGGAAAAAGCCTCAGAAGCAGAATGGAAGAAGCAGAAAAAAAGAATATCAGACCTCCAGGATAGCTAGAAACATCAAGTAAAGATTAAGAAAAAAAAAATAAAAACCCAAGAGTGGAACAATCAGGAAATTTGGGACACTATGAAAAGACCAAACCTCCACATCATAGGGATAGAGGAAGGAGAAGAGTCCCAAGAGAATGGTATTGCACAGATATTCAACAGAATAATAGAAGAAAACTTTCCCAAACTGAAAAAAGACAAACCCTTAGAAATACAAGAAGCACACTAAACACCAAGTAGACAATAACAGAAAAGAAATTCCCCACATCATATCATAATTAAAACACTAGATGCTCAAAACAAGGACAAAATACTGAAAGCCACAAAAGAAAAACAATAAGTTACCTATAAGGGGAAACCCATCAGTATCATACCTGACTTCTCAGCACAAACCATGAGAGCCAGAAGAACATGGACCAAAGTATTCCCAGTATTAAATGTCTTTAGATGCCATCCCAGATTACTATATCCAGCAAAAATGTCAATCATAGTTGAAGGAGAAAGAAAAATCTTTCAGGACATAAACAAAATGAAGAACACATGTCAAAAAAACCAACACTTCAGAAAATACTCGAAGCAATTCAAAGAACAGAGGAAAGGAACAACTATCCTTAAGCAACCCAAGAGAGAAATTGCCAAAAGCATAACAGAGTAAATAAATACCTAGACCAAGAATGCAAATGAAAAATAATTTGAAAGGAAACAACACACATCTCTCAATAATAACCTTAAATATCAATGGTCTAAACTTCCCAATCAAAAGACCTAGACTGGGAGAATGGATTAGGAAACAATCCATCTATATGCTGCCTCCAAGAAACCCATCTCACACTCAAGGACAGACACCACCTTAGAGTGAAAGGATGGAAAAAATATTCCAAGCAAATGGTACCAAAAAGCAAGCAGGAGTGGTTATTCTAATATCAGACAAAATAGACCTCAGAGTAAAATTAATCAGAAAAGACAAAGAGGGCCATTATATCTTTATCAATGGAACAATTAACCAAGAAGATCTCACAGTCTTAAATATTTATGCACCAAACTCTGGTGCACCGAACTTTATAAACACAATCTTTCAGGACCTCAAAACACAGATTAGTCCCAGTATGCTAATAGTGGGGGACTTCAATACCCCACTGAGCCACCTGGATAGGTCAACTGGACAAAAAGTAAACAGAGAGACATCAGAATTTACCAACATGATACACCAAATGGACCTTACAGATATCTACAAAATATTCCATCCAAACACCAGAGAATATACTTTCTACTCACAGCCCATGGAACATTCTCCAAAATTGACCACAAACTGGGATAGAAAAGAAACCTCAACAAATACAAAAGGATTGAAATTATTCCATTCATTCTCTCAGACCACAGTGCAATAAAGCTCAATATTAACACCAGGGTAAGCCCTACTAAATATAAGAATACATGGAGACTAAACAACACAATACTGAACAATGATTGGGTCAGAGAAGAAATAAATAATGAAATAAAAACATTCCTGGAACTCAATGAAAATGACAACACAACACAACACAACCTGTGGGATACATTAATGTCAGTGCTAAGAGGGAAATTTATAGCCCTAAGTGCCCACATTAAAAAAAAAATGTAAATGATATAACACAGCAGCTAAAAACACTTGAAAGACAACAACAAATAAACCCTAAACCCAACAGACAGGAAGAAATAACAAAAATCAGAGCCAAAATTAATGAAATAGAAACAAAGAAAACAATACAAAAACAAAAACAAACAAACAAACAAACAAACAAAAAAAAAAAAAACAATGTATCCAAAAGCTGGTTCTTTGAAAAGATAAAGAAAATAGACAAACCTCTAGCCCAGTTAACCAAAAGAAAAAAAGAGTAACTCCAAATTAATAGCATTTGTGATGAAAGGGGGAAACATCAAAACAGATAAAGAAAAGATTCAGACAATCATAGGCGAATACTTCACAAACCTATACTCTACTAAATTTGAAAACCTAAGAGAAATGGATGAATATTTGAAATCCTGGGATTCTCCAAAGATTAACCAAGAAGAAAATGACAGCTTAATCAGACCCATAACACTTGAGGAAATTGATGATGTAATAAAATGCCTCCCAACTAAAAAAAGCCCAGGCCCAGATGGTTTCACAGCAGAATTCTACAAAACATTTAAAGAGGTCTTACAACCATTATTACTCAAACTTTTCGGAAGGATACAGACAGAGGGAATTATCCCAAATTCCTTCTACGAAGCCAGCATCACTCTAATACAAAACCAGGCAAAGACACAAACAAGAAAGAAAACTATAGAACCATATCATTAATGAGCACAGATGCAAAAAGTCTCAACAAAATACTTGCAAATCGCATACACACCCACATCAAAAAGATCATCCTTCATGACCAGGTTGGATTCATACAAGAGATGCAGGGATGGTTCAACACATGTAAATCAATAAATATCATAAAACACATAAATGGACTTAAAGAAAAAAAAACCCACAATCATCTCAATTGATGCAGAAAAAGCTTTCCACAAAATCCAGCATCCCTTCATGCTTAAAGTCTTAGAGGGAATTGGACTGGAAGGATCATTCCTCAATATAGTCAAAGCAATATACAAGAAACCAACAGCCAACATCATGCTAAATGGAAAAAAGTTAGAAGCATTCCCCTTAAAGGCAGGAACATGACAAGGCTGTCCACTATCGCCACTCCTCTTCAATACAGTGCTTGAAATGGTTGCTAGGGCAAAAAGCAAGAAAGCAAAGTTAAAGGAGTACTAATTGGAAAAGAGGAAGTAAAACTATCCCTTTTTGCAGATGATATGATAGTTTACCTAAGGGATGCTAAAAAAACTCCACCAGAAAACTCTTAGAAAAGATCAAAAGTTTCAGTAAAATGGTGGGTTACAAAATAAACCTAGAAAAATCAGTAGCCTTCCTTTACACTTAGCACTAAGCAACAGGAGAAGGAATATAAGGAGACCTTCCCAGTCACAATAGCTTAAAAAAATACCTAGGAATAAACCTAACCAAAGACACCAAAGACCTCTACAACAACAAAAAATTAAAACCCTGAAGAAGGAGATTGAGAATGACATCAAAAGATGGAAAGACCTCCCATGCTCATGGATTGGAAAAATTAATATAGTAAAAATTTCCATTCTACCCAAATTAATATACAGATTCAATGAAATCCCAATCAAAATCCCCATGAGCTTTTTCACAGACTTAGAAAAAAAATCCTTAGATTCATATGGAAAAACAAAAGACCCTGAATAGCTAAAGCAACCCTGAGTGAAAATTGCAATACTGGGTGGATTATATTACCAGACTTCAAGCTATATTACAGGGCTATAGTCATAAAGACAGCCTGGTACTGGCAAAACAAACAAACAAAAAACAAACAAAAAAACAGAACAATTGAAAAATGGAACAAAATTTAAGATCCAAACTTGAGCTCATATAACTTCAGCCACCTCATATTTGACAAAGAGGCCAAAAAACTCGATGGAGAAGAGAAACATCTTCAGCAAATGGTGTTGGCAAAACTGAATCACCATTTGTAGAAGAACAAAATTAAAACCCTACCTCTCACCCTGTACAAAAATAAACTCCAAGTGGATCAAAGATCTCAAACTAAAACCTGAAACCCTGAAGGTAAAAGAAGAAAAAGTCGGTAGGAAAAGACTTTCTAAATCAAACAGCGGCTGCACAGGAAATAAGGACAACAGCTGACAAGTGGGACCTCGTCAAACTCAAAAGTTTTTGTACAGCAAAAGAAACAATCAAGGAAGTGAAGAGAAAACCCACAGAGTGGGAGGAAACCTTAACCATGGATACATCAGACAAAGCATTAACATCCAGAATATATAAGCTACTTAAAAGGCAAAGAAGTGCCAGGCGTGGTGGCACATGCCTTTAATCCCAGCACTTGGGAGGCAGGGGTAGGTGGATCTCTGTGGGTTCAAGGCCAGCCTAGTCTACAGAGCGAGCTCCAGGACACCTGGCACTAAAAGGGAGACCCTGTCTCAAAAATACCAAAAAAAGAAAGCAGATATGCTAGCCCGGTTTGGTGGCACACGCCTTTAATTCTAGCACTCAGGCGGCAGAGGCAGAGGCAGGTGGATCTCTGTGAGTTCAAGGCCAGCCTGGTCTACAGAGGGAGTTCCAGGACAGCTGGGGCTACAGGGAGACCCTGTCTTGAAAAGACAAAAAAAAAAAAAAAAAAAGAGAGAGGAGAAAGAGAAAGCAGATGTGCTGTCAGGTGCAATGACATGTGACTCAGAGAGGGAGAGGCACAAAAAAGAAAGTAGTTGGGCTGGAGAGATGGCTTAGCGATTAAGAGTACCAACTCTTGAAAAGGACCCAGGTTTGATTCCCAGCACCCACATGGTGGCCAAGAACCATCTTTAAGCTGAGTGTGGTGGTGCACACCTTTAATCCTAGCACTCGGAAGCAGAGGTAGGCAGATCTCTGTGAATTCAGCCAGCCAGGCTTCAGAGGGAGTTCCAGGCCAGCTGGGGCTATGAAAAACAAAAAAAAAAAAAAAAAGGAAGGAAGGAGGAAGGAAGGAAGGAAGGAGGGAGGCGGGAGGGCGCCGGGAGCGGGAGGGAGGGGAGGGATGGAGGGAGGGAGGGAGGGAGGAGGGAGGGAGGGGCGGGAGGGAGGGAAAGACGAAGGAATAGACCGCAGACCGACAGACAGAACGAAAGAAAGAACGAAAGAAAGAAAGAAAGGAAAGAAAGAAAGCAAGAAAGAAAGAAAGAACAGACGGTGAAAGGACGGAAAGGAAGGAAGGAAGGAAGAATAGAAAGAAAAGAAAGAAAATAGAAGTAAGAAAGAGAGAAAGCAGGAGAGGGGAGAGAAAGGAGAGGGAGCGGAGAGAGGGCGGAAGAGGAGAGAAAAAGAAGTAAATTTGGGTGGAGAGATGGCCTAGCGTAAGAGCGCCGACCGCTCTTCAAGGACCCGGGTTCGATCCCCAGCACCCACATGGCGGCCGAGAACCGTCTGAAACTCCAATTCCAGGAAACTCCAGTTCCAGGGGAATCCGACACCCTTCTTCTGACCTCCGGCATTGCCGACAAGGGTGCACAACCGCATGCAGACAGTACATCATACACATACAGAAATAAAAAAAATTTAAAAAAAAAAAAAAGGTAATTTCCAATAATATTTGGTAGTATTCTTCAACCGAGCGAAATTTATCAAAGATTTATGTTTACAAATGTGTGCCCGAGTGTATGCATGTGCAACATGTGTGTGAAAGCACTGTGTAGCCAGAGGGCGGCTCCAGATCCCCCTGAAAATTGATTTTCCAGGGGGCTGTGAGCGCTTTATGTAAAACACTGTGAATTGCACCCAGTCCTTCATTTCTCCAGTCCTTAATTTCTCCAGCCCTGAAAACTGATTTCCATGCAAAAATTATAATTTAGACTACATTCGTACACCATTACATAAAACTAACCTAGGGCTATAGGGAGACCCTCGCTCAAAAAGACCATCACATTACTCCATGTCTTGGATATGGATATGGATGGATACTATAAAAAAATGGATATGTGAGTTTCCTCAACAGAAATATGCGCAAAGAAAACCGTGTTTCAATAGAATATTACTCAGCTTTAAGACAGGAAAACAATCTTGCCATCTGAAAAAAATATTGATGCTTAAATAAAACTAATCTGGAACAGAGTAAAAACACTGTTCTGATCTAGTCAAGTAGCACTCTAAAAAAAAAAAAAAATCAACGAGATAATAACCCAAGGAAACACAGAGCTTGGGTGTGGTGGCATATGCCACTAATTCCAGCTCTCAGGGGGTTAAGGCAAGAGGATGGCTGTGAGTTCCAAGGACCGCATGGGCTACAGGGTAAGACCCTGTCTTTTAAAACAAAGGGGACTGGAGAGATGGCCTAGTGGTGTGGTTAAGAGCATTTGGTTTGGGTCACCTCAGTTTGTTTGGTTTCCCACACCCACATGGAGGATTAAATTTAACTCCAGTTCCAGGTGATTCCAACACCCTCTTCTGAACCCTACCTGCACCGATGCACTTTACACACCTGCAGGCAGTACACTTATCACATATTAAAATAAAAATAGTAAGTTACTTTTAAAACAAAAAAATATTTAGAGGGGCTTGGAGTTGAGGCCCAAGAAATAGGTCAAAGGTTAGAGTAGTTAGATAAAAGGGCTGACTAGTCTAAGGTCAACGTACGCGGATGTATATACTAAAATCATTCTGGAAAATATTTCCAGTTAATGAGGATTTTAGCTGCTCATCGTCACACAGACCAACAGGGACACACCGCGACACATACACACACAACACACACACACACACACAGCAGGACTTTATAGGTAAGGTTTAAGTTAACTTCACTATTAGTAAACTTTTTTTTTTTTTTTGGTTCTTTTTGAGACAGGATTCCCTGTAGCCCCCAGTGTCCTGGAACTTCACTCTGTAGACAGGCTAGCTTTGAACTCAACAAAGATCCGCCTGCCTCTGCCTCCCAGTGCTAGGATTAAGGCATTGCGCTACCACACCCAGCTCACTATAGTAAACTTAAGCTACATGTATCCCATACTATTATTTTTGTAAAAAAATCTTATCTTCTTTAGTTAGTTGGTACTTAGCAAATTTTAAGGTATCTTAATTGTCACCCTTCGGTGATTTATGACTTTATTTTGTCATTTTTGAGACAGGGTCTCCCTTTAGTCCAGCTGGCCTGGAGCTTGCTCGTGTAGACCAGGCTTGGCTTGGAATCACAGAGATCCACATGCCGCTGCCTCCGGAAGTACGGGGTTAAAGGCATGCGCCAAAACCACGCCTTTAATGGACATTTTTTTTTTTTTTGAGGTTGGAATGTAGCTGAGTTGGTAACAGTATGCCTATATACATTAAGTCCAGGAATTTACATCCAAACAATTCACAACTTGATGGTTGTGTTAAGATAGCCGGCGGGTGGTGCACCGTCCTTTAATTCCAGCCCTCCGAGGCAGAGGCAGGTGGATCTCTGTGGAATTCAAGGCTAGCCTGGTTTATGTAGTGAGTTCTAGGCTATCCAAGGTGTAGTTGTATAGTGAGAGCTTGTCTAAAAAAAACCTAATTAATTAAAAAAAAAAAAGGAAAGCTGGGCGTGGTGGCGCACGCCTTTAATCTAGCACTTGGGGGGGGGCGGCCGCGGCAGCGGATTTTTTAGTTCAAGGCCGGCCTGGTATAGGCACGTTCCCGACAGTTGGGGCTACAGGGCGACCATGTCTCGAAAAGACATAAAAAAAAAACAAAGAACACTCGGGGCTGCAGAGATGGCCTAGCGGTTAAGAGCACCGACCGCTCTTGCAGAGGGACCCGGGTTCGATCCCCAGCACCCCACCCACATGGAGGCAAAGAACTGTCTTTTTAAACTCCGATTCCAAGAGAAACTCCAGTTCCAGGGAATTGACACCCTCTGCTGACCTCTCGTGGACGCACGACACAGGTGCCACGGACCGGCATGCGGCAGTACATTCATACACTACAAAAAAAAATTAAAACATCTACAAGCTGCCTATAGAGGACCCAAGTTTGATTCCAGCAGGACACCCACATCAGGCAGCTCAACACTGCTTGTAACTCCAGTTCCAGCGGATCCTTGACTCCTCTTCTGACCCTCCTGAGGTCACTGGCATTGTATCCATGTGGTGCACTTACACACATGCAAGCAATAATCTCATACCCAACCTGATACTCTGTGTACTGAGAAATCCAACCAATCACTGCTTTCTCAGATCTTCACAATCCTAATTCAAGTATCTCTTTGTTTTGAGTGTGTAACTTTTTTTAAAAACCTGTTTTCATTTCTTTAAAAAAAAAAAAATGCCAGGCTTCCTAATTTCTAGTATGTACCAATGTTACTTCCTTGGGGTGAGCTGCTGGTATCTACAAGGCCCTGACAGTTAGATGGCACTTCCTAGCACTTCTTGCTGGTTGATACTTCACTAGGAATACACAACACTGATTTACAAAAGGTTAGCAACCTCCCTTCTTTTTTTTTTTTTTTTTTTTTTTTTTTTTTGGCTTTTCGAGACAGGGTCTCCCTGTAGCCCCAGCTGTCCTGGAACTCTATTCTGTAGACAGGCTGGCCTNAATGTGAATCTCTAAATGTGCATAGGAATCAGCCTACAGTTTATTTTCAGAATTTTTAATTTGACTTATGTATGGAGTGATATATGCATATTTTGGAATAATATAAATTTAAAAAAATATAGCATTATAGAATAATTTCAGTATAATCCCTGAGTTATTAAATACACAGTATAGTATAGTTTACATTGTAAACTGATTGTAAAATTATTTAATTCTTATAGAACTCAAAAAATTACATTAAAAACATAGCATGTAATTTAGAATGTAAAGTTATATTCTTTTTAACTGCATGCAAACTTACCAATTAAAATGTGAATCCCTAAATGTGTTTTGGAATAACTTTAGTATATTTTCAGACTTTGTAATTCCGATTTATGTGTGGAGTGTATATATGCATAATTTTGGGAGTAATATAAAATTCAAAGGGAACAAAAAGGAGAGAAAAACCTATCAAAGAACTGAAACCAACAGCAAACTTCTGCATCCAGAGAAAAAAAAGTCTGAGAAAAGATGCAAACAGGACTTAACATGCATGGAAGATCCATGGCTCTGGCAAGGAGGGGGGGGGTCGTGAGGGGGGGTATGGATGGGGAAACAGATCTAAATTTGATTAAGAAATGTGTGTATAAAATGTGCTCAATAAAAATTAACATACAAGGGGCTGGAGAGATAGCCCAGCGGTTAAGAGCACCGGACCGCTCTTGCAAAGGACCCGGTTCGATCCCCACCACCCACATGGCGGCTAAGAGAACCGTCTGTAACTCCAATTCCAGGAAACTCCAGTTCCAGGGAATCCGAGACCCTCTTCTGACCTCCGGGGGCATTGCACACACGGGTGCACAGACCTCATGCAGACAGTACATTCATACCATACAGAAATAAATAAATAAATAAATAAATAAATAAATAAATAAATAAATAAATAAATAATAAAAAAATTAACATACAAAAAATACAGGGGGCTGGAAAGATGGCTCAGCAGTTAAGAGCACTGAATGCTCTTGCAGAGGACCTGAGTTCAATTCCTAGCACCCACATGGCGGCTAAGAACCATGTTTGACTCCAGTTCCAGGGGAATCTGATGCCCTCTTCTGACCTCCACGTCATTGCATGACTAGGATGCACCAACCTACATGCAGACACTACACTCATACGCATAAAAAATAATAAACAAAATGTTAAAAAATACAGCAATCTTCAATGATAATTTTATGTCTTTTCAACCCAGACTTGTGATTTCATCTGAAAAAGTAATGTCAACTTAGTTCTGTTTTACAGTTCTTATGCAGAAAAATCATGTGTGATCCCAACGAAGAGAATTTCAACATGAGAACTGTATATAATGTCCAGCTTTCCCTCTCCCCTCAGCAAATTCTCCATTATCCTCTCAATTTCATGTTATCTTCCTTATTATTTTTACATAAATATACACACAAATATAAACATAAAACCTACTGTGTGTATTTAGTTTTGCTCATATGTACATATATTAAAGTTTGGCAGTTGGATTGAATAATGTATCAGGGATCTTATCCATGGAAGAAAAAGATTCTACCTCTCTTGTGAAGCAGTGACTGCCTATAACTCTTCAACCAGATGTGGGACCATGTGAAATTTCCCTCATCCCCATTGACATGTCAAGTGGTATTATAATTATAGAGGTATTGTTTAGTAAATCATATTGCTGAGATTTGATGAGTGCAGCTCCCTATCATTTCTAAAAGGCACTATCTAGCAGCAAGTGTCCTGGTTGGATGTAGTAGTTTTTCTGTCCTCCTTCCATGATGTTCAGTGAGCCTCAGATATAGGGATTGCACTATAAAAGAATCACTAAGCCTTAGGTTATAGGGGATGCATTGTAGATTTATCATTTGGAGCAGAGTAACCAATGGTTACATTTTTTCTGCCTTTTGACCAATGCAGATCTCTTAAAGAACCTATATCTGATACCAAAAGAAGATTTTATTGAGGTGTGAGAGCTTCAGTTATCTGTGAATATAGAATATATATATATATATATATATATATATGAATTTCTTACAATTTGGTGAATTGTAAGTTCTAGTAAACATCTGATCATTAACTGTAATTAAAAAATGTCACTATTGAATCATTGGGAACTGTCACTCAACAATAAGGATATTTTAAAAAGCATAGGGAAGCATATTTTCATATAAGTTTACTTTAATACATATTATAATTATTATAACGTATTTTTAAATGGAGCTATGCCATACAGAATTTTAATGCTTGCCTAAGGCAAACTGAGCAACATCAATATTATATACCCCTTTCCCTGAAAACAACTGTGCTCTTGCAATGTAAATCCCTTAACAGACTCTGGAATTAATTTACCACATATTTTTGACTTTGTAATCTTGGTATATGGATGGAGGATATGTAGGCATATTCTAGAATACTATAAATTTAAAAATTAGAAAAGGTGAATTCTGAAATATGATATGGAAATGACAGTTTGTGTACAAATGATGTAAGTTCAATATAGGTGATATATATATATATATATATATATATATATATATATATATGTATATATATATGCATATATTGAAGCAAAGATTGGAGGTAATTACAACAGCAGAGGAACTGGGAAAAAGAATGGACTAAAAGAGTAAAGTTCTCCCCCAAACAATAATCCTCTGCTTTGAAAAACTTTGAAAGGAATCATAAAAAGATACAGGGTAGGAATGGCAAGGTACATGAACTTGGGTGGGGTGGGGGGCATGGAACTGGAGATGAGTCTACATTGGAATGAGAAATGATGTATGAAATGCACAAAATTTCAATAAAATATTATAAACAAGTAAAAAAAAATAGATACTCACTATCTGTCAAATGTCCCATTGCTAACAAAGGGAAATTTCACTTCAAGATGTTATTCAGGGTGGTCTGAGAGACGCACGATGATAGAGGCTATTGCCATTGCCCCTTTTTACCTCCCCAAACTTGAAGGTAAGATCATATTATTTAAGACACCACATACTTCAGACACTGGACTTGGAAAAATAGAGTTGTAACTGACCCTGAAGCCTGCGCCCTGAGAATCAGCTCTCAGAGTATTGGAAGGTCCTATGCAGTCTGAAAACGGAAATAAGCAATTAGTAGTCCTACCTAGAGGTAATATCTTTGGACATGTATGCTGTCCTATGTTGAGTGGGTGTTTGGATATACTTGTTGTTATCACCACTTGTCAAGTGGTGCTGAAGGTTTAGTACTGGAAAACCACTACCCAGTAGTGATGAGAGAATAGTAGTCCTGGCTCAGCTAGGTGCATCCTCTTAGCACAGGGATGAGGGTTCTGTAGAATTATCAGATTATTGCTGCAGAACCTTTGTTTTTTTTTTAATTTTTTTTTTAAATTTTTCTTTATTTCAGTATGTGTATGAATGTACTGTCTGCATGCGGGTGTGTGCACCCGTGTCGTGCAATGCCGCGGAGGTCAGAAGAAGGTGTCGGATTCCCCTGGAGCTGGAGTTCTCCTGGAATTGGAGTTTCAGACGGTTCTCGGCCGCCATGTGGGTGCTGGGGATCGAACCCGGGTCCTCTGCAAGAGCGGTCGGCGCTCTTAACCGCTAGGCCATCTCTCCAGCCCCGCTGCAGAACCTTTGGATTATTGGAAAGGATTTATGGTCCTGCAGGTGGTTCTCAGGTAGCAGGGTCCATGCAGGAGTAGATTTTGTTACCTAGAAAAGGTGGACAGTGCTTCATGGGGTTTCAGGTATTTTCAAGCATATCTTACAGATGCTCTAAGCTATGATAGTCCTTGGGACAGTGTACTAAAAATGGGCATTTTAATGTCCAATAGTGATAGCTCTATCTAGTTATATGAGTGTGCAAATATGAAAAGTAACTGCTTCATTTAATCATGGGTAAAAAATAAACCTCTAATGATCTAAATATGAAATGTAAAAATGCTGATTTTTCTAGGAGACATCGGGATGGAAATAATTTTAATGAATCATAAAGCTAAGTTTTAATAAAAGGAAATTTAAATAAAAATACACAGAAGCAAATATAACAAACAAATAAAAACAAAAAACCCACAAAACCTCTTAAGTTTCTTCTCAATAATTGCCATTAAGAGAGAAAAATAATGAATAACATGGGAGAATATTAGATTTTAAATAATACATAATAACAAATTGATTAATACATTTTCAGGAAGCTTCTGTTTTTATTTTATTTTATTTATTTATTTCGTATGTGTATGGATGTACTGTCTGCATGCAAGTCTGGTCACCCGTGTCGCGGCAACGCCGCGGAGGTCAGAAGAGGGTCTCGGATTCCCCTGGAGCTTGGAGTTTCTCCTGGAATTGGAGCTTCAGATTTCTCAGCCGCCATGTGGGTGCTTGGGATCGAACCCGGGTCCTCTGTAAGAGCAGTCGGTGCGCTCTTAACCGCTAGGCCATCTCTCCAGCCCGGGAAGCTTCTGTTTTAATCACTATGTAATTACATTTTGCATTCCATATTAATATTAAATTTTGAAAAACTGCTAATAAAATTTTTGATAAAACTTGGAGTTAAAAACTACTGATAACAGAATGAATGCACAGGGTGGAGAGAGGGCCTAGCGGTTTTAAGAGCACCAACTGCTCTTGCAGAGGACCAGGGTTCAATCTCCAGCACCCACATAGCGGTTAGAACCGTCTTTAACTCCAGTTCCAGGGGAAATCTGACACCCTCTTTCTGACTTCCGTGGCACTGCACGACACCAGGTGCACAGACCTGCAGCAGACAGTACATTCATACCATACGAAAATTAAATAAAATAAAAAATAAAAAAAGAATGAATGCACAGAACCACGTTACAATATCTTGTAGCATCTATTATAGTGCACACACATTTAATCCTAGATTGTAAGGTGCTGAGCCCAGAAGTACCTTCTCAGAGTCAGCCAGGACACCACTGTCATTGTTTCAATATAAAAGAGAATGAGGGAAGAGAGAGAGAGAGAGAGAGAGAGAGAGAGAGAGAGAGAAGAGAGAGAGAGAGATTGAAAGAACCAACAAATATTTTGAAAACACACATAATTTCAAATAATATCAGAGAATACTCCGGTCATAGAATACTGAAACATAAACTGATAGCATATTCCCAGTTAGCTAGCTTCTTAAACTCCCCAAAAGTCCAGATATATAATTATTATAATTCCAAATATTTATCATTTTCTGTTCCTTCTTTGCAAAGTATAGCCCATTTTAAAACTAAAAAAATGATAATGGTGTATATTTTCAGGTAATATAATATTTTTATCCATGTGTAACACTGTAAATTCTCTAATTCAAATATTTCAATGGCCAAACAACCTATATTAGTTATCTAGTTTGACAATGCAAACTTAGTTATTTAAAAAATGTTTCATTTATTCTTAACTTTAACATTTTATTAGTTAAACTGTTCTGTGATAATTTCACATGTGTAAATAGAGCATACTGAACTGACTCACCTTCCCCATGTTCTACAGTGCATCTGTCTACTCCTGTTTGTCTTGCTACAATTGTCTTTAATGGGAATTTACTTACTGCTGAATTATCGCATACTGATAGAGCCAGCTGTTAATGGCAACTCCAGATGCAGTCTCTAGTGTCGCATTGGAGCAAAACCATACATCTCTTGGAGAGCAGAAAACCTATCTATAATCCAGATCATTCCTAATTTAAAGTATTTGTTCTATTTTTTAGCCTTGCTACAACAAAGAAATTGTGTTTGTCTTTGCTAGAAGCAACACATATTGTCAAATATTAAATCTCTCCCTATGGAAACATAATGGCTCCAGTTATTTGCTATAATAAAATCTGTGGATGCTTATGACCTCCAAAATCTATTACTATTAAGCTTTGACTTAAATGACATTGTGCTAACTGGGTCTAGTGAGTATGGTGTAAGAACCTTAATAATTACATAGCCATAATTATTTGAGAGTTTATGTGATAAAAGTTCAATATACTACCTCTTCAGTCAAATTTCAAAAAGTCCAGAAATCTGAGTTAAGTCACCCAATCTTTTTTTTTTTTTTTTTTTTTCGTCATTTTGAGACAGGCTCTTCCTATTTCCTGGAACTCACGATATAGACCATGCTGGCCTTGGAACCACAGAGATTCTGCCTCCTCTGCCTCCAAAATGATGACATTTAAAGTGTCCACCACCACGCCTGGCCAAGTCACCCAGTCTTAGTATGATAAAAATCGTTGCCTACACAAACTATTGCAAATCGTAGGATATATTATATGGATTTTTCTATATTTTAGAGAACATACACATGATACATGATTTTGTAATGTATTAAATGTTTTTTAACAGATCAGTTTTGAATGTGTCCTACAGAAAGAAAAGATTCCATATTGCATTCAGCCAAAGTCAAGTTATTTTGAACCTGTCTGTCTTGGCAACTTGCCAACCCAATTGCCTAGAGTCATTTATGGCAATTTATAAATCTGATTGATCATTTCTAAAGATAATAATATATAATTTTAACAGAAAAGTTATGTGTAACTCCCCCACAAGAAGATAAAACTATTTATTTACTTTTCCAGTAATCTGAGTTAGACTTTGATTTTCTTTATCACCAAAATGCAGGGAGCATAGCACAGTGTCAAATGCTGACTGAAGCTGAAGAGTCTACAGCTTCTATTTTCTCTCTTTGAAGGACACTCTGTATATACTGGGCCTCAAACAGGCTCCTCAATTGTTCCAGCTAAGTAGACTGAAAGCAATTGGGTTCCAGATGGAAACCATTCTTTCCACTTTAGCAATTTACAATATGATAAGTAGAAACTCAAATGAACCACAAGCATGTGTATTAAAACCTCAAGATCATGTGTTTTTTTTTTTTTTTGTAGATATTTGATGTTTTCTTAGGGGAAAAAAATACCAAAACAAAAACAACAGGGGTGCATTCACATAGACACAAAGGGACATGGACACACACACCCACACACTGCCTTTTGTCCACACACACACACACAACACACACACACAAATGCATGAGAACAAGAGACAGATAACAACACAGAAATGTAAACGCAACAACTACTAATTCTACTACTGCCGACATCTCATATTGTGTCACCAAGAACCATAGGCAGCTGAAGAGCTCAAAAAATTTACAGGAAACTTGAAATGAATACCTAAACAAAAACACATTTCAACATAAAAATCAGCCACAGACAAAATATCAATAGTGATATTTAATCTTTACTTCTTACAGAGAGGAGAGTTAGCATCACTCCAAATATAAAGCATGTAGTGGAACTTCAGCAACTNGTGGTCTCAATACATCTTTCCCATGTTTACATCAGGTCTTCAACAGCAGGGCCTTATTGCTTCCCTTCTTGCAGGTATCCTAATTTGGAGGCAAGGAACATTTACCTTTTGTGGGGGCTTGAATCCCCTGGCCAACATCTCCTTGGTAGAATAATCCATTGCTGATGTCAGAGCTCCTGTATTAATATATTTTGCTTAAGTGAGAGTTTTGCTTAAGGATACTTTAGTATTATATTTGGTTCTGAATAGAGAATAATCCTTTTCACAGTTCCTATGTCTATTAGTCAGTTAAAGAAGGCAGTTTTACTGGTATTATAAGAGATTACCTCTATAACAGTTGGCTTCAATTTACAGTTGGAGAACGACCTCATCATCATCATATTTCTCCTTGTTCTATGGGGGAGGTAAGAAAGTCTCTCATATTAAAACCTTTGCAGCACCTAGAAGGTAAGTTTCATTAGGACTCGTTAAAAATAGTTGTTACAAGTAGGATCCACAGATGGGTTTGATGTTTGTAGCAATTTGAGGCTTTTCTTCCTTTCAGTGATCAGATGGGCCAACCTTTCTGCTGGTACTTTCTGGTACATCATACTCAATATGAACCTGTGTTTTTTTTCTCAGCCATTAAGTTGGTGACATTTTGACCTGTTAGAACATACAAATCTTTTCCCGTAGTTAGTTTTTTTTTTTTAATTTTTTTTTATTAATTTTATTTATTTCTGTATGTGTATGAATGTACTGTCTGCATGCAAGTTTGTGCACCCGTGTCGTGCAACGCCGCGGAGTTCAGAAGAGGGTCTCGGATTCCCCTGGAGCTGGAGTTCTCCTGGAATTGGAGCTTCAGACGGTTCTCAGCCGCCATGTGGGTGCTGGGGATCGAACCCGGGTCCTCTGTAAGAGCAGTCGGTGCTCTTAACCGCTAGGCCATCTCTCCAGCCCGGGAAGCTTCTGTTTTAATCACTATGTAATTACATTTTGCATTCCATATTAATATTAAATTTTGAAAAACTGCTAATAAAATTTTTGATAAAACTTGGAGTTAAAAACTACTGATAAAGAATGAATGCACAGGGGCTGAAGAGATGGCCTAGCGGTTAAGAGCACCAACTGCTCTTGCAAAGGACCGGGTTCAATCTCCAGCACCCACATAGCGGTTAGAACCGTCTTTAACTCCAGTTCCAGGGGAATCTGACACCCTCTTCTGACTTCCGTGGCACTGCACGACACAGGTGCACAGACCTGCATGCAGACAGTACATTCATACACATACGAAAATAAATAAAATAAAAAATAAAAAAAGAATGAATGCACAGAACCACTTTACAATATCTTGTAGCATCTATTATAGTGGCACACACATTTAATCCTAGATTGTAAGGTGCTGAGCCCAGAAGTACCTTCTCAGAGTCAGCCAGGACACCACTGTCATTGTTTCAATATAAAAGAGAATGAGGAAGAGAAAGAGAGAGAGAGAGAGAGAGAGAGAGAGAGAGAGAGAGAGAGAGAGAGATTGAAAGAACCAACAAATATTTTGAAAAACACATAATTTCAAATAATATCAGAGAATACTCCGGTCATAGAATACTGAAACATAAACTGATAGCATATTCCCAGTTAGCTAGCTTCTTAAACTCCCCAAAAGTCCAGATATATAATTATTATAATTCCAAATATTTATCATTTTCTGTTCCTTCTTTGCAAGTATAGCCATTTTTTTAAAACTAAAAAAATGATAATGGTGTATATTTTCAGGTAATATAATATTTTTATCCATGTGTACACTGTAAATTTCTCAATCAAATATTTCAATGGCCAAACAACCTATTTAGTTATCTAGTTTGACAAATGCAAAACTTAGTTATTTAAAAAATGTTTCATTTATTCTTAACTTTAACATTTTATTAGTTAAACTTGTTCTGTGATAATTTCACATGTGTAAATAGAGCATACTGAACTGACTCACCTTCCCCATGTTCTACAGTGCATCTGTCTACTCCTGTTTGTCTTGCTACAATTGTCTTTAATGGGAATTTACTTACTGCTGAATTATCGCATACTGATAGAGCCAGCTGTTAATGGCAACTCCAGATGCAGTCTCTAGTGTCGCATTGGAGCAAAACCATACATCTCTTGGAGAGCAGAAAACCTATCTATAATCCAGATCATTCCTAATTTAAAGTATTTGTTCTATTTTTAGCCTTGCTACAACAAAGAAATTGTGTTTGTCTTTGCTAGAAGCAACACATATTGTCAAATATTAAATCTCTCCCTATGGAAACATAATGGCTCCAGTTATTTGCTATAATAAAATCTGTGGATGCTTATGACCTCCAAAATCTATTACTATTAAGCTTTGACTTAAATGACATTGTGCTAACTGGGTCTAGTGAGTATGGTGTAAGAACCTTAATAATTACATAGCCATAATTATTTGAGAGTTTATGTGATAAAAGTTCAATATACTACCTCTTCAGTCAAATTTCAAAAAGTCCAGAAATCTGAGTTAAGTCACCCAATCTTTTTTTTTTTTTTTTTTTTTCGTCATTTTGAGACAGGCTCTTCCTATTGTCCTGGAACTCACGATATAGACCATGCTGGCCTTGAAACCACAGAGATCTGCCTGCCTCTGCCTCCCAAATGATGACATTAAAGTGTCCACCACCACGCCTGGCCAAGTCACCCAGTCTTAGTATGATAAAAATCGTTGCCTACACAAACTATTGCAAATCGTAGGATATATTATATGGATTTTTCTATATTTTAGAGAACATACACATGATACATGATTCTGTAATGTATTAAATTTGTTTTTAACAGATCAGTTTTGAATGTGTCCTACAGAAAGAAAAGATTCCATATTGCATTCAGCCAAAGTCAAGTTATTTTGAACCTGTCTGTCTTGGCAACTTGCCAACCCAATTGCCTAGAGTCATTTATGGCAATTTATAAATCTGATTGATCATTTCTAAAGATAATAATATATAATTTTAACAGAAAAGTTATGTGTAACTCCCCCACAAAGAGATAAAACTATTTATTTACTTTTCCAGTAAATCTGAGTTAGACTTTGATTTTCTTTATCACCAAAATGCAGGGAGCATAGCACAGTGTCAAATGCTGACTGAAGCTGAAGAGTCTACAGCTTCTATTTTCTCTCTTTGAAGGACACTCTGTATATACTGGGCCTCAAACAGGCTCCTCAATTGTTCCAGCTAAGTAGACTGAAAGACAATTGGGTTCCAGATGGAAACCAATTTCATTCCACTTTAGCAATTTACAATATGATAAGTAGAAACTCAAATGAACACAAGCATTGTGTATTTAAAACCTCAAGAATCATGTGTTTTTTTTTTTTTTTTGTAGATATTTGATGTTTTCTTAGGGGAAAAAATCACAACAAAACAAACAGGGGTGCATTCACATAGACACAAAGGGACATGGACACACACACCCACACACTGCCTTTTGTCCACACACACACACACACACACACACACAAATGCAGAGACAGAGACAGATACAAACACAGAAATGTAAACGCAACAACTACTAATTCTACTACTGCCGACATCTCATATTGTGTCACCAAGAACCATAGGCAGCTGAAGAGCTCAAAAAATTTACAGGAAACTTGAAATGAATACCTAACAAAAACACATTTCAAAATATCAGCCACAGACAAAATATCAATAGTGATTATTAATCTTTACTTCTTACAGAGAGTGAGAGTTGACATCACTCCAAATATAAAGCAGTTAGTGGAACTTCAGCAACTCCTCTGATGGTGGCTAAGTATGTTGATGTTGGTTATTATCTGTTAGGTAGCAAGTATGGTTGATATTGGTTATTATCTGTTGAACTCTGCTTACCACCATTCCACTGTTCCATCTCATCCTACCTTGCCAAAGAGATACACCAGATGATTGGAGAATACTGAGGTTTCTATATATGTGCATTTAAGTTTGAAAGGAGCCCTGAGACTATTTGGAAAGAAAATGGAGAGTTAGATAATCTGGTCCTTTCTCTCTGTGTGGGGTTCATTTTAACTGGCTGTGAGCTTTTTAAAAAATTATTTATTTATTTATTTAAATTATTGAGTTGTACATTTTGTACAACAGTTCTTTATTGCAGGTAAAGAAACAATGTTACTTTACTTTTATAGATTAAATAGCAAGTTTATGAGTAACATCAAGTATTATATTTACTAAAAACAAAAAAATAGTAATTATTTAGTTTGCCTTTTTAAATTTTTATTTATTTATTTATTATATTTTGTGTATGAGTGTACTGTCTGCATGTAGGTTGGTGCACCCGTGTCGTGCAATGCCATGGAGGTCAGAAGAGGGCATTGGATTTTCCTGGAAATGGAGTTAAAGATGGTTCTTAGCCACCATGTGGGTGCTGAGAATAGACCCTGGGTCCTCTGCAAGAGCAGTCGGCAGTCTCAGTTGCTGAGCCATCTCTCCAGCCCTATTCAGTTTGCCTTTTAAAGAGATAATTGGTGCTAACACTTACAAATGAGGTACACCATACATTGTTTTTCTGGGACTGTGTTACTTCACTTAGAATAATGGCTTCTAGTTCCATCCATGTACCTGCAATGTTCATAATGTCATCTTTCTTTACAACTGCATAGAATTCCATTTTGTAGATGTACCACATTTTCTCTATCCACTTGTCGGCTGAGAGACACTCGGGTTTGCTTCCAGCTCTTGGCTATAGTGAAGAGAGCTGCAGTAAACACAGATGTGCCCTTTCAAAATTACTTTTGTACAAGATGCTCTCCTTACCAGTTACAATAACCTACACCCTTCCTTCATCCCCCATGGGCCTAGGGATTAAAATTGAAATCTATTTTTATTCCAGCTTTACAGCACTGTTTTGCATGTTTGCCTTCATGATATGCAAAGCTGTTAGAACAGTTCATTTATTATCATCTCTTATGTGAGACAGCAATATGAGTGTATGTTTTTTGATCCCTGATGAAATGCAGGCTGGTACAGTGATTGTCTTAGGGGAGTAAAGGTAAGGTAAATTCTGTAAGTGAGAACCACTTAAGTTGACTAAAGAAATATAATGTTCTATCTTCTGACATTTAATTCAGTATACCTCAGAATCAGTGTTTTTTATAACATACAGCAAATAACTACTAGAAAATTTAATCTAGATTATATCATAATTCTACTATTCTTTCTGTGATCTTTCTGTGAGTTTTCTAGGGTTACTTTATTTTGCTTGCTTTGTTTGCCAGTGTTTTGGTGTTCTCTTCATTGTCTCCCTTTCTCCTCTCCTTAGTAACACTTTCTTGTTACTGGCTTATCTCTTCAAGCAATCTTTTTGTTCCTCTGTTAATTAACAGCTTCTAATTTTTATAATCTATATTCAAATTTAAGCAGCTAAAATATGTAATTTACTATTAAGACATATTTAATGTTGCTAAATATATTTAGATGTAAGAATAGAAAGAGCATATTTCCAAACTTTCTTTTATAACAATTTGAATTATTCAACAAATATAAATATGAGTAAATGCCATTTAATTATTTAGTCACTTTAAAAAATTCTAATGTAATTCTCACATGTGTATTTGTATTACAAATCAGTGGGTATGTTTAATTTTAATTATTCCAATAACAAATTCAGCATGAACAACAATAAAGGTAAATAAACACATCATAAAAATGAAGCAAAACAAGTAAACTAATACCAGTAGCTCACCTTATCCACTTCAAAAACATGATGGCTGCACACAATTATTTTAGACCTGGGCTTTTTAATTAAGGTTTCAGAAAAATATCTAAATTTATTGGACTTAATTAAATTTCCTCAGCTGAAATCAACCATCACATTTCTATCAGAATAAACTGATGAATGCTAGTAGCATGATGTCATCATTTTCCTAAAAGCATTTTCTACACCAGTATTTCAAAATAAAACTGAAAAAAATTACAAAAAGAAAAACGTAGGAAGAAAAGACAGTCACTAATACAATAATAATTACTTCTCACAATAATAGTCTATAATAATTTACAAATAGGCATTACCATCAATTTATTCTACTGCTTTGGAGAAATATTTTTTACATTCCTTTAAGCACAATCACTATTCAAGAGGACTAGACACATCTGAAGTATAGATGCTGCTTTTAACATAAAAGCAAGTTTTATTTATAATTTTTATTTTAATATATATGAGTATTGTGTCTGCATGTATGTAAGTGCGCTCATATTGTGCAGTGTCTGAGTATGTCAGAAGAAGGCATCAGATCCTCTGAAACTGGAATTATGGATGATTGTTAGCAGCCATGTGGGTGCTGGTTATTGAACCCAGGTCTTCCCCAAGAGGACTCAGTGCTCTTAACCACTGAGCAATCATCTCTGCATCCCCAAAATTGGTCTTAAATGGATTGTTTCACATTGAATACTGTCATTTCTAAGATATTTTTGAGTATAACATATTGTAACCTGACATGTTTATTGTAAAGATATCTAAGAGAAATTCCCAGTGGCTAGCAGGATGGGTCACATGGTAAAGATGTTGGACACCAATTCTGAAGACCTGAGGCAGAGTTGCAACATGGAACCCACCGGCTGGAAGGAGAAGACTAACTCCTAAATGTTTCTTGACTTATACACACAACTGATACTGGAACATGCAAAATAAATAAAAAATTATAATTAAATGTAAAGAGAGAAGAATTATTCAACTATATTTTTGACTGTTTAATAGCTAAGAATCCCTTTAATGTTTTCCAAGTGATGCTTTAGAATATGTTTCTATGAACAACACTGTAGACAGTGTTTATTTAGAGAAGTAGTTTGTTGATACCATCATTATTATTATTATTTTTGATATTAGTGTTGTTAGTGTTATTACTGTCTTTGTGTGCATATGTGAACATATGTTTATCTGTGCAGTCCACAGAATAGATGTGGTCAGTGGATAAAATCCAGGAGTCAGTGATATCCTTCTTGCATGGTGAACTTAGGTACTCAGTGTTGTGTGCCAGGTGCGTTTATTCACAGAGCCAGCCTGATGGTACCCAGTCCTTTGGCAATGTTTATTTACAAAAATGCAGAATATTTCATGTGTTAAAACAAGGAATTTCAATGACCTGCACAACAAATTACCTCTACTTGTGCAGTAGTGACACTGTTACCTGGGGGACAATCAAGAGCTATCTAATTGGACTTAAAACCCTCTCAATATGAATGAACTCATGAGAGTCAGTATAAAATCAGCCAAATGCACAAGTCTGGAAAGGACATAGATCCTAGAGAAAACCATATCAGTGTCATATCTCTAGAGAAATGAGATTTCTTATCATATGTTAAATATGGAATCTTATATTTACAGACAAGCATACCATATACCACTAATCAAAGAAGCTTCACTTTGCAACAAATGGACGCTACTACAGAATGCCAAAACTGGTCAGACACAGAAAAAATACATGTTAAACGATGCACAATCCTAGGATACACATCTACAGTTGAACCTGGACATCAAAGATTTGTGGAACATAAAGAAATGTGGGACAGAGAGAAAATAAATACATCCCTCAATTCTCACCAGTGAAGCTTCTTTACACAATAGAGTACAAGGCAAACAGAAGGTCACAACAGGGTAGGCTTCAAAGAATGGGAGCCTACAGAGTGTATATCTCTGGATAGAGCTGCTATTTTAAACCCTACCCACCCATGGCTCAGGGATCATTGCAGAAAAGGAGGCGGAAAAATTCTAAGAGCCATGGCTGGTGCATGAAACCAGTGAAGTGGAAGCTTTCAGACTACTGGAAAGATTTCACATATGAACGTGTGGTGATGTTCACATCAAGCATGGGACCCATGCCAACTTAGACAAGGTTTCAGGGTGGAGGAAGAGAAATGGGTGGTGAGCTGGCCCTGGACTGAGAACTATTGGAGACTGATTACTGCTGGGTGAGGAATAGTTTGCCATATGTGCTGACAAGAACCTAATGTCCTTTATTATTTTATTGATTTTTTTTGCAATTTCTATAGAATATATTTTAATAGTATTTAGATCCCCTACCTTACCCATACCTTCTATTGCCCCCACCAAAATGAATATATATATATATATATATATATATATCCTATAGAGTCTGATTTGTGCCCTCATGTGTCCTTTAGTAGGGGTCCATCCACTGAGACCACCAAGAGTCTAAACACTGTAAAACACTATCTCTTCCCCAACTAGCAGCAGGTTAATTTTGTATTTTTTTACCACTTCCCCATGACTACACCGGGATTTTGTCTGGTTTGAGCTTGCATAGAATTTTGTGTGTGGTCACTATTCCTGTGAGGTTACATGAGAATCTGAGCACTGTCTATAAGCCTGTCTCCTTTTGTTCATCAACCTGCTCTGGCTCTTACAATTTTTTCACTTCCTTTTCTCCAATGATCCTTGAGACTTAGGAGACTGAGGTGTGAAATAGGTGTCCTATTTAGGGATAAGCACGTTTTCTGCACATTGGCTAAATGCTTTTTTATGTGATTTTTAAAATTTGTTCTATTTTTACATATTATTTGTCACATTCTAAATATATAACTATGTGTTACTTTTATATATTTTAATGCTTTCATTGAAGTTTTGTGTAATTCAAACATTTCTCAGTCCAATTTAGAGTTATTCCCCTTTCCATGTCCCCCACCCATGTTCATGCAATTTGCCATACAGGTCTTGTATCTTCTTTCAGTCTTTTTAAAGGTTTTCTATGCAGAGGATTATTGTTTTGGGCTGAAGTTTACTGTTTCATTCAGTTCTTTGATCCAGTGCTTTTGTTGTTGTTCCCTCCAATTTGTAATGATAAATATATAATATATATATATAGTATATATATACAAAATATATATTATATATATATATATATATCATACAATATATATATATATGTAATATACAAATATATAACCATGTGAAGTATATACATATATATATATATATATATATCATATATATATATATATATATTCCTTCCACAGGTTATACTCCCACATTAATGATTCCTGAAAGTTAACTTTATGTTAATTCCAAAACATGTTCAGGAATTCACATTTTCCCTTTAATTTTATATTAGTCTAAACTATGCATATATGCCCTCCCCCCATATACCACAATTACGAAGTCTGAAAATAAGTTGCTCAGTGTGCATTACTACTAGGTATTTGTTGCTAGCATAAGCGAATAATGGATGTCATTTGGCATTTCTTTTTCTGGGACTGTGCTATTTTAATTAGCATAATGGCTATGAATTCCATCCATTTACCTGCAAATTTCATGATGTCATCTTTTTTTATCACTGCATAGAACACCATTGTGTAGATGTACCACATTTTCTCTATCTACTCATTGGTTGAGGGGCACTTGGATTGGTTCCAGCTCTTTACTACTATGAAGAGAACTGCAGTGAACATAGATGTGCAGGTATCTTTGTGGTAATATGAGTCTTGTTGGTCTATACCTAGGAGTAGTATGACTGGGTCAGGTGGTAGACTCATTTTGAGTCTTTTAAGGGTTCTCCAAACTGCTTTCTATACTGGTTGTAGGAGTTTAATTCCTACTGGCACTGGATGAGTATTCCCCTTTCCACACAACCTCTCCAGCATTTGGTGTCTTTTGTTTTCTTTTTCTTTTTAAAATTTTTAAATTTATTTTTATTGACATTTTGCATATTTCATACATCATTACTCAGTTCAATTTAGACAAATTCTCTTTTCCATGCCCCCACTCCACCCCTTTTCCTGCATTATGCCATACAGTTCTCAGATTTTTCTCTCTGGATTTTTTTTGACACATTTTCCCCTTTAATTGTATAAGACTTCAAAATATGCATAAATATACTACACCAATGTACCAATATTTCAAAATCTGAACATAAGAGGTAGGTTAATTCTCAAGACGATTAAGGGATTCACCTTTTAACCATAGTGCTATTTTCATATATAAAAGAAATATAACAAAGATGATAGCTTCATGTTTAAAGTTCTAGAGGGAATTGGACTAGAGGGAACATTCCTCAAAATAATCAAAGCCAAATACAGGAAACCCACAGCCAACATCATCATAAATGGGGAAAAATTAGAAGCATTTTCCTTAAAATCTCCATTCCTCTTCAGTATATTGCTTGAAACACTTGCTACAGCAATAAAAGATATGATACTCTACCTAAGGGACACCAAAACTCTACCAAGAAACGTTGAGAAACAATCAAGAGTTTCAGTAAAGTAGCTGGATACAAAGTTAACCTAGAAAAATCAGAAGCCTTTTTTTACACCAACAACAAACCAATGGAGAAGGAGTACAAAGAGACCATCCCATTCACAATAGTCTCAAAAAATAAACCTGGGAACAAACCCAACCAAAGACACCAAAGATCTCTATAATGAAAAACTTAAATCACTGAAAAAGATTGGAGAAGATACCAGAAGATGGGAATACCTCCACGCTCATGGATTGGAAAAAATAAATAAAGTTAAAATGTCCAACCTACCCAAACTAATATACAGATTCAATGGAATCCCAATCAAACTCCCCATGAGTTTCTTCTCAGACTTAGAAAAAAACCTTTAAATCCATATGGAAAAGCAAAAGACTCCAGATAGCCAAAGCAACACTGACCAAAAAGAGCAACACAGGGGGGATAACCATACCTGACTTTTAACTATATTACAGGGTTATTGTAATAAAAATAGCCTGGTACTGGCACAAAAACAGAAAAGTAGATCAACGGAACAATATTGAAGATCCAAAACTGAGCACGTGCAAGCAATTTCAGCCACCTCATATTTGATAAGGGAGTCAAAAAGACCCAATGAAGGAAATATATCATCTTCAGCAGATGGTGCTGGCAAAACTGGATTGCCACATGTAGAAAGATGAAGCTGAACCCCTACCTTTCACCATGCACAAAAATCAACTCCAAATGTATCAAAGACCTCAATGTGAAACCAGACACTCTGCAAATAATAGGAGAAAATGTTAGCAGTAAACTACGAGATATAGGCATAAAAAACGACTTTCTTTTTTTTTTTTTTTATAGCTATATACAATTTATTGATTTGCTCATGTGACAGAGTTTAAGGAGTCCAACAGTAGCTGCACCACACTGGAAAGGCCGAGAGATCCAGGGAACTGCTCAATCCACAAGGATGGATGGCTCAGTAGTCCCAATCTGGTGCTGAAGGCCCGAATGGATTCCAGGAGATCTGCCGGTCTCAGTACACGCTGGGATCCGAAAGGTTGATCACAGCAGCAAGACAAACTCACCAGATGAGAGAGGCAAACCGCAGGAGAAAAAAGGACCAGCTCCTTCTGCCATGGCCTTTTATACTGTCTGCTGGCAGAAGGTAACACCCACATTTGGGGTGGGCAATCCGGGTTGAGGTGGTCCAATCAGAAGACCCTTTTTCTCTTATTTGTTCCTTAGTCCAGTCAAGTTGACACCCAGGATTAACTATCACAGTAGTTATACCCGTTTCATAAGAAATTACCACTATAACAGTTGGCTCTACTCTACAGTTAGGGAATGACTTCATTACCATCACATTTTTCTTTTTCCTATAAAAGGGAGAGGTAGGAAGGTTTCTCAGCATCTGGAAGGTAAACTTCATTAGGGCACATCATAACAAAAAGCTGGAAGCAACCCAAATGTCCCTCAACCAACAAGTGGATACAGAAAATGTGGTACATCTACACAAGGGAGTTCCATGCAGTGGTAAAGAAAGATGACATCATGAACTTTGCAGGTAAATGGCTGGAACTAGAAGACATTATGCTAAGTGAACACAGTCCAAGAAAAACAAAGATGTATGGTGTCCCTCATTTGTGGATGCTAGCACACAATCCCTACTCTTTTGTTTTCTTGAACTTAGCCAGTTTTATCTGAGTGAGATGATGTCTTAAAGTGGTTTTAATTTACATTTCCTTAATTATTAAGTATGTCGAACACTTTTTAAGATGTTTTTCAGCCATCTTTATTTCCTCACTTGTGAAGTCTTTGTTCAGCTTTTTACTCCAGCTCTAGAGTGGGTCATTTGTTTTCCTACTTTTTGTTTTTGAGTCATTTATATGTTTTAGATGTTAATTCTCTATCAGATATATCAGTGGTGAAGTTTTCCTCCCACTCTGTGGGTTTTCTCTTCACTTCATTGATTGTTTCTTTGCTGTACAGAACCTCTTGTGTTTAATGAGATCCCACTTGTCAACTGTTGACCTTATTTACTGTGCAGCTGGTGTTTGATTTAAAAGTCTTTTCCTATGCTTATGTCTTGTAGGTTGCTGCTCACATTTTCTTCTAGTTTTCAGAGTTTCTAGTTTCACATTGAGGTTTTGATGCATTTGGAGTTGATTTTTGTACAGGTGAGAGGTAGGGGTTTAATTTTATTCTTCTACAAATGATGATCCAGTTTTGCCAGCACCATTTGCTGAAGATGCTGTCTTTCCTCCATTAAGTCTTTTTGGCTCCTTTGTCAAATATGAGGTGGCTGAAATTGTGTGAGCTCAAGTTTGGATCTTTAGTTTTGTTCCATAGGTCAACATGTCTGTTTTTGTGCCATTACCAGGCTGTTTTTATGACTATAGCCCTGTAATATACTTTGAAGTCTGGTATAGTGATCCCCCTGGTATTGTACTTTTCTCTCAGGGTTGCTTTGGCTATTCAGGGTCTTTTATTTTTTGATATGAATTTAAACAGTGCTTTTTCCAAGTCTGTGAAGAAACTCTTGGAGATTTTAATTTGGATTGCATTAAATCTGTACATTTATTTGGAGATAATGCACATTTTTACTATATTAATTTTTCCAATCCATGAGCATGGGAGTTATTTCCATCTTCTGATCTGTGCTTCAACCTCCTTTTTCAGGGGTTTAATATTTTTGTTATGGATATCCTTGATGTCTTTGGTTAAGTTTGTTCCTAGGTATTTTATAGTTTGTGGCTATTTTGAGTGGGAAGGTCTTCTTATATTTCTTCTCTAGTGGCTTGCTGTTGTTTTAAAGAATGGCTACTGATTTTTATAGGTTAATTTTTTATCTGGTCACTTTACTGAAACTCCTAATCATTGCTAGGAGTTTTCTAGAAGACTTTCTAGCATGCCTTAGGTAAACTACTTTATCATTTGCAAAGATGGATAGTTTAATTTCCTCTATTCCAATTAGTACTTCCTTTAATTTCCTCTTCTTGTGTTGTCCTATCATGCAATTCAAGCACTATATTTGAAGAGGAACAGTGATAGGGGACAGCCTTGCCAGGTTCCTGGCTTTAAGGGGAATGCTTCTAACTTTTCTCCATTTAGGATGATGTTGACTGTGGGATTGTTGTATAGGACATTGATTGTGTTGAGGAATGTTCCCTCCAGTCCAATTCTCTCTAGGACTTTAAGCCTGAAGGGATGCTGGATATTGTTGAAGACTTTTTCTGCATCAATTAAGATGATCCTGAGGATTTGTCTTTCAGTCTATTTATGTGTTTTTTGATATTTATTGATTTCCATAGGTTGAACCATCCCTGCATCTCTGTTATGAATCTAACTTAGTCATGATGGATGATCTTTTTGATGTGGATCTGTATGCAGTTTGCAAATATTTTCTCGAGAATGTTTTGAATCTATGGTCATAAAAGTGATGGGTCTATAGTATTGTTTCTTTGTTGTTGTTGTTGTTTGGTTGTATCTTTGCCTGCTTTTGGTATTAGAGTGAAACTGGCTTTGTACAAAGAATTTTGGAGATTTCCAGTATGCTTGTATCCTTCTGAACAGTTTTAGTATTAATGCTTGTAAATCCTGTTTGAATGCTTTATAGAATTCTGCCATTAAACCATCTGGGCCTGGTCTTTTTTTAGATTGGAGGTTTCTTATTACATTTTCAATTTCCTCACATATTATTAGTCTGTTTAAGCTGTCAATCTCTTCTTGGTTAAGCTTTGGTGAATTCCAGTATTTCAGATATTCATCCATTTGTCTAACTGGATAATGCCACCAGCTACATAAGGAAACTTTTCCTGTGAGAGTTGATATTTGCATTTTTGTATGTGTAGAGGTTGCAGTGTAGATGGCTCACTTAGGGCTAAACATTTCATCAACAGGTATTCTCTGCATTTAACCAAATGTGGAACTCTAAATGAGTTTTCATCTGTTGCAAAAAGAAGTTTCTTTGATCACGGGTGAAAGGTGTATATGCCTGTAAATATAAGGGAGCATATTTAGAATAAAATTTAACGTTGGTGCAGAATGTAACAAAACTAGGTTTTTATCTAAGATCTATGACCTCCTCAGCCAGGTGTATCTTGCTATGTTTATAGAACCTCACATGAATTCCCTCCCTTTGAGCAGGCCCTACTTCCAATTAGAGAGTTGTGAATGCCTCTAGGATAAAAATCCATTAGTACACCAATAATAGTAGTTTTGTGGGCCAGTCATTGTTCCTTGTTAGGATTTATAGCTAGATAGGATCATTAATTGTTTATTTTTCTTTGTCAGATTATATAGCATATCCCAGTATCATGAGAGATAATCATCAGGAAGGAGGATTCCAGGTCATTTACAAAATAATTGCTAAAACTCCTGTGTCTAAAGCATGGCCAGTCTTCAAATATAAACTCTAATATTCAAGTTCTAGGAGGAAACCAAGAGCCATAGCAAAAGCTGGTTTATTTGGGTATTTTTGCCTATTCTGACCAAGAATTTGAAGGGAGGTTTCTCCTGGCTTGCAGTGTGTTTTTGTTATATAGACTTAAGTTATAGACATGCACACTTATTTTATTGTATACCTAATTTTTAGTAGGACTTTGAGTTAACATGCTTCCTGCTGGCTTATCATGCCATCTAAGCATTATTTATCTATCGTCTCATTCCCTGTGTAGAACCTCCCCAATTAAAGTACTCTCCCTTCAATGTTTCAACTTATTAACACCTATTTTCTACTATGTCCTTCTTTCTGGCTCCTTCTTCCTCTTTATCCCCATGGTTCCTTTCCATTTTCCTGGCTTCAGAACTTACATCAGCAAATGTATTCACATCTAGGGATTTGGAGCTAAGGTCCACCAATGAGAGAGGACATAAGTTATTTGTATTTCTGAGTCTGTGTCACTTCAGTTCACATAACAGTTTCTAGTTCCATCAACTTACCTATGAATTTTATTTTTCCTTTAATTTACAGATGAGATCTCCATTATATAAAAGTACCACCTTTTCATTATTCATTCATCAGGTGAAGGGCATTTAGGTTTTTCCCATTTTTTGACTATTGTGGAAAGAGCAGTGAAAAACATAACTGCGAAAGAATATATGTAAGTAGGATGAGTCCACTAAGTGTATGCCAAGGAGTGATATAATCAGATCATATGGTAGATTTATTTTCATTTTTTTTTTTTGGTCTTTTTGAGACAGGGTCTCCCTGTGGCCCCAGCTGTCCTGGAACTCACTCTGTAGACCAGGCTGGCCTCGAACTCAGAAAGATCCACCTGCCTCTGCCTCCCAAGTGCTAGGATTTATTTTCATTTTTAAGAGTTCCTCATATTGAAAAAAAGAGTTCCTCATATTGATTTTAAAGTAGATGGATCAATTCATAATTTACCAATAGTAGATGAGGGTTTCCCTTTCCCCACATTCACAGAAGCATTTTGGTGACCTTTGTTCTTTTAATCATAGCCATTCTGACTAGGGTTAGATGAACACTATTTATTTATTTATTTATTTATTTATTTATTTATTTATTTATTTATTTATATTTTATGTGTATGAGTATTATGCCTGGATGTATCTAAGTGTGCACATGTTGTCCAGTGCCCAGGGAAAACAAATGAGAAAGTCAGATCCTCTGTAATTAGATTTACTATGGTTGTTAGTCACCAGGTGAATGTTGCAATTTGAATCCACACATTTTGGAAGTAGAGCCAGTGCTCTTAACTGCTGGCCCATCTGTCCAGGCACATAGATGAACACATAAATTGGTTTTGCTTTGTAGGGATGTTGAACACTTTTTAAGTTGTTTCTTGGCCATTCTTATTTCTTTGGAGGGCTCTTTTCAGAACCACAGCTCATTTCTTACATTGGATTATTTGCTTTTTTCTTCTTCTTTTTTTTTGGAATTCTTTGGATATTTGAGTCCTTGGACATTTCCTTTGTCAAATAAAAGCTAATAATTTTTCCCACTCTGTAGTTTTCCTCTTCACTCATTTGGAAGTTTCTTCTTCTGTGCAGAGGAATATTTTTTAGTTTAACAAGCTCATATTTGGGTTTTTTTCTTTTTTTTTTTATAAGAGATTTACAATATAAGAGCACAGTAGTTTTCAAATCACATTGATGTTGCTCAGTTTGCCATACAATTAGGTAATTGGTGTATATTTGTTGATTATGGACCATAATTTCCTGAGGAACTGATGTCTGACAAAGAAACTCCTTTCCTGAAACTATATCTTGTAGTAAGCTGCTTGTGTATTTTTTTTTTTCTAATAGTTTCAGAGTAGGAAGCTTCTCTTCCTTTAGAAGGTACAGAACAGTCTTGCTATGGGAATGAGTGGAGTGGCCACCTGTGGTCACTGTGGGGAACTGAACCCTCTATGCAGAAGTAAGTTGGTTACTTTCATAACCCAAACTGAGTGGTACTTCCAACCCAGGTCCTTAGCCTGGGAACCAGAAGACTTTCCATCTGGCAGTGCTATTCCACCTGCCCCAAAACTACTGGTCTCTGGACAGGAATTTTAGGACAATGGCTGATGGCCAATCTTCAGCCTACACCCACTCACAATACACTCTACAGGGTGTGACCTAATTAGTCTCCATACAACTCCATGCTAGCTTACCAGGTTGTGGATCTGATAGATCCCCATCCAACCCCGTAGGCACCAAACTCGAAATCCAGGGCCAGCTTTGGCCTGTATATGTGCAAAATAACAGATGTGGAACTTCTGTGTAATGATGGTAATGTAGAATTCAATTTATTGCATGCCGCAAGTCACCTTTGTAAGCAAAATGACATAATCTCTCAGAGCCAGTCACAAACCCCAGTCTTGCTGCCCCTGTATACTGCTGCCCAGCTTATCCTCATGTGCCTGCTCCACAAGTTGCTCCCTCTTGGGGTTGGGGCCAGGGGAACTAAATGACTTCCACATTGTGCCATGAGGGGCTGAAAACTAGACCCTAATTCAAACTGGATCTTCCCACATTCAGTATTTGGGGCAGCAATTTGAAGTATTGGATCCATTTGGAATTGGCTTTTGTACAGGATGATAGTGTTGGTTGAATTTTATTCTCCTACATGTAGAAATCCAACTTTGCCACCACAATATTTTGAGGATGCTGTCTTTTATCCAGTATGTGCTTTTCACCACATTGTCAAATATGACCATTTTGTCATATATGACCCCTTTGTCAAATATCATGTGACTGTACTTGCATGAATTCATGTTTAGGTCTTTTATTTTGTTCCATTGATAAACAAGTCTGTGTTTGAGATGATACAATGCTGCTTATTTGATTTGGTTCTTTGTGTTTGGTTCTTTGATCTTTTTGATACAAGTTCTCCCTGTAGTCCCAGATGGCCTGAAAATTGTGATGTAAACCAGGCTGGCCATGAACTCACAGAGATCCACTTGCGCCTGCCTCTGAGGTGCTGGTTTTAAAGGCATGTGCCACCACAGCAAGTCACCTAGACTATGCTGCTTTTATGACTATGCCTGTGCAATATACACTGAGATCTGGAATGGTGATCTTCCTGGCATTGCTCTCTGTGCTTAAAATTTGTCTACCATGGGTCTTTTGTTTTGGCATATTAATTTCAGAATGTGCTTTTCTGTTTTTATAAAGAATATCATGGAGATTTTCATGGGATTGCACTAAATATGGAATAAAATGGTCTTTAAGTATTGCTACATATTTTGTTTTATGAAGACTTATGTTAATAAATTCATGTTCAGAAAATTCTGCTTACAAAGAATCAAGGCTTTTGTTCTTTCCGGTTCTGAGTTGCAACTGTTTATTCTCTCCCACAAACTTTAATCAAATATCTTGCATTCTGCTTCCTAAACAGGTCTCTCTACAACATCCACTAAAATTTTGTTCTGATTTCAAATATTTTCCTTTTAATTAAACTTTACTTTAGCTGTTTATTTTTTAAATTTTTAAGTAATTTTATAACATTTAACCAGCATAATTTAACAATATTAGATTTTTATTTCCATATGTATACAATTTTCATTTCAAAGCAAGGTAAAATTAGATCAAGCATACACACACTATTTAACAAATGATTATTAATATGTAATGATTTCTCAAATGATATGGTTTTTACAAGTTAAAGATGAAGGTCCACTCCTACCTGAATGTTCGCTCACACTGATTATCCTTAGAGAACTTTGAAAAAAAAATCCTTGAAGCTAAACTACCGAAGAATTGACATCATGTCTTACTGGACTTATTTTAAATGGTATTTGTGAAACATTATTGCATAGCAGTAGAAGAGAACAGTCAACACCCCACAGATTTCTATTAAGTTTGCTGTAGAGCATCAGGGTTTCTTATCCACACAGTGTCCTCTAAAGGGAAACAGACACATGGCTCATTAACATTTTTATTGCTGGTAACTCTCAGTGGTGTGTACTATAGTGTACAGGGTACATTGCACAATAGTTTTTTTTTTTTTAATCATTGTGTGATGAATAAGTAATCTTTGAGATTTCAGGAAAGGTATATCTCTTTGTAAGCATGCATGTCTAGATCAGTCTTAGAAGCTTTTTCAATATGAAAGTATAATAAGAATTCTAATACATTCCAAAATCATTAACCAGTAAAGAGATAGGATCTGTAATGATAATGTACATGGAAGGAGGTTGCAACTCTCTCTTCCTTAGGATGAAAATTTCAGCTGGAAACTTCTCATTCTTTAATCAATTTGGTGTTTTTTAGTTCGTACACAAAGCATTAAATTTCATGACAATATTTCAAGTCAAAACTGTTTATACTATTCCCTCTTCTACTACTTGAACTCTGACCTCTATGTAGGCTATGCCTGACATGAACCCCCACACACAAATTCAATAAATAAAATGATTTTAATAATTAAAATCTAGCCAAGTGTTGTGGCACACACCTTTAATCCCTTACTCAGGAGGCAGAGGCAGGTGGATCTCCTACAGGGATTAAAGCATGTGCCACCATGCTCAGTACAGCAGACACTCTTTGGTACCAGAAATTGTATTTATCCTCCTTTGTTTAACATTCTCAACATTATATAAACAATAAACCAAATTAATCTCATTGTAACCCAATGTTGTAATAGTAACTGCCACATTACAAACAAAAATCTTTGCCTATTCTGTTTTTCTGCCCACTCTCAACTTCTGGTTGTCGCTTCTCTTGTTCTTTGTCCTTTCTTGGTTATTTTTTAAACTATTCCAACCCCTGTGAAATAAGGACTGAAAGAACCAACCTCAGTTTTCTAACGATTAAGAGAAGGCCCAACACTAAGTAAGCCAAGCTGGTAGAAACATCCAAATTTCAATGGTTGTTTGCTCTTTTTATAGTATTTGCTTTTTTATTTTTAATTGAGGTTTTTACTTTACATTTCATACAAAAGTTCACAATCAAATTTAGACCCCCTCTGACATGCACTCTCCACCCTAGAGCTCAAGCATTCTTACATACATGTTAAGTCTTATCCTGTCAAGCATACTTGTACCCAGATGTCCTTTGGTGCAAGTTCATCCCCTGGAGTACAGTCAGTCTATCCAGAGATCACGAGTAAGGTCCACTCTTCCTCACCCATTTAGTAATCAGTCTCCTACAGTTCCTAACCTATATATCATGTCTGCCTATTTTCCTCCCTCTACTCTGTGCCCCTGCGTGATTGAGTTGGCATGGGTCATGTGCTGGAGGCAACAGTGCTACAAGTTAACAACTGCAAGCTTCCAGTGGCCTGAAATCCTCTGTCTCCCTATGTTCATGGACCAAGCCCAGCACATACAATCTTTCCACTCCTCTTCTGCAATGTCCTCTGAGCCACGGTTGGGTGAAGTTTAATATAGGAATCCTATCCAGAGACAGGCATTCTGCAGTCTCTTAACATAAGTGCATGTGTACACCTGGGGCCTGTATAGCAAGGAGCACAGAGCCAGGCAGGTTCCTTGCCCTTACACTAAGCTCATTCTCAGATCATAGACTGAAAAACCAGTGAATCTGTAAACCAAACATGGGGTCTGAGGACCAAGTGAAGATCTGGATGGTAAACTGTAAAGGCTTATGACCATCACTATTAAATTCTAGCCTGAAGAAATCAAAGAACTCTGAGCTAACTGTTTCCTGTGTACGGGCTCCCTTGTATCTCCATCTTGACTGGAGCCCCACAGTGCCCCTTCCAATACTTTGAACAGTATGAGGGATACAGCATAACCCAAAGATTGTGTGATCAATCTCAGAGGAGAGGACACTGACAATTACAAAATAGATGCCATTTGCTCTTGGTAATAGAGGTAAGGGCTAGAATATGGATGGCACCTGGAAGCTGAAGGGCAGTCCTGACTCTCAGTAGCAGTTATGATCAGGTTCAAAGGGACCATCTCTGGACATGCCCAGGTACTGGACATACTTTTCTTCTCAGTCAGCTTGTTCAGTTTCACATTCAGCTTGCTTAGATGAGCTTCAGCAACTGACTCATCCAGTTTCTTACAAAGGAACTCAACCCCAACAGGGTGTTTGTCCAGGTGGGTCCAAAGTTCAATCTGTGCCATCACTTGAATGGTGGCTGTGCTGCTCTTTTTTTATATAAATTTAATTTTTATTGATGCTTTGTGCATGTCATACATCATTTTCCAATTCAGATCAGGCATATTTCCCTTTCCCTTCCCCCCCAACCCCACCCCATCCCAGATCATGCATTCTGCCATAACTGTCCTGCATCTTTCTCTCAGTTTTTTTTTTCATTTTTTAGCTATAAGTGATAATCCATGAGTACAAGCATCCTTCGTGCAAAACCAATCTGTAGACTGTTGTGCCCAAACCCCCACAGCCCCACCATCCAGTGGGGGGTGACAGGTTGTTTGTTCAATCAAGTTGATCAAATGAGTGTCCAGACTACATTGCTGTAGTTTCACCATTCACCCCAATCACAGCCTTTACATTCTACCACACCCCCTCTTCCGCAGATTGTTCCCTAGGCTTAGAAAAAGGGCACGGGTGGATGAAAAATAAAACAGTCCACTCTCTCTGGAGCTGTTGACTTGGACTCTGGTCAATTCTGGCTGTTTCCTTTCATGGGCTGACAGTTTGTCCAGGAGTAACCTTTCGATCTTACTAATGAAGCACAAGCAATTAGATATATAGGTAATTAAGCAGCACTAATAGTTATGGTAGGTTACTTTGGCATAGACACATATGTTTGGATGATATGTTAATCCATGAATTACATTTTCGCCCCTGTTGAATATGACAGGGTGTTACTGTGGCTTATAACATTTCCTAACCTGTAGAGGATGTAAGCTTGTGGCATCAGCCATGGGTTATTCCTCCAAGGAGAGAGCCAATAGCCAATTAGATTTGGGATATACAGGCACATGGCTGCCTCTGCTGCACAGTATTTCCAGGCAGGTGAGGTGTAGCTGGTGCTGACGGTGGAGTCTTGCTTGACTCAGGGAGACCCGTATTTGCTTTATTGGTTTAGTGGCCTTTGGTAACACTCTCTGGCATTCCAGAGGCCGTCTGTACACTTGCATGTGCGGTCTCAATACATCCCTCCCATGTTAACGTCAGGTCTTCAGCAGCAGGGTCTTATCGCCTCTCCTCCTGCAGGTATCCCAGTTTAGAGGCAAGGAACCCTTACCTTTTGTGGGGCCTTGGATCCCCTGGCCAACATCCTCCTGGTAGAACAATCCATTGCTGATGTCAGAGCTCCTGCATTAATATACTTTGCCTAAGTGCATAGCCCAAGGACTTTAGTATTATATTTGGTTCTGACCAGAGTATAATCCTTTTCACAGTTCTTATGTCTATTAGTCAATTAAAGATGGCATTTTTACCAGTTTTATAAGAGATTACCTCTATAATAGTTGTCTCCAATTTACAGTTGGAGAATGACCTCATCATCGTCATATTTCTCCTTGTTCTATGGGGGGGAAGGCAAGAAAGTATCTCATATCAAAACCTTTGAGGCACCTAGAAGGTATAAGTTTCATTAGGACTCATTATAAATAGTTGTTACATGTAGGATCCACAGAGGGGTTCGATGTTTATGGCAATCTGAGGCTTTTCTTCCTTTCAATGTTCAGACGGGTCAACCTTTCAGTTGCCACTTTTTGGTACATCCTACTCAATGCAAAGCTGTGTCTTTTCTTTCTCAGCCATTAAGTTGGTGACATTTTGTCCTGTTGGAACAAACAAATCTTTTCCTCTAGTTAGTTTTAAGATTTGAATTGCAAGGTTTTTGATGAAAAGGTTTCATGTCTGTCTGTATCCCCCCCCCTTTTTTTTAACCCATGAGTCTCCAGAAGACAGTTGAATTATACATAACTATAGGGTGGAATCAAGGCACAGATTTCATCAAATTCACCCATGTTGTTTTGGGTAACTATATATGATTAACTTGGGAAGCAAACTTAATTTTTACGTTAAATCATCTTAAAGAGAATGCTACAAGGTGATACTGTACAACAGAGAAATTATAGAGAACATTTGTATGTGCCAATCCCAAAGTTATTGCTCTACAGATTTTATGTAAAACAAATGTGGACAACAGTGAATTATATCTACATTTAACTCAGATGCAGTACTGTTTTTATCAGAGTCTGTAAACCAATGTTGTTTAATATACATATATTTACTGTGTTGCTCTTTTAAAGGTTGGGTTGGCCCATGGCATAACTCAGGTTGACTAGCAGGATGCAGAGCTCAAATTATTTAGTGAGGAGCCATCCAACTGGGGCTTGAATTTCACTTCTCCACACCATGTTCTTTTTGAGCTACTTTGTGTCAAATCTCTACATCAAAGTTTGTCCAATGTTTCACCCAAACACATCATCTTTAGTCTATTCAAAATGCCTGCTGAGGAGGCTATCCACACAGCCCATGGTGGTGACAAAGATGTTGCTGTCTTTAGAGGCTTCACCCATAGTGGTTGCTTCATACTCCCCCTCCCAGGCAGCCTACAGTGCCTTGATAGGGTCAATCTCAGTGATTGTATATCAGACCCCAAACCTCTCATAGACTTTGCCCACATTGCCTTAGACTGCAACCACTGCCACTTTGCCTGAAATCAAAAATGCTTTTCACAACTATCTACTGTTAAATTTGAAGTAGTAGGAAGTAATTTATTTTTGCTTCTGTTAATCATTCTGAACTTTTTTTAAATGAAAATGTCAATATTATACTTTGATGATAAAGTGAAAATTAAAAGCAATAGTCTGCTGAGAATTCTGGAAATAAAGGAATAGTGAAATTTTGGTCAATTTCCAATTGTGAAAAAAGAGGATTTAGGATTTAATAAATCTACAGTTGAGGAAAATGAAGATCACCAGATCAGACTTTCCAAGCTTTGAGTCCATGAACCTCCTTCCTAAATATAATTAATTTGGTCTGCTCTATCATGCTGAGAAAGACTAAATACTGACACAGGTGGCTGTCATCATTCTCTGTTCCTATAACAGATTTCCCAGAACTGGTTCTTCTGTAAGCAAAAGTTATTTCAGGTCATGGTTCTGAAGCCTGGGAAACAAAATGTCAAGGTGCTAGTATCTAATGATGGCTGTGACATAGCATGTCAGAGGGGATCATAGGAGAATTTTCAGGAATATGCCAAGTCAGACTCACATACATCTTTGCATAAATCCATCAATCCTTTCAGGGATGCACCATCCTCATCTAATACTAATAACGACCACAAGGCAAACTTTCAAACAAGTAAAATTAATATATGGATTTGGAGATTAAATGTGCAATATGTGGATTTCTATGGTTACATTCAAACAAGTGCCATGGAGAAAAAGAGGTAGATTAACTGGATTAATTGAAAACAGCACAGAGTTTGCAGATATCTCTAATTCTCCAATTCTGTCTTTCATCTCTCTTCTCTCCCTTTCCCTTTATCTCTCCATTTTTCTCAGAATACTAAAATCCAAGCTGATATTTCACCATAGAGAAAGGACAATTCCTTTACCAGGAACAAAATTTGTTCATGATAGTAATATATATTATATATAATGTTATTATATATAATATATATATCATATATTATATAATTATATATATATTATATATTATATAATTATATATATAATATATGATATATAATATATATATATATATCTTCTAATTGAAGAGAAGTTACTGATAATTTAGTCTTAATCTCCTTATAAGGATCATTAGTGACCAAAGAAATTCCAAATAAGGGGCTGGAGAGATGGCCTAGCGGTTAAGAGCATGACCAATCTTGCAGAGGACCCGGGTTCGATCTCCAGCACCCACATGGCGCCTGAGAACCGTCTGAAACTCCAATTCCAGGAGAACTCCAGTTCCAGGGGAATCCGACACCCTCTTCTGACCTCCGCAGCATTGCACGACACGGGTGCACAAACTTGCATGCAGACAATACATTCATACACATACATAAATAAATAAAATTAATAAAAATAAATTAAAAAAAAGAAATTCCAAATAGTATGGTAGCACTTCACTCATATTCAATTTTGTTGCTGTTATTTGAGACAGGGTCTACCTGTGCATTCAGGGGGCCTGGAATTTACTATGTATATCAGGTTGGCCTTGAGCTCAGAGATCTGCTTGCTTTTTCTTCCCTAGTGCTAGAATTAAATATGTGTTTCACCATGCTCGGTAATTCATAAATATTCTAATAGAAAAACATTTGTGTGCTTTTTTAGACTCTATACATATACCAAATTTACAAACTCTGAAAATAAACAATAGGATAATTCCAAAACACATTTAGGGATTCACAGTCTAACTGTAAACCTGCATGCAGGTAAATGGAAATGTAATTTTACATTCCTAAATTGCATAGCAAGTTGATGTATGTTTTAATTTACTTACAAAAGAGACATTCTTTCTAATAAATCTTAGAAGTTAGGAAAATAGAGACATATACTTCAAGCTATATTTAAAGTAATATCAGTTGGGGCTGGAGAGATGGCCTAGTGGTTAAGAGCGCCGACCGCTCTTGCAGAGGACCCGGCTTCGATCCCCAGCACCCACATGGCGGCCGAGAACCGTCTGAAACTCCAATTCCAGGAGAACTCCAGTTCCAGGGGAATCTGAAACCCTCTTCTGACCTCCGCGGCATTGCATGATACGGGTACACAGACTTGCATGCAGACAGCACATTCATACACATTCAGAAATAAATAAAAATTAATTAAAAAAATTTTAAAGTAATATCAGTCAATTTGGTATTACGTTTACTGAGCAATTACCCACTTTGACTTATGTATGAGGATTTGGTGCTAAGATTCACAAATGAGGGATAATATATATCATTTGTTTTTCTGAGGCTGCTTTACTTTACATAGCATAAAGCTTCTTCCATCCATTTATCTGGAAATGTCATGATGTCATATTTCTTTTTTATTTAATTAATTAATTAATTTACTTATTCATTTATGTGTATGAATGTATTGTCTGCATGTAGGTTTGTGTACCCATGTCGTGCAATGCCGCGGAAGTCAGAAGAGGGCGTCGGATTCCCCTGGAACTGGAGTTCTCCTGGAATTGGAGTTACAGACAGTTCTCAGCCACCATGTGGGTTCTGGGGATCAAACCCGGGTCCTCTGCAAGAGCAGTCGGTGCTCTTAACCACTAGGCTATCTCTCCAGCCCCATGATATCATATTTCTTTACCACTGCATGGAACTCCTTTGTTTAAATATATCACATTTTAATTATCCACAAATCAGTTGAGGAACACTTGGGCTGCTTCCAACTCTTTGTTATTGGGGAAAAAGCAGCAACAAACTAGGTTGCATGCGTATCTCTTTTATAGGATGAGTTCTTTGGGTATACATCCAGGAGTGGTATGATTGGGTAAAAATGTAAGTTCATTGTTCATCTGTAAAGAGTTCCGGGATGTGTGGATGAAACTGATCAATGAATGCCAAGTTGCAGTTACATATAACATGATACTTTTGTGTATGATTTGCATATATATATAGATCTAATGTTCATTCATTTCAAAACCCTCAAAAAAAGAACTGTGGAAATTTTTAACCACAAAAAATTATACATGTTTAACAATGTAGACTTGCTTGGTGGATTTATGCTTTAAACAATATATACATGCATGAAACATCATATGTGTGCAACTTTACATTTGTATATGTCAGCCAAAATAAATTTAATTTAAAAAAGAAAAAAATATGCTAAAATGACTAGTTATAACATTCTAAGAAGAAGGATGCTAAAGAGAATTGATACACACTTAAATAGATATATATTAATTTTCCAAGTTTTCAGAAACCCTAAAAACTGACTTTCTTCTAAGAACCTTGAAAGGAACCATTGGAGAGAAAGAGGCCTTAATTCAACAGGACAGTAGAGCACATGAGATATGAAAGAGACAACAGGGAGACGATGAGGTTGGGAGAGAATTGTCCAAACCTATTGAAAATAACAACAAAAACAATGGAGAAATATTCATTTTTAAATTCATTAAAAGTATTGTTAAAAAAGAGTTTGAATAGGAGTTTTCAGTATGGATGGGTAGTGTTGATCTCCAAATACATAGTTTATTAAATAAAATTTCCTCCCTATGAATTGTTTGTTAATGTGTCCCCAGAGGACCCCAAAGCAAGGCAAGCTATTGTTATATATCTTGGTTGCCTACCAGAACTATGTATAAAATAACTTTTCTCTGCACACTATTCATTAATGAATCAAACTGGAAATGAATTAGAAGTATTTTCCTTGCTGGACTGTATTAATGTTTGTTGTAGTTTGTCTTCCATTGCTGTGACAAAACACTCTAACCGACACCAACTTGGGGAGGAAAGGGTTTATTCAGCTTACATCTCCTGGGTCACAGTTCATCACTAAGGGAGCACAAGGCAGGCACTCAGGGCAGGAACATGGAGGCAGGAGCTGAAGCACAGGCCATGGAGGAATGTTGTTCACTGGCTTGCTCCCCTGGCGCATGCCCAGCCTGCCTTCTTTTTTTTATTTTTATTTTATTTATTTTTGTATGTGTATAAATGTACTGTCTGCATGCAGGTCTGTGCACCCATGTCGTGCAATGCTGCGGAGGTCAGAAGACAGTCTCAGATTCCCCTGGTACTGGAGTTCTCCTGGAATTGGAGTTACAGACGGTTCTTAGCTGCCATGTGGGTGCTGAGGATCGAACCCAGGTCCTCTGCAAGAGCAGTCAGTGCTCTTAACCGCTAGGCTATCTCTCCAGCCCCCAGCCTGTCTTCTTATATGGTACACAACAACTTGCCCAGGGTGGCACCACTCATTGTGGCCTGGGCCCTCCCACACTGCTGGACAATCAAGACAATACTCCACAGATGTGGCCACAGGCCAATCCAATGGAGACAATTCCCCAACTGAGGCCCCCTCAACCCAGGTGTGTCAAGTTGACACTAAAGCTATCCAGCACAATTGACCCCTTGTCAACTTGACACACAAAACACATCACTATTAAACCACCACCTTTCCAGTTCTTATCCCCAAAGTATGATGTTAACATTAATCACAACCTAAGACAGTACAACCTTAAAAGCCCCACAGTCCTTAAAATGTCCAAACACTTAAAAGTTCAGTCTATTAAAAGTCTCTTAACTGTGGGCTGCTGTAAAATCCAAAACAAGTACTGTCTTATTTCAAAGGGAAGAATCAGGCACACTCAAACAAAACCTAAGTCCAGCAAAGTAGCTCAAGGCTGGACACCTGGGATTCACTCACAATCTTCTAGGCTCCAAAGGGTTTTGGCAGCTCCCCCTCTCTGACTCTGCCATCCATGGCACACACAGCTCATCTCGCAGGCCCAGGCCTACTCCATTTCACATCTGCTGGTGCTCTTGGTTGTCCTCCCATGGTCCTGGCATCTCCAAAAACCTGGGGTCCCCACTGAAACTGAGGCAGCACCTTCACCAATGGTGTCTTCTGACCTCTCTTGGTGAAAAGCCTCAGCTTCTCTCCATGACCCCTGCAATCCTGGGGTCTTCACTGCAACTGAGGTGCACTTCCACCAATGGTCTTTCCTGACTTCTCATAGTACCAAGCCTCAGCTGCTCTCTGTGACCCCCTCAAATTTCAACACCAGAACCATATAGGAGACTCTTACACACTACCAAGTCCTGCTTCTGGCTTGAGATAGAGGCTCAGGCCCTTTCTGGATCACAGCTTCTGTGTGCTGACCCTGAAGAAATTCTTCCTAGAAGATTTCACCACAGTGATGCTGGTCTCTTGTTATTTACAGCTGATTTTTCAACCCCAGCTAACGAGCATCAATTGTCCCAGTACAACAAAATTTCACTTCAGGTCTGGTTTCTCGTTACTTACAGCTGATTTTTCAGCCCCAGCTGACCAGAACCCACAAATTAAACAGCCCTGATGATCTCTGCTTCCCTTTGAAACTAGAAACTTCACAAGCCAGGCCTCCATCATCTACAACTCTTTCAGCAAAACTGTTCCAAGTTCCACAGCCATGATCTTTAGGCATTCAATGACTTTTCTAGCCCAAAGTTCCAAACGCCTCCACAATCCTTCCCCAAAACACCAAGGTCAGGTCTGTCACAGCAATACCCCACTTCTGGTACCAATTTATGTCATAGTTTGTCTTCCATTGCTGTGACAAAACACTCTGACTGAATCCAACTTAGGGAGGAAAGGGTTTATTCACCTTACATCTCCTGGGTCACAGTTCATCACTCATGGAGCCCAAGGCAGGTACTCAGGGCAGGAACCTGGAGGCAGGAGCTGAAGCACAGGCCATGGAGAATGCTGTTCACTGGCTTGCTCCCCTGGCTCATGCCCAGCTTGCCTTCTTATACAGTACACAACAACCTGCCCAGGGTGGCACCACTCATTGTGGGCTGGGCCCTCCCACACTGCTCAACAATCAGACAATATTTCATAGGTGTGGCCACAGGTCAATCCAATGGAGCCAATTCCCCAACTGAGGCTCCCTCAACCCAGGTGTGTCAAGTTGACACTAAAGCTATCCTTCATAGTGTTGCATAGTGTACATTGCTACACAGTCTGCTTTTAGAAAATTTCAACAGTTTGACTCAACTGTTGACTCTGTGAGCTACAATTCTTATCTATTAGGAATGATATACCCACTGATGCAACAGTTGTATGACTTCTCTAGGGATAACTAACTACTTTGTGATTGAATTTGAGCTTGATCCACAGGAGGGAATTCTTGCATTGCATTGTAAACCTGGCCAAAAGCTCATTGCTGGTGATATCATAGGCCCTAGAAACCACTGTTGATGGTTTTTTAAGAGAACATAGTGTCAAATACCTTTCTTAAATATTTCTGTTTATACCCATATGTTAGTGCTGCTCTCAGTCTTACCATGGAAACTTCCTTTGGCAGTAGGAAGTGGTTAACAAAAAGACTCAAAACTGGTTAAAGGACTGAGAATAATGAATGTTGATGCTCAGTCCTAAATGGGACATCTATGCCAGGGTCTATTTTTGTGCCAGTATCAGGCTGTCTTTATGATTATAGCCCTGTAATACAGCTTGAAATCTGGTAAAGCAATGCCATCTCTATTGAACTTTTCACTCAGGTTTACTTTAGCTATTTGGGGTCTTTTGTTTTACCATATGAATTTTAAGATATTTTTCCAGCTCTGTGAAGAAACTCATGGGGATTTTGACTGGGATTGCATTGAATCTGTATATCAATTTGGGTAAAATGGACATTTTGACTATATTAATTTTTCTACTCCATGAGCATGGGTGGTCTTTCCATCTTTTAATGTCATCTTCAATCTCCTTCAGGAGTCTAAAATTTTTCTTGTAGAGATCTTTGGTGTCTTTGGTTAGGTTTGTTGCTGGGTTTTTTTTTTGTTTATTTATTTTTTTTTTCTATTGTGAGTGGTTAGGTCTTCTTATATTCCTTCTCCACTTGTATATTGTTGGTGTTAGGAAAGGCTACTTATTTTTCTAGGTAAATTTTGTATCCCATCACTTTACTGAAACACTCAATCATTTCTAGGTGATTTCTGGTGGAATTTTTAGCATCCCTTAGGTAAATTATCATATCATCTGCAATGGAACAAAATTGAAGATCCAAACTTGAGCACCTACAGTTTCAGCCACCTCTTATTTGACAAAGGGCAAAAAACCCTCAATGGAGGAAGGATAGCATCTTCAGGAAATGGTTCTGGCAAAAGTGGATCACCATTTGCAGAACAAAATTAAACCCCTACCCCTAACTCCATACAAAAATCAACTCCAAGTGGATCAAAGATCTCAACATGAAACCTGAAAACCTGAAGGAGATAGAAGAAAAATTTGGCAGCAACCTATATGAATGGGGCCTTATCAAAGTCAAAAGTTCCTGTACAGCAAAAGAAACAATCAAGAAAGTGAAAAGAAAACCCACAGAGTGGGAAGAAATGTTCACCAGTCATACATCTGACAGAGCATTAACATCCAGAATATGTAGACTACTCAAAAAACAAAGAAGTAAGAAAACAAATGACCTACTCAAAAGATGGAGTAAAGAGCTGAACAGAGACTTCACCAATGAGGAATTAAAGATAGCTGAGAAACATCTTTAAAAGTGTTCAACATCATTAATAATTAAGGAAATACAAATTAAAACCACTCTCAAATATCTCACTCCGATAAGCCTGGCTAAGACCAAGAAAATGACAGACCATATGGAAAGCAGTGTGGAGAACCCTCGAAGAACTCAAAATGAGCCTACCACCTGACCCTGTCATACCACTCCTTGGTATAAACCAATAAGAATCATCCTACTGCAAAGATACATGCACATCTGATTTTACTGTGGCTCTGTTCACAATAGAGAAGAGCTGGAACCAAACCAGATGCACCTTAACAGATGAATGGATGAAAAAAATGTGGTACATCTACACAATAGAGTCCTATTCAGTGTAAAGTATGAGGACTATCTATGAGAGCAAAATGATCGAATATGATCCTGAAAGAAGATTAGGAATCTTTTGGGTGAGCTGTGAGGCTGGCGCCTATATTCGGACACTGTGTGTACACCTTGGTTGGTTACTGGGAGTTGGTGGTCAGATGCAGGAACTTTGGAAGTTTCATTCTAGAGTCATGAGTGAAAAGGACCACATGGTGACCATGCATGATGTACTCCATGCTCAGTGGCTTTATGATAGCCATAAGGATGACAGTTACTTGCGGCGTGTTGTTTACCCTTTGGAAAAGCTGTTGACATCTATTAATGGCTGGTTGTGAAAGATAGGGCAGTGAATGCTATCTGCTATGGGGCCAAAATTGTGCTTCCTGGTGTTCTCCACTATGAGGATGGCATTGAGGTCAACCAAAAGATTGTGGTCATTACAACCAAGGGAGAAGCTGTCTGCGTGGCTATTGCATTAATGACCACAGCAGGGATTTCTACCTGTGACCATGGTATAGTAGCCAAGATCAAGAGCGTGATCATGGAGAGAGACACTTACCCTCTCAAGTGGGGTTTAGGCCCAAAGGCAAGTCAGGAAAAGATGATGATCAAACAGGGCCTGCTGAACAAGCATGGCAAACCCACAGACAACACCCCTGCCAAGTGGAAACAGAATTATGTTAACTAAAGTAATTCTGGCAAGAGAGAAGTCTATAATGGAATCATGTTCACTGGGGACATCTTGCCCGGTGAGAGCTTCTCTATTCTGGTGTGGGGTATAGGCCTTGTTGGCCTGGTGGTGTTCACTGTTTTTTGGCATAGCATTTTTGTGCACTTCTCCAAAGTTATTTATCCAGTTCTGTATGGATACTTGTTGTTTGTGGTTGAAGCCAAACCATTCCTGTTCATTTAAAAAAAAACTTTATTTGCTTATGAAGAATGTATTTATTCATTGATGGAAAAAGAATGTAACTTTTCGTTATTAAAGTGGACTTGAAGTTTTAAAGGTACTCCTGTTGGGTTTACAAAATTGCTAATCTCAGACTAGCAGGGCAAAAACTATGAAGTATTTTTATTAAAAATTTGGAGGTCTTTAAAAAAAAAGAAAGAAAGATGACATCATGAAATTTGCAGGTAAATGGATGGAACTGGAAGCATTATGCTAAGTGAAGCATCATAGTCCCAGGAAAACAAATGGCAAATGGTTTTCTTCGTTTGTGGATGCTAACAGCAAATCCTCATTTGAAAGGCAAGCTGACCAACAATACTGCTATATTTCTTTTTCTGTGAAAGCAACAGTGTAGTTATAATGTAAATCTCTTAACCTGCTCTAGAATCGACCTACCATTTATTTTCAGACTCTGTAATTACTATATATGGGTGGAAGGTATGTATTCAAATTTTAGAGTAATATAAAATTAAAGGGGGAAAATATGAATTCCTAAACATATTTGGAATTAACATAGAGTTTATTCTCAGAGGTCATAATTTTGACGCATATGTGATAGTTATATAGTCATATGTTGGAACAATAGAAAGGCAAGGGAAAACCTACAACATAAAGACAGGGCTAAGGAACTGAATGATACAGTTAAACTCTGCACAAAACAATAAGCCTCAAAGTGAAAAATTTTGGAAAGACTAAGATAAAGATGCAAGACATGTATGGCAGAAGGCATGAATAGGGGTGGGGTGGGGACAGGGAGAGGGATCTGTGTCTAAATTGGACTGAAAAACAATGAATGTAATACACAATTCATCAATAAGTGTATTTCAAAAAAAGAATACCAGTGAAGAATATGTGTAATATTCTAAGAGATAGGATATGGGGAAGGTGCTGTTAAGTGTCTTTTGGATATTATATAGCCATGGCAGTCATGGAATCATAGTAACTGGGGCTACCTCTACTAATCCTCCACAGGATGCCACCCATAAACATTCTATCATGGATAAAGAAGGAGCTTGCAAAGATCTACTCATCCCTACAGATTCTCTAGGAAGTTAATATTTTCTGGGAGAGAGGGAGTAATTTTTTTCTGGTAGGGTAGACTCCAGTAATTTGCCTTTGCACAACTAAGTAGTCTCCACTCACAATAGTGTGAGCAACATCAATGAAATGGTACAATAGGATGAACAAACATGCACACATGCACACATACACACACACACAAATACAAGCACAACAAGCATACACACACACACAATATGAATATATCTTAAGAAGAAGAGGTTCAGTGAGTGGCACAGAGGAATGACAACAAATAGTGGAATACAAAATAGACCAATCAAAAATTACATATGGAATGTAGTTGTCAAAGAACAAGCAAACAATAAAACAAAAGCCTACTCTCTGTGGATATTTGTATTTTTATTAAATATTTGTGATTTCATACAATTTATCTTTATCATATTTAAGCTTGCTCTTATTTCTGCATCTTCCCATAGCCTTCACACAGGATTTCATGCATTCTGTCACATATGTTAAGTTCTATCAAGTCAAGTCTGTGTACTCAGATGTCCATCACTGCGAGTTCATCCACTGGAGCCTCTTCAGCCTTCGTAGCATCATTCCCTTAAAGATGATCAACTCTCCTCCACCCAGAAGTGATCAGCTGCCAATAGTTCTCAGGTATGGTTCGTACTTCCTTCCCTTTTCCCCAGTTCTATGCTGCTAGATTTTTGTCTCATTTAATTTTGCATGGGTCTTGCACATGCTCTCAGTATTAAGTTCATATTAGCGAATTTCCAGAAACAGAAGATTCTGTTTCTTAATGGTCATGCACCAATCCAAGCTTTACAGTTTTTCTCCCCCTCTTTACAATGGTCCCTGGACCCTAGGTGGATGAGATTTAATATAGGAGTCTTATCCAGGGACAAATACTCTCCAGTCCCTAATTTTTTAGAGTTGGACCCACTGTGGGCTTCTGTGTTCATTACTCTCTTTTTCAAGTAGAAGCTTTGCTGGTGAGAGTTGACAGATACACTGATATTTTCTCTATCCCCTACACCACTATGTCCTGTGAGCCTTAGGTGTTGAACTTCAATTGTGTATATGTCACCTAGGGCTGGGACTCTCACAGACACATAGTGTCTGTGTGTGCCAAGTTGTGGAACTCTGTGATATTCTTCATCTCTTGTAAAAAGTAGCTTCTTTGATAAGTTGTGACCTAAATGCATGTCTGTAAATAAAAGGATCTATATGTAGCCCACATTAAGAAATTAGGTTTGTTTAGGGATATGATTACATAGGGTTTTCTGTAGAATCTATGACCTCTCAAACCATATGTATTTGACTATGTTTATATCACTACCCATGTGTTTGCTCCCATTTAACTAGCTTCCCGTGGATAATTTTTTACTCACAAAACTATGGCTCAAAACATGAGGGATTTAGAAGTTCAAGACAAATGTAATTTAGAAAAAAGGTAAATTTATAGGTAAATAGAGGTATGATTACCAGGAATAAAAGAAAAATCATTACATGGTGATCAATAGATTGATTTTCCAAGAAGATATTCCAATTCTAATCAGTTATATATCTAAACAACAACAACAACAACAACAACAATAACAACAAAATACCAAAGTGAAATACCAAAGTGATGGAAACAAATCATGTGAAAAAAACTGAGAAATACATTTAGATTTAGAGAAGATAACATTTTATTTTTTGTAGCTGGTAGATCAAGCAGGTAGGATAGTCTTCAGAGGACCTGAATAGTACTATACTGATCTCAAATGAACTCAAATGTGTAGAAATTGGGTATCAGGCACACTTCAGTGCTCATGGACTATGACTATCAAATACATAAAATTCTCTTCCAGCTGTGATAGAATTCAACAGAGCAGATCACCTAGGTACTGTAAAACATATCTTAATGAATTTTAAAAATAATCAAACTTATACAAGTTTTATGATAACCACAAAATGAAATTACACCCCAAATTAGTAATAAAAGACATCTAGAAAATAAACACGTATTTGAAAGGATTAATAAGGCATGTTTTAAAAGTACACAGTTAAATTTGATGGCAACTTTTTGAATTTAATTAAAATGAATATGAATAAAATACTTTTAATCATGAATTGAAAATGAGTTTGCATAAGAAAATTTAAAACAATGAATTCATTCCCTAGAAAAGGAAGTTTACAAAATCAATAATTTGAACATGTGCTTTAAGAAAATCTTTTTTTTTTAATTTATTTTTATTGATGCTTTGTGTATTTCATACATCATTTTCCAATTCAGTTCAGACATATATCCCCTTCCCTTTCCCCCCATCCCACCCCTACCCATCGCAGATCGTGCATTCTGCCGTAAGTTTTCTGCATCTTTCTCTGTTTTTTTGTTTTGTTTTGTTTTCATTTTTTTTAACAATAGGTGATAATTTGTGAGTACAAGCATCCTTCATGTAAAACCAATTTGCAAGCAGTTGTGCCCAAACCCACACAGCTCATTAGTAGGATTGAAAGGCTATATATTATACTGTTTAAATACCTAAATATCTAATTGCATGTGCTTCATTAGTAGGATCGAAAGGTTAAGCCTGGACAAGCTGGCAGCCCATGAAAGAAAACAGCCAGAACTGACTAGAGACCAAGACATCAGCTCCAGAGAAAGTAGAGTGTTTTGCTTCTCATCCACCTGTGCCCCTTTTCTAAGCCTAGGGAACAATTTGCGGAAGAGGGGGCGTGGTAGAATGTAAGGGCTTCGATTGGGGTTAATGGTGAAACTACAACAATATAGACTGGACACTCATTTGATCAACTTGATTGAACATACAAGCCCCCCCTTTCAGGATGGTGGGACCCATGAGCTGTGTGGGTTTGGGCACAACTGCTTGCAAATTGGTTTTACATGAAGAAAATCTTTAAAAATAACTCTATTAGGATAAATGAGTAGAAAAACAAGAATAGTAAAAATTAAGACAGAATTCAAAAGTTATTTGAATCATTGAAAATATAGAAAATCATGAGTATAAAATGCAATTATAAAAAATTATTTATAAAGCTAACAATTTACTAGATGTTGAAGAGAAATGAAAAGTCAAAATATATGCCACCATTGTCAGAACAAGCAAAGGGGACACACTGGTACTGATCTTTATTGATTCAAAGATGACAAATAAATGTTATACAGTGCTTTACATCCAGTAATTCTATATATCATCAATAAAATATGAAGAGATTACCAAACCTCTCACACAATAATAAAATATTATACTGCCAAACCTATTTTATTCAACACATAAGATGAATAAAATTGACATAATTCACTTTTCATCATGGCATACATTTTAAATTCTACCAGACTCTTAAGAATAAATCTGTTCTTCATGGCATTTTTCCAGAAACAGTACCAGGGACTACGTTTTGGTGCCAAATGGATCCTGATGGCTCTCTCTGAAATTCTTAGTAATAGAGAATCTAGGAAAGTTCTATGGAAAAGACTCTTACTAGGTTCATGAAAATTTTATGCCAGCAAAAATATGAAGACAAATAAAGACAGAATGAAAAATGAAGTGGGTGCAGGCTTGATAACTACCTAAATTCTAAAAGAAAAAAAGTGTATGATAAATCTACTCAGGTACACACACACACACACACACACACACACACACACACTAACTTTCATTAAAAAAATAAATGTGGATTTTCAAGCACATTTGTTTTAGTTGTCCAAGGGACAGTAGCTGAAACCAAGAAGATGTATTTACAGGCCTTGAAACCAAATGTAACTTGTCTGGAAAGATCTCACAACTGCTTGAGTCTTGTGAGTCTTTATTTGTTGTTTTCCTTTCATTTTCTCCATTTTTTTTTTCATAGAGATGTTTAAAATTGCTTCAACATTTTATTTTGTTAGCAGATAACTTGTTTTTTGTGTTTTGTCAATTTTTTATTGTTTTTAATAGTAAGTAATAAGTTATGATTACAAGCATCCTTCATGTAAAACCAATTTGCAAGCAGCTATGGACAAACCCACACAGACCATGTCTCCCACCATCCAGCTGGAAGGGCTTATATGTACAATCATGTCGATCAAATAAGTGTCCAGACTATGTTGCTGTAGTTTCACCATTCACCCCAATCGCAGCCCTTACATTCTACCATGCCCCCTCTTCCACAGATTGTTCCCTAGGCTTAGAAAAGGGGTACTGGTGGACAAGAAGCAAAATAGTCTACTTTCTCTGGACATGTCATTTTGTACTCTGATCAGTTCTGGCTGTTTCCTTTCAGGGGTTGACAGTTTGTCCAGGAATAACCCATCAAGCACAAGCAATTAGATATATAGGTATTTAAACAGTACTAATTATTATGGTAGGTTACTTTGGTATACACACAGATGTTTGGATATGATAATCCATGAATTATATTTTTTCTGTAAAAGATAACAAGGTCTTACTGTGGCTTATAACTTTTCCTAACCACTAGAGGATGTAAGCTTGTGGCATCAGCAGTGAATTATTCCTCCGAGGAGAGACTAATAGCCAATTAGATTTGGGATACAGACATGTGCCTGTCACTGCTGCACAATATTTCCAAGCAGGTGAGGTGTAGCTGGTGCTGATGGAGGAGACTTGCTTGACTCAAGGAGACCAATTTTTGCTTTATTGGTTTAGTGGCCTTTGGTAACAGTCTCTGGCATTCCAGAGACCAACTTTACACTTGCAAATGCGGTTTTGTTCTAGTTTGTCTTCTATTGCTGTGACAAAACACTCTGACCAACACCAACTTGGGGAGGAAAGGGTTTATTCAGCTTGCATCTCCTGGGTCACAGTTCATCACTTAGGGAGCCCAAGGCAGGAACTCAGGGCAGGAACCTGGAGGCAGGAGCTGAAGCACACACCATGGAGGAATGATGTTTACTGGCTTGCTCTTCTGACCTGTGCCCAGCCTGCCTTCTTATACTGTACACAACAACCTGCCCAGAGTGGCACCACTCATTGTGGGCTGGGCCCTCCCACATTGCTCGACAATCAGGACAATACTCCACAGATGTGGCCACAGGCCAATCCAGTGGAACCAATTCTCCAATTGAGGCTCCCTCAACCCAGGTATGTCAAGTTGACACTAAAGCTCTCCAACACGATTGATCCCTTGTCAACCTGACTCACAAAACACATCACTATTAAACCATCACCTTTCCAGTTCTTATCCCCAAAGTATAATGTTAACATTAATTACAACCCAAGAGGGTACAACCTTAAAAGTCCCACAGTCCTTAAACTGTCCAAACACTTAAAAGTTCATAGTCTATTAAAAGTGTCTTAACTGTGGGCTGCTGTAAAACTCAAAACAAGTACTTTCTTATTTCAAAGGGAAGAATCCGGCATACTCAAACAAAATCTAAGTCCAGCAAAGTAGCTTGAGGCTGGACACCTGGGACTCACAATCTTCTTGACTCCAAAGGGTTTCACCAGCTCCCCTTCTCTGACTCTGCCATCTGTAGCACACACAACTCATCTCGCAGGCCCAGGCCAACTCCATTCCACACCTGCCGCTGCTCTTGATGGTCATCCCATGGTTGGGGCATCTCCAAAATGCTGGGGTTGCCACTGAAACTGAGGTTGCTTTTGACCTCTCCTGATGCAAAACCTCAGCACTCTTCCTGGAATCTGGGGTCTGCACTGCAACCAAGGCCACACTCTGACCAGTGGCCTTTCCAGGCCTCTCATAGTGCCAGGCCTCAGCTGCTCTCTGTGACCCCTTCATGCTTTCAACACGGGAACCATATAGGAGACTCTTAAACGTTACCAAGTCCTGCTTCTGGCTTGACATGGAGGCTCGGGTCCCTTCTGGAACATGGCTTCTGTGTGCTGACCCTGAAGAAATTCTTCCCAGAAGATTTCACCACAGTGATGCTGGTCTCTTGTTACTTACAGCTGATTTTTCAGCCCCAGGTAACCAGCATCAATTGTCCCAGTAAAGCAAATATTTCACTTAGGGTTCTGGTCTCTTGTTACTTACAGCTGATTTTTCAGTCCCAGCTGACCAGAACCCACAGATTAAACAGTCCTGATGATCTCTGCTTCCCTTTGAAGCTAGAAACTTCACAAGCAAGGCCTCCATCATCTACAACTCTCTCAGCAAAACTGTTCCAAGTTCCACAGCAAAGATCTTTAGGCATTCAATGATTTTTCTAGCCCAAAGTTCCAAATGCTTCCATAATCCTTCCCCAGAACACCACGGTCAGGTCTGTCACAGCAATAGCCCCCTCTCTGGTACAATTTCTGTTCTAGTTGTCTTCCATTGCTGTGACAAAACACTCTGACCAACACCAACTTGGGGAGGAAAGTGTTTATTCAGCTTGCATCTCCTGGGTCACAGTTCATCAATTAGGGAGCCCAAGGCAGGAACTCAGGGCAGGTACCTGGAGGCAGGAGCTGAAGCACAAGCCATGGAGGATTGCTGTTCACTGGCTTGCTCCTCTGGCTCATGCCCAGCCTTCCTTCTTTTTTTTTTAATTTTATTTATTTTGTATGTATATGAATGTACTGTCTGTATGTAGGTTTGTGCACCCGTGTCATACAATACCTCAGAGATCAGAAGAGGGTGTTGGATTCCCCTGGAACTGGAGTTAAAGATGGTTCTCAGCCACCATGTGGGTGCTGGGAATTGAACCCAGGTCCTCTGCAAGAGCAGTCAATGCTCTTAACTGCTAGGCCATCTCTCCAGCCCCTAGCCTGCCTTCTTATATGCTACCAAACAACCTGCCCAGGGTGCCACCACTCATTGTGGCCTGGGCCCTCCCACATTGCTTGACAATCAAGACAATACTCCACAGATGTGGCCACAGGCCAATAAAATGGAGCCAATTCCCCAATTGAGGCTCCCTCAGCCCAGGTGTGTCAAGTTGACACTAAAACTATCCAGCACAGGTCTCAATACATCTTTCCCATGCTTGCATCAGGTCTTCGACAGCAGGGCCTTACCACCTCTCTTCTTGGAGGTATCCCAGTTTACAGGCAAGAAGCCTTTACCATTTGGGGGGGGCTTGGATCCCCTGGCCAACATCTCCTCGGCAGAATAATCCATTGCTGATATCAGAACTATCCTGTATTATATTTTGCTTAAATGCACAGCTTGAAAAGACTTTAGTATTATATTTGGCTCTAAATAGAGAATAAACTTCACATTTCCTATGTCTATTAGTCAATTAAAGAAAGCAGTTATCTCTTCCTTTCTTCTCTCTTTCTCTCTCTCTTTCTCTCTTTCCCTCTCTCTCTCTCTTTCTCTCTCTTTCTCTTTCTCTCTCTCTCTCTTTCTCTCTCTCCTTCTCTCTCTTTCTCTCTCTCTTTCTCTCTCTCTCTCTCTCTTTCTCTCTCTTTCTCTCTCTCTCTCTTTCTAAGAAAAAGAAGAAGAAAGAAAGCAGTTATGCCAGTTTTGTAAGAGATTACCTCTTTAACAGTCACCTCTAAGTTACGATTAGAGAATGACTTCATTACCATCATGTATTTCTTTGTTCTATGAAAAGGAGGTAAGAAGGTCTCTCATATAAAAGCTTTGCAGCCCCTAGAAGGTAAGGTTCATTAGGACTCATTATAAATAATTGCTACAAATAGGATCCACAGAGATGTTTGGTGTCTGTATCAGTCTGAGACTTTTCTTCCTTTTAATACTTAGCTGGGCCAACTTATCTGCTGGTATTTCTTGATACATCCTGCAGTATGCAAAGCTGTATCTTTTCTTTCTGTACCATTAAGTTGGTGACATTTTGACCTGTGGGAACATACAAATATTTTCCCATAATTAGTTTTAAGATTTAAATTGAAAATTTGACAAAAAGTTTTAATATATAACTGTATCCCCTTCTTTTTATTTTAGGTTTTTATTTTTTGACCCATGAGTCTCAAAAAAGCAGTTGTAGTACACATACCTGTAGGCAGGAATCAAGGTGTAAATTTCATTAAATTTACCCAAGCTGTTTTGGGCGACTGTATGTTGTTGATTTGGGAAGTGAGCTTAATTCCTTAAGTTAACTTATCCTACAAGTATAAGAGAATGTTACAAGATTATACTAACACAGAAATTATGGGGAATGTTTCTATATGTTAATCCCAAGGTTATTGTTATACAGATTTTAAGAAGAATAAATGTGGACAACAATTTATATTTCCACTTAACTTAGATGTATTACCATTTTTATTAAAACCTTTAAACCAATGTTGCTTAATATAGATATCTTTACTTTTACTGAGTCCTAAAATACCATGTAGTTTGTAAATAGAGTTTGGGCAAAATTGGATACTTGTTAAACTCACATCAATTAAATATACATTAATCGAATATACACCTGTGTCCCTCTCCTACCCCCCACCCCTCCCGATTCACCATTTCTGTCAGTTTTTGATGTAGTCTTTCTGTTGTTGTTCTTTCCAATATGCATCTCTCCCCACAAGAAGTATTTACAACTGCGTTATTGATGCTAGCATCCCCAGATGATGGATACCATTCGTCCTTTGTTTTTCTAGGACTGTTACTTCACTTAACATAATATCTTCTAGTTCCATCCATTTACCTGCAAAGTTCATGACGTTATCTTTCTTTACTGCTGCATAGAACTCCATTGTGGGGGCTGGAGAGATGGCCTAGTGGTTAAGAGCACCGACCGCTCTTACAGAGGACCCGGGTTCGATCCCCAGCACCCACATGGTGGCTAAAAACTGTCTGAAACTCCAATTCTGGGAGAACTCCAGTTCCAGGGGAATCCGACACCCTCTTCTGACCTCCGCAGCATTGCACAACACGGGTGCACAAACTTGCATGCAGACAGTACATTCATACACATACAGAAAGAAATAAAATTAATAAAAAAATTTTTAAAAAGAACTCCATTGTGTACATGTACCATATTTTCTCTATCCACTCCTCAATTGAGGGACATTTGGGTTGGTTCTAGCTTTTTGCTATTGTGAACGGAGCTGCAATAAATGTAGCTGAGCATGTATTTCTGCAGTAAGATGAGTCTTGTGGGTATATACCCAGGAGTGCTATGGCTGGGTGGGTCAAATGGTAAGCTCATTTTGAGTTTTCCAAGGGTTCTCTACACTGCTTTCCATAGTGGCTGTATGAGTTTACATTCCCACCAGCAATGGATGAGTGTTCTCCTTTCCCCACTTGGCATCATTTGTTTTCTTGATCCTAGCCAAGAGTGAGATGATATCTTAAAGTAGTTTTGATTTGCATTTCCTTAATGATTAATGATGTTGAAAACTTAAGATATTTCTTGTCCATCTCTAATTCCTCCTCTGTGAAGTCTCTATTCAGTTCTTTGCTCCATCTTTTGAGTGATTCATTTGTTTTCTTTGTTTTTTAGGTAGTTTGTATACTCTGGAAATCAATGCTTTGTCAAATGTATCTTCAGTGAAGGTTTCCTCCCACTCTGTGGGTTTTCTCTTCACTTCCTTTGTTGTTTCTTTTGATGTACAGAAGCTTTTGAGTTTCATGAGGTCCCATATGTCAATTGCCAATCTTATTTCTTGTGCAGCTGCTGTCTGGTTTAGGAAGTCTTTTCCTATGCCTATGTCTTGTAGTGTGCTGTCAAGTTTTTCTTCTATCGCCTCCAGAGTTTTGGGTTTTATGTTGAGGTCTTTGATCCATCTGGAATTCAGACTTGTACAGTGCGAGAGGTAGGGGTTTAATTTCATTCTTCTACAGGTGGTGATCCAGTTTTGCCAACACCACTTGCTGAAGATGCTGTCTTTCCTCTATTGTGTCTTCTTGGCCCCCTTGTTGAATATGAGGTGACTGAAATTATATGTGCTCAGGTTTGGATCTTCAGTTTTGTTCCATTGGTCAACTGGTCTGTTTTTGTGCCAGTACCAAGCTGTTTTTATGACTATAGCCCTGTAGTATAGTTTGAAGTCTGATATAGAGATCCCCCCTGTATTGCTCTTTTCACTCGGGGTTGTTTTGGCTATTCAGGTTCTTTTGTTTTTCCAAATGAAATTAAGGATTTTTTTCCAAGCCTGTGAAGAAACTCTTGGGGATTTAAATTGGGAATGCATTAAATCTGTACAAGGGTTTGGGTAGAATGGACATTTTTACTATGTTTATTTTCCCAATCCATGAGCATAGGAGGCATGTCCATTTTCTGATGTCTTCTTCAATTTCCTTCTTCAGGGGTTTAAAATGATTTTTGTAGAGATCTTTGATGTCTTTGGTTAGGTTTGTCCTAGGTATTTTATTGTTTTTGAGGCTATTGTGAGCAGGAAGATCTCCTTGTATTCCATCTTCAGTTGCTTGTTGTTGGTGTAAAGAAAGACTACTGATTTTTCTAGATTTATTTTGTATCCTGCCACTTTACTGAAACTCTTAATCATTTCTAGGAGTTTTCTGGTGTTCTTAACATCCCTTAAGTAAATGATCATATCATCTGCAAAAAGGGATAGCTTGACTTCCTCTTTTCCAATTAGAACTCTTTTAATTTCCTTTTCTTGCCTTATTACCCTAGCAAGTGTTTCAAGCACTATATTTAAAAGGAGTGGTGACAGGGGGGAGCCTTGCTGAGTTCCTACCATTAAGGGGAATGTTTCTGTCATTTCCCCATTTAGGATGATATTGGTTGTGGGTTTCCTGTATATGGCTTTGATTATATTGAGGAATGATCCTTCCAATCCAATTCCTTCTAGGACTTTAAGCATGAAGGAGTGCTGGATTTTGTCAAAGGCTTTTTCCATGCCAATTGAGATGATTGTATGTTTTTGTCTTTTAGTTCATTTATATGTTTGATGATATTTATTGATTTTCATATATTGAACCATCTCTGCATTTCTGGAATAACTCCAGATCTTCCTGCCTTCGCCTCCTTCAGCAAATCCTACCTGTGGGCGCCACCACCACTGGTGCTTTTTGTGTTTTATACATCCATGAGGAGAAAAAATATGGCTTTGGATGAATTCTATACAGAACCTGTCCAATACCTGGTTTGAGGGATACAATTTGAACCAGAGCAGATGAAATTTAGATGAATATTTGTACTTTAAATCATTCCTATAATGGCTTAAACCTTTGGTAAATATAGTAATGGTCTGAGTTCATTTTATATGTTCAGTAGATATAAGCAATATGTCCAACTTTAGATTGTGGTAGACAAACTTATATCACTCCATAAGTGTTCTTTTTGAATCACAGAATGTTAGATGTCATACTGAAGAGAATTTTGCTTACAAATATACTAGAGCTTGCTATTCATAGGACACTGTGGAGTTATAGATTATTCTTTATTATGGAAGTAGGTTTTGTGTTGTGATTAGGGCTCATTGTCAAGTTGACTAACTTTAAAGTCACCAAGGAAACCAGTGGGTCATTTCCCTTGGTATGTGTGTCTTTACATGTTTTCAGAAAGGACTCAAAAAGAATGGAAGCTCTTCCCCAAATGTGGATGGCACTATGCATAACCTGAGGGACCATACATAACGAAATGAGGGAAATCTAAGTGCCTGTAGGCAGCAATCCCTTTTCTGTTTCCCTGTCCTGAGGTGAATTATTCTGCCCTACCAGGCTTTTCTGACCTGAGTGGACTAAGATGGGTGAAAATGTGAGCAAAGTGGATGTTTTTAAAATAGTTTCCTTCAGGTAGTTTGATCTTAGTGATACAACAGTAACTAATATAAAAAATAAGCAAAAGTAGATTAAAATGTTCAAGAGGACAACAAGTAATCATTCTATTAGAAAAGCTCAATAGGCTATTACTACCTTGAAAATAAAATGCAGACAGAAATCAAAGAACTCAGGACACCACTATATATATATATATATATATATATATATATATATATATATTGATGTATATTATCTAAATATAATCAAGATTTATAGCACACAATTGGTGAAAAATTAACTTGAAAACAATTCTCCCCACTGACTGATTTCTATTTTGTATATACCAGTTTCTAAACCAGCTATGAATGAGGATTTCCCTTTCCTAAAATACTCACTAGCACTTTCTGTCATTTGTTTTCTTGATCTTAGTCATTTTGACTGGATAAGATGAAATCTTAAAGCAGTTTTAATATGCATTGCTGGTTGCTAAAGATGTTGAAGATTTTTAAGATATATTAATCAATTTTTATTCTTTGAGAAATGTGTAGCCAATTTTTATTGCATCATGTGTTTTCTTGATTTTTTTTTGATTTTTAAGTTCTTTGTATTTCTGGAAATTAAGGCTACATCAGACATTTTTGTCAAGCATTCCTTCACACTGTCTGAGAAATATCTTCAGTCATTGATTGTTTCCTTTACTGTACAGAATCCTGTTTTATTGAGGTCCCATTTGTCAGTTGTTGGACTTAACTCCTAAATCAATGAGCTCCAATTTACAAAGTTCTTTCCTATACTTAAATATTTTATGGTAATGTCTGTTTAGTGTTTCATGTTTTGTATTGAGATCATTGATCCATTCATAGTTTATTTTTGTACAAGTTGATAGATATTGGTCTACATTTATTCTTCTACATGTGGGGCTAGAGATTTCTCATCAACGTTTTTCATTTTGCTCATAAATACTTTTGCTATCTAAAGTGTTTTTTCTATTTCTTGCAAAATGTCATGCCTATTTTGATCGAAACTGTGCAGATTTTAGAAATAGCATTTGGTAGCATGTCATTTTTACAATATTATTTTGATCATCCATGAGTATAGGATGTTTTTCCATCTTCTAGCATTTTCAATCTCTTTCTACAATTTTTTAAAGTTTTCATTGCAGAGATCCTGCTTAGATTTATTTCTAGACATTTTGAGGTTATTGTGAATGGGAGTGTTTCTGTGATCTATTTCTCTGACTCCTTGTTCTTGGAATACATTAAAAGGATAATTATTTTTAAATTGAATTTTTATCCTGCAACTTTGATGAAAATGTTGAATTCTAGAGTTTTTCTGGTAGAATTTGTTTGATCTCTTATCTATAATATCATGTCATCTGCAAATAAGAATACTTTTAGTTATTTACTAGTGTATCCCTTTAGTTTTCTTCTCTTGCATTATTGCTCTAGCCAGCATTTCAAACACTCCATTAAAAAAGTGTGGGGTATTGGACAGACTTATTGTGTTCCTAATTTTAATATGAATGCTTCTCGATTTTCTCCATTTAAAATGACATTGGCTGTAAGTTTTTCCTATATAACATTTAAGTAACTTGAAGTATGCTCTCTTTAGTCCAGTTGCTTCTAGGTCTTTCATCAGGAAAGTATGTTGGATTTTACCAAAGCCCTGTTCTGAATTTATTATTATCTTGAGATTTACATCTTTGTCAAGTTATATGATTCATTGCATTAATGGCATGTCCTGAAACCTCCCAGCATCTGTAAATTGAAGCCATTTTTATCATGAGGGATGGCCTTTTTAATATATTTCTGTGTATGATTTGCAAATATTTTATTGAGAAATTTTTCATTGGGATATTGGCCTCTAGGGTTTTTTTTTTCATATCTTTATGTGGTTTTGTTATTGGAATAATACTAGATTTAGGGAAGTTTTCCTATGTTACTGTCAGTATGAATGATTGAAGCAGTATTAGTTCTTTATTAAAGGACTGGGAAAATGGTGTAGTGACTCCTGAAAATTTTTATTCAAGGGGCTTGCATTATTGTTTGAATATTCTTATTTGCTATGGGTCTGTTCAAGTTGTTGCTCTCTTATTGTTTTAAAGTTGATGGTTTGAATGGATCTAGAATTTGATCCACTTCACTTAGATTTACTAATTTAAAAGATTATACTTTGGGGTGGGGGGTGAGACAGAGACTTCTTGTAGCCCCAGCTGTCCTAGAACTCATTATGTGGACCAAGCTTTCCTTGAACTCATAGAGATCTACCTGCCTCTGTTTCCCGAGTGCTGGGATTATAGGCCTGTGCTATCACACAAGAAAATATGTTTTTAAAGCAATCCTCTAGAATGTTTTGTATTACTTTTCAGTCCATGGTAATATTTCGTTTTCCTCTGTTATTTTATTGATTTGGATTTGCTCTTTTTTTTTTTCTTTTGATTACTTGTGCTAGGAGTCTGTCTACATTGTTTATTTTTTCAAGGAATCTTAACTTCAATAGTTCTCTCTATTGTTTTCTTTATTTTTCTATCTCATAGATTACTCATTTTTGCTTATCTGCTTTATTTGCATTTGGTTAGTTCCTGTTTTCCAAATTCTTGATTCATATCAAGTCAATTGTTTGATTATTCCCTGATTTCTTTTTTTGTTGTTGTTGCAATTGTATACTTTCATTGAATTGATGTGCATGTAATACAGAATATCTTTTTTTTTTTTTTTTTTTTTTTTTTTTTTGTCTTTTCGAGACAGGATCTCCCTGTAGCTCCAGCTGTCCTGGAGCTCACTCTGTAGACCAGGCTGGCCTTGAACTCACAAAGATCCGCCTGTCTCTGCCTCCCAAGTGCTAGAATTAAAGGCGTGCACCACCACACCTGGCAGAACATCTTAATAATCTTTACACTCCCTCCACCATCAGCACCATCACATTACCCCTTACTGGAGTTCATGCATTCTGCCATTTATGTTAATTCCTGTCACATTAGCTTTATGACCCCATACATACCTCAGTGCAAGTTAATCCACGGGAGTCCAGTCAGCCTGTCTAGAGTCATCCCTTAAAGAAGATCAACTCTTCCTCACACAGCAGTAAGCATCTGCCCAATAGTTCAGCCTAGGTTGGGATCTGTCACCTATTTCCACAGTTCTATGCTGGGATTTTGTCTGCTTGAGTTTATATGGGCCTCATGCATGCTGTCACCATTGTTGTAAGTTCATACGTTGTCTTAATGAATTTGCTTATTGCTATAAACTTCCTCTTAGTACTGCTTTTAATGTGTCCTAAACATACTGTTGTGTTTTCATTTTCATTTAGTTCCAGGAATAATTTTTATTGATTTCTCCTTTGACCACGTTGTCACTTGGTAAGGTGTTTATCTTCATGAGCTCTTGTAGTTATTGGTCTTCTATTGTTCTTGAACTTAAATTTAATTGAATTTTACTAGTTATTTTGCTTTTGAATTTAAGCTTTATTGCTTTATGTTCTGAAGTAATAGAGGGAATTTTTTTTATTTATTGAAGCTTGATTTATGCCCTAGCTGTTAAGTAGAAAGTGTAGTTGGTGCTTGGGCAGAATTAGTATCTGTTAGGTCCATTTGGTAAAGGATATCCTTTAATTTTGGTGTGCCTCTGTTTATTCTTTGTCTAGTTGACTTATTTATTAGAAAGGTGGGGTATTGTAAAAAAAAAAGAAAGGTGAGGTATTGAAATCATTTACTATTAATGAGTTGAGATTAATCTGTGTATCGAACTTCACCAGTTCTTCCTTTGTGTTACTTCCCTTTGTATAACACTCTCTAGTTCCAGCCATTACCTATGGATTTCATAATTTGCTCTTTTCTTACTGCTGAGTAGTACTACACCTGTCAATGTACCACATATTCATTAATCAGTTTTGGGACATTTATGTTGTTTCCCTTTTTTAGCAACAAACATGGATGTACAGATATCTTTATAGTATGATATAGTATGATATAGTATGCCTCTTGAGAGGCAATGTGGGGACATTGCCTTCAATAGCTTCCAGCTCTCTACTATTGTGAAAAGAGCAGCAATAAACATAGTTGTGCACATATCTCTGCAATAGGATGAATCCTTTGAATATATACCCAAAGACAAAATCTTAAAGCAGTTGTATCTGCATTTCTCAAATTACAAAGGATGTTGACCAGTTTTAAGGTGTTTCTTAGCCATTTTTATTTCTTCGTTTGAGAACTCTCTGTTCAGATCTATAGTCCATCGATTTATGGTTTACTTATTTTCTTGCTACATTTTTGAGCTCTTTGTATATTCTGGATATTAATCCTCTGATGGATGTGTAGCTGGTAAAGATTTTCTCCCATCAGTGGGTGTAGGTGAATACAGGTCACCTATGGCTTCTTTGTTTTAAATTACCTGCCTCCTTCTCTGCACCTGACCCACCCCCTAGGTGTGAGCAGTTCCTGAGACAAGCTCCTGATACAGAACTCACGATGTTTACAGAGCAGAGCGTCATGCACGGGGTCTAGTATTGCCTGCAGGAGTTGACATCATTGTAGTTATATAAGTGATGCACTATATACAATAAACATATCCTTCATTGCTACCAGACAAGTCCCTAGTTTGTTAATTTATGTGCAGTTCAGGTGCTGGCTAATTGTGAATCCATCAGATCAAAAACTGGGGTCTCAGCTAGCTCTGTCTCTTAAGGGAGGCACCACCCTCTAAGCCAGAGGTAAAGCTTTAAGGATAATCAATCATTTAGCTTGGGTGAAGATACATAGCAAGGGTCTTAAGCAAAGAGTATCCCACTCTTAGACTCAGTTCAGCTAACAGCAAGAGGCCTGTGAAGTCATCAATTTAACACTATGTGTACTGCAAAATAACCAATTTTGTAGTTGTAGGCTGCTCCTGAAAGGTCACCTGCTTTTCAGAATAGCTATCGGCTTTGTTGGCAGTCTTAATCAACAAACAGGGTGGTTTCACAGCCCTCCTTCAGCAGCAGCTCCCCAAAATCTGGCACCAAATGTGGGGCTCAAACCCATAGCCTGAGATTAAGAGTTGCATGGAATATTTTATAGGCAAGCCACATTTGAATTTAAGTGAGTTTTCTCTTCACTTCCTTTGTTGTTTCTTTTGCTGTCAGAAGCTATGTAGCTTAATAAGGTCCCACCTACTGATTGTTGAATTTAATGCCTGAGCAGCTAATGTCTAATTGAGAAAGTCCTTTCCTATGCTTAATCTTGGAAGGTACTGCCTATATATTCTTCTAGTAGTTTCAGGTTTTATTTTGAGGTCTTTGGTCCACTTGGGGTTGACTTTTTATTATAAATTTTTATTGAATATTTTGTGTATTTCATACATAATTTTTCTATCAGTCTTAATCACCTTTATATTCCCTTTGCCATTGGCACCCTCCCATAGATTCCCACCACTCTGGAGTTCATATATTCTGTCCTTTGTCCTAGGGTCTATTGTGACAAATTACTCTCCTATTCCTGGAGTTGACTTTTGTGTGGGGAGAAAGATAAGGATCCAATTCCAAGATGAAGACCCAGTTCTGCAAACAGCATTTGTTGAAGATGCTGTCTTTCCCCCATTGTGTATTCTTTTCACTTTTGTCAAATATCGGGTAGCTAAAAGTGTATGTACGCATGTTTGAGTCTTCTATTCTGTTCAGTTGATCTATGTGTCTATTTTTGTGCCAGTCCCATGCTCTTTTTATAAATACAGCTCTGCAATACAAACTGAGATCTGTTTTGGTGATGCCCCCTGCATTGTTCTTTTTCTGAAGGTTATTTTTGTGTTCTAGGTTCTTTTCTGATTCCATATGAATTTTTCGATGACTTTTTTTCTAATTATGTGAAGAATGTTGTATTTTGTTTAGCCCTGTAATGAATCTACAGATTTTTTTTTGATAAGATGGTCAAAATTTTCATTGTACAGATTTTTAATGTTAAGTTTATTTTTAAATATTTTATTTTTCAAAAGAAATATTGCTTAAATTCTTAATAATTCAAGCATATGCAAATGATGATTTTTTTATTTCAGGAGAATTATGATTTATATGTTCAAATATATGTAGATACTTATTTATATTCATGTGCTTACATGTTTAAATGCACATGATCCTATCTACTTATACCTGTGTAGAAAATGATTTTCTAATAAATTATCAGAATATTTTCAGTAACCTATTACCTGTGATTGCACATCTTTTTATTTGAAATTTTTATCACATGCATTCGTAAAAATATTATATACTCCTATTTATCTTTGAAAAATATATTCCAATTACCTTCTGGCTTTCCTTTTTGTTACTAATATTATATGAAAATGTATCTTTATCATACTTTACATGAAAATTCATTGTTTTCATGATTAAAAATTCCATTTTGAGACTATAGATAAATTTAATCCACTTTTTTATTAATTCTGGGTGCCTTTTGTGTTGTCACTGATATTTTCTCTTGTGCTGTGTTCTTTTGGTCACCAAAGATGTGGAATCACAAGTCTAGAAAAGCATTTACTCTCTGATTTATGTTATTGATCCACTCTTAAAATGATATGTTTTGATAGTTCTTTATTTCTTTTTTTGTTGTAACTATACTAACATTTTGTTAGGATTATCATTATGAATTTATATCAAATTACAGTCTCAGAAAGTGAAATCATGATGTTCAATTTTAAAAATTCATGTCCAAAGCCAATAACAACAATTTAGAGAGAATGGGTAGATTATTTAATGAAAAAAATTAAAGACAGAAGGAATAACGAAAGCTATAAAATGTGTAAATTGCATTTCTAATAACTTAATTTGGACAGATTGAAAATTCATAATAAAATGACTAAAGCTATGAATAATGTGTCCAGCTGAGTTTTCTTATTATTGTTATCTAAGTAAGGGCTAGAAACAGAAAAAAAAAACAAATTCAAATAAACCATGCTGTGTATGTATGTGTGTATGTGTATGTAAGTGTGTGTGTGCACTTGTGTGTGTTTGTGAGTGTGACTCTGTGTGTGTGTGTTTGTGTGTAACTTGGTGGGTGTTCTTTCTCTTTAAAATATTTCATAAGATTCTACATGGTTACTTTTTAGGAGGTTACCCCTGAACACTGAGGAAATGTTTCCTCCACAGGCATCCTATCTTTGTGTTTATATTTCTATCAAGATAGGCAAAGTCTTGGGTTCATTCTCTAAATCCATCTTCTTCCAGCAATCTGCTGTATATTCCATTGTTAAGATATATTCCAGGCTTTTTAAACAAAAAGATACTGGAAGCTCATATATCCCTCTAGATCACTGATATATCAGGGATCAGATGAATAGTTTCAGTGCTCTAAGGACTAGGAAGTAGTTATGAACTCATCATTTACAACTGACATTGAGTGCATATGTGTTCAGAAAGCAGAGATTTATGATTCTCTATTATATCCTTTCAAAGATCCATTGCTGCCTCCCCATCTTTGTTTTCAGTTAAGGTGATGTAACAAATATTTATTAGATTTAACTCAGTCTAAAAGACAAAATAAAACAAAAACTGTAGGCTCCACATTGTCAGTAGAGGCTTACCAAACTTCCTCAGAATTGTTAGCAGTTTTATAGATGTTCTTTGTTTCATGATTGTATTGCTCAAACTACTACTAGATCTGTGTTGCCAGACAGACATGTGTAAAACTGGCAATGAACTTCATCCTACTTTTAATGGTGTAAAATCTTAATTTCTCTTATGATCACTTAAATCAGAGATGTGCAATTTCACTGCAACAAAACACATATAATTTAAGTTAGTATAATTTGTTGCTTTATATTAAAGAACTGTCAAGTAAGCATTAATATTAATCATTATTAGCATACTGGGAATCAACCTTGCACTCCATGTCTTTGGGAAAATCTTCACTTTAAAAAGTCATATAAATGATCATCTGTGTTGCATTATAAGAACAAGATGAATATGCGGGTCAAATTCTCATTAGTGTATTAGAAACTAAGTCATTAATGTAAATGTTTCTAATAAAAGAGTTAAGCCAAGCACATGGAAAGGAAATTGAAAGAGAAAATAGAATATGTATAGTTATTCTTCAGTATATATATATATATATATATATATACTGAAGAATAACTGTATATACATATATATACATAACTATATATATATAATATATATACATATATAAGTATTATATATAATACATATATATATAGTTATTATCTATATATATACAGTATATTATATATATATATATATATATACTGAAGAATAACTATACATATATATATATATACTGAAGAATAACTAGAGATAACAGACACACACATGTGTGTGTCTGTGTACAACATACATGGAGTTCATGATCATTAGATTTTGTGTTTAATTCTGTACAAATCCATTCTACTATCTAAATATGGAATGTGTACTTATCTCTATGGCCCTCTCTAAGCTTTATCATTTAATATTTATTTTACTAAATTTCTTTTAATAAGGGTCAGAAAATAATATGGCTTGATCTTTTTATATGAATATCATAGTAGATTACTTTAAAAACTTTATTTGTGGGGCTGGAGAGATGGACTAGCGGTTAAGAGCGCCGACCACTCTTGCAGAGGACCCGGGTTTGATCCCCAGCACCCACATGACGGCTGAGAACTGTCTGTAACTTCAATTCCAGGAGAACTCCAGTTCCAGGGGAATCTGACACCCTCTTCTGACCTCCACGGCATTGCACGGGTGCACAGACCTACACGCAAAACAGTACATTCATGCACATAAATAAATAAAATTAAATTAAAAAAAACTTTATTTGCATATGTTCTTCCCTGTTATCACATACTAATCACTGGGAATACAAGGGACTGATTGTAAAGAAAATTATTCTCACCCTGGCCAAGACAATTAAGGAAGTCTTCAAGTCTTCGTTCAAAGCTATTGGAATAGGAATATTATTATTGGGAAGAAAGATCAAACTCAGCTCAGAGTACTCTAAAGACAAGTGCAGGTTTATATTCAATGAGTAGACCTAGAAAGTCACAGGATAAAAATTAGTAAGGGGAGGTTTAAGGTAGGGGAGCTATTGCTACAGTTAACAGATTTGTTGTAAAAAGTGAGTTGGGATAAACTGTTAAGAATGGGAGGATTCTTTGGGTACTGACAGAATTCTTCCTACGAAATGGCAGTGTTGAGTACAGAAGTTCAAGTTTGAAACTCAGTGGAGAAAGGGACTCAGAAACTTCTTAACTAAAATTTGGTGAAAAGGTAAGTCGTTTTAACAATGAGGCCATAACTGCCTCACCCTAGTTATCCAGACCATATCTTTAACAATTAAGTTTAGTGTTCTATTTAGTGATGCCGTTTAGCTTATAGTTAGCAGTAAGAATAAAGACCTGGGCCTAGCGGTTAAGAGCGCTGACTGCTCTTGCAGAAGACCTGGGTTTGATCCCCAGCACCCACATGGCGGATGAAAACCGTATGTAACTCCAATTCCAGGAGAACTCCAGTTCCAGGTCAGAAGATACCCTCTTCTGACCTCCGCAGCATTGCACGACACAGGTGCACAAACCTACATGCAGACAGGACATTCATACACATAAATCAATAAATTAAATAAAATTTTAAAAAAGAATAAAGACCCAATGCTGAAAGCTACAAATTTTCCATGTATGTTACAGTTAGAATAGATGCTATTGCATGGATGTAAGTGTTGAAAGAGTAAAGTGTATAGCTTGCTGCTGGGTAAGAGACAGGTGATTCACCTAGTAAGAGCCAAGCAGGCTCTAAGAAGCAAGGCCATGAGAGCAGCTGGCTAGCAAGCATCCCTGAAAACTTTTTCCTTTGGGAAACATGTGCTAGGCACAATTGCTTATTATATAGTCTCGCCTTAAATACCTTGCTTCTAATGGAGCTAATTATAACAAAGTTGTAAGAACGTTCTGCCCTCATTTCAGAATAGAGTCCCCAGACTATTCTGTAAACAAAAATATAACCAGGAACATCACAGCTACTTCTACTTCTTGGCAGCTGTGAGAACAATGAGAGAGTGATTTAATTATCAGCACTTGGAACACGTGCAAGATTGCGAATAACAGTATTGCCATGCTAGGTGATATATAAGGTCAACTCTCAGAATGCTAGACTGTGAGATGAGCAAAAGGAGGGCTTCTAACACTCGTGATTAGATCACACAAGGAACAGAGTGTGATCACAGGTCAACACAGGAACAGTGTGATTCTCTCTCAAGTAGAAGAGCATGAATTGAATGTGAGATCCTGTAGTTTTCCAAATAATAACATTAATTTAGTCTTGTATCATTACTCTTTTAAAGGCCTCTGAGACCAGTTTACCCAGGGAACCCACTCAGCCCCCTCACTGATTCTTAGAGGTTTACTTTCCCTCTTTTTTTAAATCTTATATTGTGGGAACATCCTATAATTTTCCCTTAATTTCATATTCTGCTGAAATTCTCAGAATGAATTTTGCTTTCTCATTTACTATTACAAATATTTGCATCATTAATCTTATTTGGTGCAAGACAAAGAAAAATTTTTTTTTTGTGGTCTTTTCGGGACAGGGTCTCCCTGTAGCCCCAGCTGTCCTGGAACTCACATTGTAGACCAGGCTGGCCTTGAACTCACAAATATACGCCTGCCTCTGCCTCCCAAGTGCTAGGATTAAAGGCATGAGCCACCACGCCCAGCTGGCAAGACAAAGAAATTTTATCCTATATACTGGTCACATTTGTTGATCCTTGGCTATGCCCAACTGAGCTGAGAAAGGTCACATCACAATAAAATCTCCAGTATGTCTCTAAATTTCTGAAGAAAATATAGGGTAATCAGTCTTGTGACCAAAAGTTTTATAAGCAGTAATTAGTATAAATTGCTTGATTTCACTAAACCTAGCTTAATAGCTTTTTCCACCAGACAAATAATTAGATATATCTATATCTGGTCTTGTAACAAGTAGTTACAACCAAAAGAGATGATAGCATACTTCAAAAAATCAGTAACTTTATTTGATAATTTGATATACTAATTGATAAGATTTCTGTGAAAGCTGGACAGTTAACAGTGACATACAGTTTCACAAAACCGTATGCTACAAAACACAGCTAAAATTTTATTTTGAGCAGGGTGCTCATATATTTAGTGCAAAATATGGTTTATTAATGCATACTGTTGAAATTGTCAAATAAAATACTCTGTTAAATATTTCTATTTTATTTAATAGTGTGTGTGTGTGTGTGTGTGTGTGTGTGTGTGCATGTGTGTGCCAGTTTTGGTACAATTATCCGATTCAGTGTTAGTGTGATGTCAGTTTTCACCCCCTTCAGTGAGATCTAAAGGTTAAACTCATATCTTAAGTTTATAGTATATTTGCATCAGGTGCATCTATCTATTAAGCTATCTTGGGAGCCCTTACATAAAATATTTTGTTTTAAACAAATTCTCCACATTTATCAGTTTACTTATCTTGACTGTTTCTCCTATATATATTATACTTTGATCATTTTGTAACAAGTTAAAATATTTTGCCATGCTATTGTCACAACACCCAAGCACAACTGATCAAGAATGAAATGAATGAAACAGAAATTAGCATCCTAATCACAAAAATTACCTGAATTTAATATGAGGAAATTAGCCTCCCTTGAAAATAAGAGAGCTTTACAGCTGAGAACCATCTTTAACTCCAGTTCCAGGAGAATCCGACGCCCTCTTCTGACCTCCACGGCATTGCACTACACGGGTGCACAATCTCACATGCAGACAGCACATTCATACACATATAAAAATAAACTTAAAAATTTTAAAAATGAAAACAAGAGAGCCTTAAAGAGCAAGACCTTGAAGAAAAATGCCATAATATACAGAAAGTATTACTATGAACCTTGGTTAATAACTATAGTCTTCCCTTTTTGTAGCAATTACTGTGAGAAATCATTATCAATTATTTAATTATATTTTAATTAATTAAATATATGTGAATGATTATTCTTATATAATGATTCTCATGTTTTGTTTCTTTACTATAAGCATTAAAATTATTCCTTTTCAAAGCTATATTAAAGTAACATCATTGATATTATTCTAGAACTTGTTCCTTTTTAACCCATTTATGTCTTTAGTCTAGCATTGTCTTCAGAAATCTACTGATGCATTGTGGCTTCCCAAAAGCTCTACAGTATTCCTAGTCTTCAACCAAAATTATCCTTCTCTCCAAAATTTGGAGCAATTCTGTGTCAACAACATATCTACATGTATATCTTTTTTGTATATTATTTATACAATTTTCCATCCATTCTTTTTTCTGATATGCTTGCTGTCTTCCTTTCTACTCTATTTATTCATTTCAACTTTCTAGTTTTCTGGTTGATAAATAAGCTGCAATAAGAAGCTATAAAACATACAATATATCTGTTCTCAGATATACTTTAAAAATTTAAATTGGAAAATTCCCATACTATAAATTCACATTTTAATCTAGTAAAAATTCTGTATCATCATCTAAAGGCATGTAAGATTGAAAGCATTTTGGCCCTATGTGGTCCAGCATGCCTATAATCCCAGTACTTAAGAGGTAGAAGAGGAGGTTCTTAATTCCATGTCCAGACTTGGCTACATGAATGCCCTCTGGACCACCTGAGTGACAGGGTGAGACTGTCTCAACTCCTTAACTAAATGTTTCCTAACCTGAAATTGTTTATGCTTCTGCACATTATTATTTCTCTATGATCTACATTAGAATTCTCAAGAGATGCTTGGGATTAAGCAGTAACCAAATCTCTAAAAATTAGCTATAGAAGCTTATATAATACTATCAATACTTCTAAATATTCACAGGTCTTTCTTCAATTTATGTGTGGTCCTGCGCATCAGAACCCAGGCCTCATGTATGCTATGTAAGCCCTCTAAAATTCAATTGCATCCCTAGGCACACAAATATTTCTTTTTCTGTGTGCTTATATTGATGTTTTGTGCATTTCAATTCAGTTCAGGCATATTCCTTTTTCCCTTCCCCCCACCCCATCCCAGATTGTGCATTCTGCCATAACTGTCCTGCATCTTTCTCTCAGTCTTTTTTTTTATGCTTAGAAATTCACATTTTCCTCCATTAATTTTATATTACTCTAAAATATGGATACAAAGAAAGGAATATTAATGCGTCAAATTTAACTGGTAATGTATATTTCATAGAAATATGAAGTTATAAAAATATTATAAACATGAATGATGCTGCTGTTTTCTGGAATACATGACATTAAATCATTTGATAATCAAGGTATTAAATACACAACAAAAGCTAAAACACAGTTCCTTCCAAAAGTACATATAAATGATAACTGTCAATGCTTTGTAAGTTGAATTTCTCTTACAGCCACACTAGAGAGTAATTATTCTTATCTCCAAAGACTCCTGAATGCTGATACTAATTATTTGTGGCCAACACAAGGATGACATAGAATCATTTTATAATAATCTATTTTTAAATATATTATTTCATTTTCTTTTATGTGTATTAATGTGTTGTCTTCATGTATGTAAATGCACCTGTGTCCTGCAATGTCAGTGTAGGTCAGAAGAGGACTTAAGAACTGGAATTATGGAGAGTCCTTAGCTGTTCTGTGTGCTGAGAACCTAACCTGGTTTCTCCGCAAGAGCAGATAGTGTTCTTAACCTCTGAGCCATGTCACCAGCAACAGTAATCTATTTTATAATGTTAAATTTCAGTTTTCTTAATGTCTTTTAAAAATATTTTTAGTAAAATTTTTACTCCTTAATTAAATGCTTAAGTGGATATAGCTGTATTAACTAGATAAACTGGGTTACCTGCATTTTCCAAAGGATAATTCCTGTAATATTATAATAAACAGTGGAAGCTCTTGCCTGTGTCCTTCTGAAGCTATTAATCTTTGTGCTCATTTTGCTGAGTAATGATCTGGAGGCAAAGCACTCCATGTGGCTGAGGTGGCATTGGTACACTGCATCTGGGTAAGTCTCCATCTCACTAGTCTGCCTTCCAACACTGCAAATCCTTTCTCCTTTACCCCTATTAGTGTATCATTTCCTTTGACTAAAATGTACTGAGTACGTTATTTATATCTGTATAATCATATAACTGAAGACAAGCTTATATTGGTAACCAGTATGTTAGCACATAGAAGATAAGCTATTGTTCTTTCCCCCTCCCCAAGGCCAAAATCGTTTTGAATATTATAAACTGAGTATTATACAATTATAATAAAAGCACAATGGTATTTCCACTAAGATAAACAAACAGAGGGTGGAGATATGGCTGAACAGTTGAGAGACCTGGCTGTTCTTGCAGAGGACCTAGGTTTGATTCACAGTACTCACATGGCTGCTGGACAATTTCCTTAACTTTAGTTCTAGGAGAATTAGACATCCTCTCTGACCAATTGAGGCATTGCATAACATGAATGCACTAATATATATGCAGACAATACACTTATACACTCAAAAATAAATTGTATCTTTTAATTTTTTTATTTCTTTTTTATTTATTCATGTTTTGTGCATTTCATACATCATTTTTTAATTCAGTCCAGGCATAGTCCTTTCCCTTCCCCCCACCCCACCCCACCCCATCCCAGATCATGCATTCTGTCATAACTGTCCTGCATTTTTCTCTCAATCTTTTTTTTTAATTATTTTATTATATTTTTTATTTAATTTTATTTATTTCTGTATGTGTATGAATGTACTGTCTGCATGCAGGTCTGTGCACCCGTGTTGTGCAATGCCGCAGAAGTCAGAAGAGGGTCTCGGATTCCCCTGGAACTGGAATTCTCCTGGAATTGGAGTTTCAGATGGTTTTCGGCCGCCATGTGGGTGCTGGGGATCGAACCCGGTTCCTCTGTAAGAGCGGTCGGCGCTCTTAACCGCTAGGCCATCTCTCCAGCCCTCAATCTTTTTTTTATGTTTAGGAATTTTCCTCCATTAGTTTTATATTACTCTAAAATATGGATACATACTCTCCACCCATATTCAGTAATTACAGAGTATGAAAATAATTGATGGGTGGATTCTAGAACCCATTGAGAGATTCACATTATAACAACATAGTTGCTTTCAGATAAACAGAAATATAACCATAATGTCATTCAACTTGCCTTTCGTCTGGGGGATTTGGTGTTAACATCCACAAATGAGAGAAACCATTCTCTGCTTGTCTTTCTGGGACTGTGTTACTTCACTCAGCACAATGGCTTCGAGCTCCATCCAATTAACTGCAAAGTTCATAATGCCATCTTTCTTTACCGCTGAATAGTACTCCATTGTGTAGATGTACCACATTTTTGTCATCCACTGGTCTTTTGAGGGGCATTTGGGTTGGTTCCAGCTCATCGGTATTGTGAAGAGAGCTACAATAAATATGGATGTGCATGTATCTTTGGCGTAGGATGAGTCTTTGGGGTGTGTATCCAGGAGTGGTATGACTGGGTCAGGTGGTAGGATCATTCCAGTCTTTTATGTGTTCTCCACAGTGCTTTCCATCATGGTTGTACAAGTTTACATTCCCACCAGCAGTGGATGAGTGTTCCCCTTTCCCCACAACCCCTCCAGCATCTATTGTCTTTTGTTTTCTTGATCTTAGCTAGCTGTATTGGAGTGAGATGATATCTGAGAGTGGTTTTAATTTGCATTTCCTTAATTATTAATGATGTTGATCACTTTTTAAGATGTTTCTTGGCCATCCTTACTTCCTCACTGGTGAAGTCTCTGTTCAGCTCTTTACTCCATCTTTTGAGTAGGTCATTTGTCTTCTTACTTTTTTGATTTTTGAGTAGTTTATGTATTCTTGACGTTAATGTTCTGTCAGATGTGTCACTGGTAAAGATTTCTTCCCACTCTGTGGGTTTTCTCTTCACCTCCTTGATTGTTACTTTCTCTGTACAGAAACTTTTGAGTTTTAGGAGGTCCCATTTGTCAACTGTTGACCTTAATTCCTGTGCAACCACTGTCTGATTTAGAAAATCTTTTCCTACACCTATGTCCTGTAAGTTGTTGCCAACTTTTTGTTTTATCACCTTCAGGGTTCACAATGAGATCTTTGATCCACTTGGAGTTGATTTTTGTACAGGATGAGAGGTAGGGATTTAATTTTGTTCTTCTACAGATGATGATCCAATTTTGCCAGCACCATTTGCTGAAGATGCTATCCTTCCTCCATTAAGGGTTTTTTGCCCCTTTTGTCAAATACGAGGTGGCTGAAATTGTATGAGCTCGTTTGGATCTTCGATTTTGTTCCATTGGTAAACTGGTCTGTTTTTGTGCCAGTACTAGGCTGTCTTTATGACTATGGCCCTGTAATATAGTTTGAAGTCTGGCAGGGCAATCCCCCCTGTATTGCATTTGTAACTCAGGGTTGTTTTAGCTATTCAGGGTCTTTTGTTTTTCCATATGAATTTAACAATTTTTTTCCATGTCTGTGAAAAAGCTCATAGGGATTTCGATTGGGATTGCATTGAATCTGTATATCAGTTTGGGTAAAATGGATATTTTTACTATATTAATTTTCCCAATCCATGAGCATTAGAGGTCATTCCATAATTGATGTCATTTTCAATCTCCTTCTTCAGGGGCTTAAATTTTTTTGCTGTAGAGGTCTTTGGTATCGTTGGTTAGGTTTGTTCTGAGGTATCTTACTATTTTTGAGGCTATTTTGAGTGGGAAGTTCTTCTTATATTCCTTATTCACTTGTTTATTGTTGGTGTAAAGAAAGGGTACTGATTTTTCTAGGTTAATTTTTTAGCTTGACACTTTACTAAAACTCTTAATCATTTCTAGAAATTTTCTGGTGGAGTTTTTAGCATCCTTATGTAAACTATCATATCATCTGCAAAAAGGGATAGCTTAATTTCTTCTTTTCCCAATTAATACTCCTTTAATTTCCTTCTCTTGTCTTATTGCCCTAGCAAGTGTTTTGAGCACTATGTTAAAGATGAGTGGCGATAGGGGGCAGCCTTGCAGGGTTCCCGCCTTTAAAGGAAATGGTTCCATTTTTTCTCCATTTAAGATGATGTTGGCAGTGGGTTTGCTTATATAGCTTTGATCATGTTGAGGAATGTTCCTTTCAGTCCTATTCCTTCTACGTCTTTAAACATGAAGGAATCTTGTCAAAGGCTTTTTCTGCAACAATTGAGATGATCATGTGGTTTTTGTCTTTCAGTTCATTTATGTGTTTTATGATATTTATTGATTTATGTATGTTGAACCATCCCTGCATCTCTGGTATGAATCCAACTTGATCATGATGGATGATCTTTTTTTATGTGTGTCTGTATGCAATTTGCAAAATTTTGTTGAGAATTTTTGCATCTATGTTCATTAGTGAGATGGGTCTATAGCTTTCTTTTTTGCTTGCATCTTTTCCTGGCTTTGGTATTACAGTGATGTTGGCTTCATAGAAGGAGTTTTGGAGAATTCCCTCTGTAGCCTTCTAAACAATTTGAGTAGCAATGGTTGTAGGACCTCTTTCAATGTTTTATAGAATTCTGTCATGAAACCATCTGGACTGGGGCTTTTATAAGTTGGGAAGTTTTTAATTATATCTTTAATTTCCTCAAATTTTATGGGTCTATTTAAACTGTCAATCTCTTCTTGGTTAAGCTTTGTTGGTTCCCAAGATTTCAGACATTCATCCATTTCTCTTAGGTTTTCAAATTTACTGGAGCATAGGTTTTTGAAGTATTCCCTTATGATTGTCTAGATCTTTTATGATGTTTCCCCTTTCATTACAAATACTATTGATTTGGGGTTGCTCTCTCTCTCTCTCTCTCTCTCTCTCTCTCTCTCTCTCTCTCTCTCTGTTAACTGGACTAGAGGTCTGTCTATTTTGTTTACTTTTTTTAAATAACCAGCTTTTAGATTTGTTGATTATATGTATTGTTTTCTTTTCTTCTATTTCATTGATTTCTGCTCTGATTTTTGTTATTTCTTCCTGTCTGTTGGGTTTAGGGTTCATTTGTTGTCTCTCAAGTGTTTTTAGCTGCAGTGTTAGACTGTTTATTTGTTCCCTTTCTGTTTCTTTGATGTGGGCACTTAGGGCTATAAGTTTCTCTCTCATCATTCCATTTAAAGTATTCCACAGGTTTTGTTGTGTTGTACTGTGTTTTTCGCTCAGTTCCATGAATACTTTTATTTTAATCTTTATTTCTTCCCTGACCCGTTTATTGCTCAGGATTGTGTTCTTTAGTCTCCATGTGATCTTGTAGCTAGTTGGACTTATTCTGGGGTTCATATTGAGCTCTATTGCACTGTGATCTGATAGAATGCATGGAATAATTTCTATTCTTTTGTATTTATTGAGGTTCCTTTTGTGCCCCAGTATGTGGTTGATTTTGGAGAATGTTCCATGTGGTGCTGAGTAGAAAGTATATTCTCTTGTATTTGGGTGGAATATTCTGTTGATGTCTGTGAGATCCATTTGGTGTATTATATTGTTCAATCCTGATGTTTCTCTGTTTATTTTTTGTCCTGTTGTTCTATCCAAGGGGCTCAGTGGGGTATTGAAGTCCCCCACTATTAGTGTGTTACACTTAATCTGTGTCTTGAGGTCCTGAAGTGTTGTGTTTATAAAGTTAGGTGCACCAGAATTTTGTGCATAGACATTTAGGATTGTGAAGTCTTCATGGTTAATTGTTCCATTGACAAGGATGTAATGGCCCTCTTTGTCCCTTCTGTTTAATTTTACTTTGAGATCTATTTTGTCTGATATTAGAATAGTGACTCCAGCTTGTTTCTTGGTACCATTTGCTTGGAATATTTTTTCCATCCTTTCACTCTAAGATGGTGTCTGTCCTTGAGGGTGAGATGGGTTTCTTGTAGACAGCATATAGAAGGGTTCAGTTTCCTAATCCATTCTCACAGTCTATGCCTTTTGATTGGGGAGTTTAGACCATTAGTATTTAAGGTTATTATTGAGAGATGTGTGTTGCCTCTTTTTACTTTATTTTTTGCATTCTTGGTCTAGGTTTATATTTACTCTGTTATGATTTTGTTGCTTTCTCTCTTTAATTGCTTAGGGATAGTTGCTTCTTTCCTCTGTTGTTTGGATTGCCTTGAGGACTTTCCGAACTGTTGGTTTCTTAGACATGTATTCTTTCATCTTATTCATGTCATGAAATTTTCTTCTTTCTCCAACTATGATTGATATTTTTCCTGGGTATAGTAGTTTGGGTTGGTGTCTAAAGTCCTTTACTACTGGGAATACTTTATTCCACATTCTTCTGGTTTTCATAGTTTGTGTTGAGAAGTCAGGTGTGATTCTGATGGGTTTCCCCTTATATGTAACTTGATGTTTTTCTCTTGTGGCTTTCAGTATTTTTCTTTGTTTTGAGCATCTAGTGTTTTAACCATTTTATGGTGTAGGGAATTTCTTTTCTGGTCTTGTATGTTTGGTGTTCTATGTACTTCTTGTATTTGTATGCATTTATCTATTTTCAGTTATGGGCAATTTTCTTCTATTATCCTGTTGAAGATCTGGCTAATAGTGTTGTCTTGGGATTCTTCTCCTTCCTCTATCCCTATGATTTGGAGGTTTGGTTTTTTTCATAGTGTCCCACATTTGCTCATTGTTCCACTCTTGTGTTTTTTTTAAATTTTTCATAATTTTTACTTGAGCATTCTAGTTGGACCATGATATCCTGCACATCTGATATTCTTTTTTCTGCTTCCTCCATTCTGCTTCTGAGGCTTTTTCCCTTCCTTTCCTGTTTGTTGGTTAAATATTCAATTTCCTTTATCATTTCATCCTGTGATTTCTCTAGTATTTCCACTTCCTTCTTAAGCCTGTCATTCTCATTTTGTAGGTCCTGCTTGCATTGGTCATTTTCTTTTTCCCTTTCAGCCTGGGATCTTTTCAACATTTCCACTTCCTTCTGGAGTTTGTAATTTTCTCCCTTTACTTCTTTCCAATGTTTGTTATTATCTCCCTCTTGCTACTTCTTGAGTTTTACAATCTCTCCCCTTAGTTCTTTCCAATGATTGTCATTATCACGCTCTTGGTACTTCTTGAATTTTTCATTCTCTTCCCTTAGTTCCCTAATTTCTTTGAATATGTCCAAAATTGTTTTTCTAAAGTCTGTGTCTTGGTTTCCTTCCAGGGAGTTCTCATTGTAGGAGTCTTCTGTAGGGTTGGTAGATTTCAATGCGGATTTATTATGAGCTTTCCCATTGGTTTTGTGTGAGTGTGTGTCTTTGGCAAGGGATTTGTTTGTTTATTTGTTTATTTGTTTCTTAGGGTTCTGGTGCTTCAGCATTGGCTGCACAGCTAGATCCTCTGCAACACCACTTCCTTAGGCTGGTCTTTTGCAGATTGGTGGTCTGCAGGATATGGGTGAAGTCTGCTCACTAAGCGGGGTACAGTGTGGTCTTGTGCTGTGTGGAGCACAGCTAACTCTGCCCACATCGCACACTGGGACCAGAAGGTTGGAAGGTCCCAGGTGATACCAGACCTCTACATGGCTCTTACAGAGGACCCGGGTTTGATCCCCAGCACCCACATGGCAGCTGAGACCCGTCTGAAACTCCAATTCCAGGAGAACTCCAGCTCCAGGGGAATTCGAGACCCTCTTCTGACCTCTGCGGCGTTGCACGACACGGGTGCACAGACCTGCATGCAGACAGCACATTCATACACATACAGAAATAAATAAAAAAAAAATAAATAAATAAAAAATAAAAAAGATACCATAGGATTATGAATACAACTAGTCTCTGTTTAGCTTACAATTTGATTTAGCTTAGAATTTTATATCATGTTAATGTAACATAGAATTTATATAATGTGAAGTGATCAGTTCCCTTCATTGACCTAGACATTCAATACCATCTTCAATGCACTGTATCTTTAAGAAAATGATTTGTTGATTTTACACACTAGCCATTCAATCAGACGAACACCCAGCATTTAACTGGGAAATGGGCACCAGACACCAACTTTAGGGGAAGAACTATTGGCAGCTGATTAATACTGGGTGACAGAGAGTTGATCTTTATTTATTTTTATTTTTTATTGATGCTTTGTGCATTTCATACATCATTTTCCAATTTAGTACAGGCATATTTCCCTTTCCCTTCCCCCATACCCCCACCCCATCCCAGATCATGCATTTTGCCATAACTGTCCTGCATCTTTCTCTCAGTTTTTTTTCATTTTTTAGCTATAAGTGATGATCCATGAGTAGAAGCATCCTTCATATGAAACCAATTTGCAGGCTGTTGTGCCCAAACCCCCACAGCCCCAACATCCAGCGGGGGGTGAGGGGTTGTATGTTTAATCAAGTTGATCAAATGAGTGTCCAGACTAAATTGCTGTAGTTTCACCATTCACCCCAATCTCAGCCCTTACATTCTACCACGCCCCCTCTTCCACAGATTGTTCCCTAGGCTTAGAAAAGGGGCACAGATGGATGAGAAGCAAAACAGTCTACTTTCTCTGGAGCTATTGTCTTGGTCTCTAGTCAATTCTGGCTGTTTTCTTTCATGGGCTGACAGCTTGTCCAGGCATAAACTTTCGATCCTACTAATGAAACACAAGCAATTAGATATATAGGTATTTAAACAGCACTAATAGTTATGGTTGGTTACTTTGGTATAGACATATATGTTTGGATGATATGTTAATCCATGAATTACATTTTTTTCCTGTTAAATATGAACAGGGTCTTTCTGTGGCTTATAACATCTCCTAACCTGTAGAGGAGTAAGCTTGTGGCATCGCCATGGGTTATTCCTTCAAGAGAGAGAGGCCAATAGCCAATTAGGTTTGGGATATAAGGCATATGGCTCTTCTGACGCACAGTATTTCCAGGCAGGTGAGGTGTAGCTGGTGCTGACGTGGAGTCTTGCTTGACTCAGGGAGACCGTATTTGCTTTATTGGTCTGAGTGGCCTTTGGTAACACCTCTGATATTCAGAGGCCAACTGTACCTTGCATGTAGGTCTCAATACATCTTTCCCATGTTAACGTCAGGTCTCGGCAAGCAGGGCCTTATCGCCTCTCTTCTTGCAGGTATCCCAGTTTAGAGGCAAGGAGCCTTTACCTTTTGTGGGGCCTTGGATCCCCTGGCCAACATCCTCCCTGGTAGAATAATCCATTGCTGATGTCAAGACTCCTGTATAATATATTTTGCTTAATATAAATTGATGTGAGTTTCACAAGTACCACATTTTGCCAAGACACTTCTACAGGAAACATGGTGGTCTTAGGACTTAGTAAAAGTAAATATGTGTATAGTAAACACATTGGTTTACAGACTCTGATAAAAACGGTAATGCATCTGATTAAATGGAGATATAAACGCTGTGTCCACATTGGTTTTAAAATAAAATGTGTAAGAGCAATAACTTTGGGATTGGCACATATAAATGTTCTCTAAATTTCTCTGTTGTACAGTATCACCTTGTAGCATTTACTTTAAGATGATTAACGTAAAAATTAAGTTTGCTTCCCAAGTTATCATATATAGTCACCCAAACACACATGGGTAAATTTGATGAAATCTGGCCTTGATTCCACCCTTAGTTACATATAAACAACTGTCTTCTGGAGACTCATGGGTTAAAAAAAAGGGGGGGGATACAATAGACATGAAACCTTTTTGTCAAAAACCTTGGCATTCAAATCTTAAAACTAACTAAGGGAAAAGATTTGTGGGGTCCCAACAAGACAAAATGTACCAACTTAAGGCTGAGGAACAAAAGATACAGCTTTGCATTGAGTAGGATGTACAAAAAAGTGCCAACTGAAAGGTTGACCTGTCTGTACATCAAATGGAAGAAAAGCCTCAATTGCTATAAACATCGAACCCCTCTGTGGATCCCTACATGTAACAACTATTTTAATGAGTCCTAATGAAACTTACTTTAGGTGCTGCAAGGTTTGATATGAGAGCTTTCTTGCCTCCCCCAATAGAAAAAGGAGAAATATGATGATGATGAGGTCACTCTCCAACTGTAAATTGGAGACAACTATTATAGAGGTAATCTCTTATAAAACCGGTAAAACTGCCTTCTTTAATTGACTAATAAACATAAGAACTGTGAAAAGGATTATTCTCTGTTCAGAACCAAACATAATACTAAAGTCCTTAAGCTATGCACTTAAGCAAAATATATTAATATGAGAGTTGATCTTTAAGAGAGAGACTCAAGATAGTCTGACAAAACCCCAGTGGGTGAACTTGAACTGAGGTGCATCTGGGCTTACTACCTTGATATTCCTTAGCGTGTATGAAGGAATGCATAAAATCCAGTATAGGAATATAAGGTCATAAGGATGGGGAAGGAGTATAAAGATGATGATATTTTCTATGAAATGCACAAAAATTCAATAAAATTGTTCTTGAAAGGAAAGAAAGGCTCTGAGTAGCCAAGAAAATGATGATCAAAATAAAGGTTAAAGAAATTACAACTGCAGAGAAAGATGGTATATATCTTCACAATAAGAAAATATGAGATTTTAAAAGAGAACAAATAGATAATAGAGTAATGGAGCAATAGCATAATAGAGCCTATGGAATACATAGCAATGTGAATGGTTTATGTATGAAAATATGGCACTGGAAATCAGTCTTTGCAGCAAATCGATAGAAATGTTGGATAACTGTAGACTCAAATTTTACAACTCATTTTTTACTACTACCTAATATCCTCATCAGTTAATTTATGGTGGATTCTAGATATATGAATATAACCACTAAAAATAGAGAAAGTAGATAGAAAATTGGAATTGCACACTATTTTATTAGAAACCTTAGGCTTGGTCACAAACTCTTTTCAATAAGAATTAAGAAAGGAGGACTAACAGGTCAGAGTTCTCACAACTACTAGGGATAACTTCTAGGAGAGAGAGAGAGAGAGAGAGAGAGAGAGAGAGAGAGAGAGAGAGAGAGAAGAAAAAGAGCCATAAGGGCCAAACTACAATTAACACTCTTGCTTTTCAACTCCCTATAGCTAATACATTATAGATATTATTTATCATTGATTAGTCTCCTGTGTCATTTCAACTAATTCAAAAAAATATACAACAAGAAAGTTGGCAGAGTTCAGAAATAAATTTGAGCGTAAAGGGTTAATTCATTACACTAAAATGTCACAATATTGGATTTGGATAGCTTTTAGAATAGTAAATTGTTTAGATATTTACATGGCAAAATCTATACATAGTCCTTTGTCACAATGTCTAATACAGCCAACTACATACAATTTAACCAACAGTTGTAATTTGACTAGAAGACACATGTGTGAAATGGAGTAATTACATATTCTAACACATATAGAAAATATTTTTATAAATGTAGAGTAGGAACTTATTTTTTCTAAATGTGTCTACACATTGCTGTTTTAAAATACATATACATTCTTATAAAAAGTAAATAAGCAGATAAATAGTAATTACAAATCATGCATGATGATTAAACAATGTTTTGAGAGAGATATACACAGTATCATAGAAATTATTTGTATGGAGGTAAGATAAGTACTACTGTAAAAGAAATGACTGCAAATTTGGCATCTATGTTAAGTACTTTTCTTCACTAAAATATTGGGAAAATGATTTTGGGTTTCATTCACAGAGAGTAGAAAGATGCAATTTATATCCATAATATAATTCACGATCTCTCTATATAAGTAATAACATTGTAGGAGACATAATAGAAAAAGACATAGAAGTGTGAACATTCAACATATGGTAATAAATGTAGACTAGTAAGTGGATAGGAAAGTGCCTAACCTAATGAGCAGAAAATTTTAACAGGAGGACATGCATAGATATTATCCCTGGATGAGCCTTCATGCAACAGAAAGAGACTATGTGACTTGCCATTTTGGCAGAGGATCCAAAGTCTGTAAAATATTTTGCATGGACTCAGCATACAGGTTTCCACAGGAGTTGTTGGACCACCTGCTCTCAAAGCAGACCCACTGCCACAGAAATTATACATCAAGTGCTTATATATTTGGGGTCTTTTGTTTTTCCATATGAATTTTAGGATGCTTTTTGCAAATTCTGTGAAGAAAGGCCTGGGGATTTTCATCGGGATTGCATTGAATCTCTATATAACTTTGGGTAAGATGGTCATTTTTACTATATTAAGTCTTCCAATTCATGAGTATGGGAGGTCCTTCCATCTTCTGATGTCCTTTTCAATCTCCTTCAAGGATTTAAATTTTTCACTGTAGAGATAAGAAAGGTGGGAAAATTTTAAAAATGCGTTGAACTGTATCTATTTGTGGATAAATTGTCTATTGATGTTTCTTCCATGAGTTGTTTTTTACTGTCACATCTTGAATCTGGGAAAGAGTAAAGCTATGATTTTTCCAGTTACCATCCTTGCACATTGGCCTGCTTTGTTTTTGGTTGCATCTTAGTTCTGTGAGGTCAAACAGCAAGAAGAGAAGAGGGGTGAGGAGAGGAGTAGATGGAAGTGATAACTTTTTGTGTGATTTACATCAGCAGATAGCTTTAATTTCTGAACCTCACAGTTTATAGTGGATGCTTTTCACAGCATACATTCCTAAGTTATTCGCAAAAGTGTACTATTAATGGACCTCTCAATTGGAAGAATCTGATTTTTTTTTTTTTTGGTCTTTTCAAGACAGGATCTCCCTGTAGCCCCAGCTGTCCTGAAACTCACTCTGTAGACCAGGCTGGCCTTGAACTCACAAAGATCTGCCTGCCTCTGCCTCCCTAGTGCTAGGATTAAAGGGAAGATTCTGATTTTTATTCAGTTTTAGTGAATACATCCAGATGTGGACTGTCATATTTTTCCTCAGCTTTGGTCCGCTTGATTCTTCAAGTAAGCTCCTCAGACAAGATTTAAACAATTGCTAGCTCACTTCTCTCTCTCTCTCTCTCTCTCTCTCTCTCTCTCTCTCTCTCTCTCCTATGTAATGCAGGATATTCAAATTAAACAGAGACAGCTTCTTCCTCACATACTCTGATAGCATAGGATACCACAGAGGAATCTCTTTTCTGACTATTGCAGCAGCTCTGTAGGAACTATTGTAGTTTACATTTTCTTAAAACAGATGTCAAATTCATCAACAGAATCTACTGAAATTCCTCTTGCTTGATTGAAGCAAAGAAATGTACTCTTCTAAGCCCAAATTTATAAGGTAGTATTTCTTAAAGACCATCAGCAACTCAAAAGGAATTATTGTTTTATTATCCTGCAAAGTATCAATTTTATATATCCTTTAGTAAAGATCAGTGCAAGAATCATAAATCCACACCACCATTAACAGGTGCATTAATTATGAGATGTTTTCTGTACCAGGTACTTCACACACAGTAATATTTTCAACAGAGTATTTAGGATTTGGATGTTAGTCATTTAATATTATGCCCCGTTTAGTATTTTTAAAAAATTCAAAAATAGTAAGCAAGTTCCCTAGGATCACTGAAGCAATTGTATTTAAAGTCATTTATCTCACCCTGGAAAAGCTAGGTGCCTCAAGATTGACAAATTAAGCATGCATAACCCATCTTGAGTCAGAACACCCATTCTTATTTATAAGTGTATTTTCATTATTGTTCTAAGTGCTCATGGATATGAAATATAATTTCATCAGCCAACCATATATAATTGCCACTGTGTCTTTATAGTCATATTTTTCATTTAGTGCTATTGCTTAGATTTACAACCTACCTTTATGACAACATTTTACTCTTAATGTGCACTTGTAGTTTCTAAAAATAAAATACCTTAGAAAGATAAACATTACCATAATTTCACATACTAAAAATTATTTTTTATCTCTCGAAGTAATTTCAAAGGAGGAATATCTAAAGTAATTCTGGAAAAATTACCCTCAGAGCAGTAATGTGGATTCTTCTTTGGATGAGTTTAGGCATTCTCATTAAAATAGGGGAGAACAGTTCATTTGCATCACAGTAAAGCATTCATCAGCTTTGTAGCACCTAAAACCAAATGCATTTATGAAGAATATTTCTCTTTATCATAGTTTTATTTCTTAAGGTTGATTTGATCCAATTTGCATGAACACACTGTTATAATTATTGTTTTTGATAAGATACAGTTATTGTCACTTTATATTGATGTTTATGAAAAATTTTATGAGTATAACATGCCACCTTCCACTGAGAAGCACATTTAAAAGTAAAGTGAACAAAATGGAAGTTGTAATAAGGGTTTTAGTATTACAATAGTAACAGAATCACACTAACAAAACAACTGACTACATGTATATAATATATAATATCAAATCTACATAAGGGCTGGAGAAATGGATCAACAGCTAACAGCGTTGATTGCTCTTGCAGAGGAACTGGGTTCAGTTCCCAGAACCCACATCTCATCTGACAACTGTCCTGGCTCTAGTTCAAGAGGATCCTTTTCTGGCCTCTGTGAGCACTAGGCATGCATGTGGTGCCCTTACATATGCACAGGGAAAACAGGCATACGCATAAAATATATAAATACATAAACAGATAAGCTTTGTAGAATTCATAATTTTGTTCTACTTTCAAGTTCACATCTTAGCTGCTACAGTCTGATGATTATAGAGAAAACTTGTGATTTCTCTGAGACAGAGAAGAGTAATTTTATTACTCACAGTACAACATGCCATGCATACTTCTGTTCACATTAGTTATGTTGTTCACCAAAGTTATGCAGAATAATGCAAACATGAGCAGAGATAAAAGCTACACAGAGCACAATGTGCAGAATAGGTGAAGAAATCCAAGCTCATCTCTACTTGAGGGACAATGCTCCTGGCATAAGTGCCCAAGCTTTGCCTGAAAGCACACTGATTCCTTGTTCAGGTAGAACAGTTGACCACAATCCTTCAGGAAGATTCTATCACTGTTTTCTTTGGAAGGGTTGACCTGAAGCAAATGTAGAGCCAAGTTTTGTTGAAGTGTCATGGAAAAGTGTCTTACAGTAGATTCATGTATTCACAGTGTTCATCTGCTGGGATGTGAGTCCACAGCATAAGTGTACTGTCTTCCCATGTCATTCTTCCAAGTAAAGCAAGAGTAGACATATTCACAAAGCATTAACTGGCCTGTGGTCTACATCGGGCTAATCATAGGTAGATTTACAAGGTTGCTATGTACTATAATAATGAGAGAGGTATTCATGCCAGAAAATAACATTCATATGGATGGGATTGATGGAAAATATTAACCAAACAGTATCTGTTAGTGTGTAGAAAAAAACTGAAAGAGGCTGAGAAGAAAATGAGACAACAAATGAGGAGAGAAGGTCTTGAATCTAGAGCTTTCTCACCACAAAGCTTCCAAGAATTTGTTTCTTTGACTTATAGACATGAATCTATAATCAGATTCTTTCTTATTTAAATTAATGCAATTGAGATTTTTACTGAAATATGTACATAGAAGATTAAAATAACCAACCATGATGCTTCCAAATGCCATTTCTCCTTACTCCTCAGAAACTGAAATCAGTGCTAGAAATGAAGATAAATGATGCAGTTGGAAGACAGTCTTCTTTCAAATTCTTCAAAGTCTAGAAATTTAATTAAAAATTCATAGAGATAATGTCACAAGAGATATATAGTTAGTTTTATTAAGTTCACAGAATAAAGACAACACAGGTCTGAATTAAATATCAGATTAGGTAAAATTTCAAGTTGTATTTGAGAATTGAGACTTTCATGTGAATAAGCCATTTCATGAGGCATGCTTGATCTTTGAAATGTTTAATTTATTGATATCAAATAACTCCAGCTTGATAGCTGGAAAAATTACTCGAAATTAAATGATTTTATACAAAATAAAATTAATTGATGATTTTAAAAGTTCAAATACTACAGGGCTAGAGAGAGGCACAGGAGTTACAAGCATGGTAGCTCTTGCAGAAGATCTGGGTTCAGTTCCCAGCATCCACAAGACAGTTAACAACTCAATAATTCCAGTTCCAGGGGACCTGATGCAATTTTCTGGCCTCCGTTTGCATTTATATGCATGTGGTACACCTATATGAATGCAGGTGAAACATTTTAAATTTAAAATAAATGTAAATTTAAAAAAATAAATAGCTGGGCATAATGGTGCATGCCTTTAATTCCAGAACTCCTCAGGCAGAGGCAGGCAAATCTTTGTGAGTTCAAGGCCAGCATGGTCTACATAGTGAGTTCCAGGCCAGCTGGGACTAAAGGGAGACCGTGTCTCAAACAGACAAAAATAAATAAATAAATAAATAAATAAATAAATAAATAAATAAATAAAGTAAGTAAGTAAGTAAGTTCAGGGGAAAGAGAATTGACTCAGTACTTAACAGGACTAAGAGCATGGGCTGCTCTTACAGAAGACCCAGGTTGGATTTCCAGCACCCACATGGTGGCTAACAGCCATCCTTAACTCCAGTCTCAGGTGATTCAATATCCTCTTATGACCTCCACAGGCGATTCACAAGAAGCAAGCTGTACACTCATACATATAAATGCATATAAAATATAAACATAATAAAGAATACAAACAGAACAAGAGTTCCTGCACCCTTTCTATAAAACCAATATCACTCTAGTACCAAAAACAGGTAAAGATACAGCAAAAAATTAAAACAGCCCCATATCCTCATTAAACAATAAGTGAAAAGATAATCAACAAAATACAAACCACATACAAGCACACAACATAAAGGTCATGCACTATGATCAAGTCAGCTTTACTCCAAATATGCAGAGGTGATTCAATATATGCAAGTCAATAAATGTAATAAGACATATAGATACACTTAAATACAAAAACCACATGTTCATCTCAATAGATGCACAAAAGGCCTTTGACAAAATTCAACAGGCATTCATGCAAAAAATCCTACTAGGTGTTGGTCTGACTGGAATATACCTGAACATAATTAAAGCTATATTCTGCAAACCCATAGTCAACAACATCCTAAATGGAGAAAGCATTTGCATTAAAATTAGGAACCAGACAGGGCTGTCTACTATCTCTACTCATTTTCAATATAGTGCTTAAAACTCTTTCAAGAAGAATAAGACAAAAGAAAGAAATTAAAGGAGTAATTCAAAAGAAGAGATGAAATCATATCTATTTGCAGATGATATGGTATTGCCATAAAGGACCCCAAAAATTCCAACAGAAAAGTGGAGAAATGGTTAATACTTTAAGTAAAGTGACAAGTTATAAAATCGACTAACAAAAATCTGTAGCTTTTCTATATACTAAAAATAAGCAATCAGAAAAGGAATGTAAGAACCCCCCCTCCAGTCACAATAACCTCAAAAATTAAAATACTTAAGAATAGAATAATGTAAAAAAAAAAAAAAAAGCCGAGTAAGGTGGCACATGCCTTTAATCCTAGCACTCTGGAGGCAGAGGCAGGTGGATCTTTGTGAGTTCAAGGCCAGCCTAGTCTACAATGAGTTCCAGGACAGCTGAGGCTACAGGGAGACCCTGTTTCAAAAAGACACAAAAAATAAAAAGAATAGAATAAAGTGTAAGAGATGCCCACAGTGACTCCATTTTGAGTATAGCCACCATTTTAAGCAATTACTGGAACCTGCCTAATTCAGGGAAAAGGTCCACTGCTCAAAGAGAGTTGCTAAAGGCCTCAAGAACAGCTAACTTAAACTTGTTAAAGATAACTATTGGTATGTGAGGACAGGTGGACTGACTTAACATTTCCTTGTTCCTGTCCCAAGATTGTGTCTAAAGATAACCTTTGGTATGTGGGGACAAGTGGGCTGACCTAACCATGACCTGTAACTCTGCTATTATCCAATAAGGCTAGAAGTTACCCAAACCACCTGTAGACCCAGGCATGCTGTGTATCCTTGCCTGTCACACAGGAGACCAGGGTTCAATTCCTGCCCTGCTCTAAGTGTATAAAACCTGTATGAAGAGATTGCTTGGGGTTTCATCTCTCCCCGTTGTACAGGCGTACCCCGGTGCAACAGAGTAATAAACCTCTTGCCTTTGCAGCGAGACTTGTCTCCACGTCTCTCACACGGGGGTCTTTCAAGGATAAGGCTCGATTCGGGTCTTACAAAAGTAGTATAGCTAGTGTGCTGGGAATTACGCATGCACAGAGCTTGTCCCTTATCAACCTAACCTGCCCTAGGCAGGTGAGATCATACAAGCAGCATTGCAGACCTGGGCCAATCATAAGACACCAAGAGGAGAGCGGGGAATGCAAACAGTACATAACCCCTAACCGGGCCCCCAATAAACGAGTCCATGACAGCTCGCCCTCTGTCTGTGTTCACCCAATTCCCAGGGTCTGTGTTTTGACTCTGCACCTCTCACCCCCATTCCTTCTTTGGTCAGACCCCGAAATCCCCCAGCAGGCCTGGGAGATCGACTACATCTGGTGCCCAAAGGTGTTTTTTTGACCCCTTGGTACTGGAGTGGCACCCCCTTCCTTGATGGTGAGTAGGCCACTTTCTGTTCTTTGATTGTCCAGCAGGCGTTAGGGTGGCCCCCACTCCCCCACCCCCAACCTGCCTCTCCTCTCCTCTCCTCTCTAGCTTTCTGTGTGTTTGCCTTTAGCTAGAGATGTACATTTTTGCGATGCTGCTTTGTTGGTTTTTCCCTCTAACATTTAACCTCCCTTCCCATTTCCTGCCCTCATGGGGAACATACCTCCTCATGTTCAAGAGCCACAGAGGGCTGTGCTTAAGGCTTTCCTCCAGACACGTGGCCTTAAAGTGAAATCTTGGGACTTGGATTCCTTTTGGAAGGGGGCCAAATGCATTGCCCCTTGGATCACTCCTGGAAACATTAGGGACCTCTCCATCTGGATGAGGGTTCTTTATCTTTCCCGTAAGCGTGAGGTTTCGTCCAGGCGTCCTTCCCCCCACTCCATTTGTCCAGATTCTCCCAGCCATTATCGCTGCCTTAAAGGCTCCTCGGCTGAGAAAGTCCTTCATGAGCATAACTCACCTTGCCACAAAAATACTGAGGAAAAGTTGGCCTTGCCTTGCGTCCCCGATTTAGAAAGTCACGAGGAGACTGAGCCTCCTGACATTCAGCCTACCCGATGGCCCCCTCATCCTCACCCAAACTCCCTGCTGAGTCCCATTGTTCTCCACCCATCTATCCCTGGAGGGAGATTAGCAGGGATCCCCCCTCCACCCTTCCTGCTCCCAAGCTTCCACACTCTAACAATCCCTTTCTGCATACCAACCCCACCCTGCATGCCTGCCTGGTCAATATAGGGCCTAATGCCACTATTCAACCTTGGATCCCCACCCCTCTGCCTGACCTTTCCCTCTTCCGGAAGGCAGCCCGAGAGTCAGGCCCTGACTCCCCTTACCTGGAACAGGTCCTCACCCAGTGGGCCATTAATCTCCAAACACATTATGACTGGTATACTAAAGCCCGCCTTGATCCACCTGCTTTCCTTCAATGGAGGGCTGCTTATGACAACATGGCTGAAGGCCAGGCCCTGTCCAATATTCGGTATCAACTTCCTATTACCTTAGATATGCTTACTGGCCGTGGCAACTTCACTGATCCTGTGAGTCAGTCTCTTATTGGAATCCCAGAGTACATTGATCAGGTTAAAAACATGGCCCTTTCAAAGTCTTAAATCTTAAACTCTCCCCAAACCTGACTCCTCCCCCGTGGCCTAGCCCGTGATGCCCTGGTTAAGGAACTTTCCTGGGAGGGTATGAACTTTCAATGCAGTAATGCTGTTGCCCCAGTGCGCACTGGAAACTTCCACAAATGGATCATTGCCACTAGTGACCTTAACCCAGCGACAGCCGCCTTTGAGGCCTTGACTGCCTCTATTCAGGCCTTATCCCTCCACCAGGGCTCTTCTTTCCCACCAATGTGTTGTGGTTGTGGCAAACGGGGTCATTTACGTAGCTCCTGCCCAGGTCCAGCAACTAGTCCTAAGACTCCTTGTCCCAAATGTAAAAAAGGTTTTCACTAGGCTAAGGACTGTAGATCCATGTCCTCGGGTCCTTTAAACTCCTCTCAGGGCACCCGCAGCCCCACAAGTAAGAGGGACCCCCTCCTCAAGTCCTCTGGACTATACCCATTTATGCCCCCGCCCCCAGATGTCCATTAAATTGGACGGCTTCCCCATTAAAGGGATCACAAACACCGGAGCAGATGTCACCATTATCACCTCCAATGACACTGCCCCCTTCTCCATTTGGAGGTTCACACCTGGGCCCCCCATTAAAGGGGTTGGTGGGCAGCAACCCACTAAACAAACTATCAATGGGTGGCATGGGAAGATTATGATGGTAATTCTGGGACCATCAAACTCCTAGTTGCGGACATTCTCCACACCCTCTGGGGAAGGGACATCTTATTCAGTATGGGTGTTGTCCTTACTATGGAGGATAGTGCCCTATTGGAGGGTGTCATGCAGGCCTGAGGGATTGACTATAGAGTAAATCAGACCAAAGACATTAAATATTTCTACAATAAAATTCAAATCTTTAAATTAGGAGATAAATGAAGACTATAGGAAGACCTAGGATGCTCATTGATTGGTAGAATCAATATTATGAAAATTACCATCGTCAAAATCAATGTATAGTTTCAATGGAAAGTCTATCAAAATACCCATGACATACTTCACAGAGCTATATAATCATCATAAAATTAATATAGAATCAAAAAATACCCCAGGTGCCCAAAGTGACCTTGGGCAAAAAGAACAATTCTGGGTGGAATTGCTATACCAGATTTCAGATTATATTACAGAGCTATAGTCAGATGAGCAGCTAGTAAAAATTTAATTCCAGAGATGCAGGGATGGTTAAATATATGTACGTCTATAAATGTAATGGGCATAAAAGTAGATACATAGATCAATGGAACAAAACAGAAGGCCCAAATATCAGTATGTGCAATTTCAGACACCTGAAAAAGGTGCCAAGATGATACAATGGAAAAAATACAGCACCTTTAACAAATAATGCTGGCAAAACTGGATTTCCACCCTTAGAAGAATGAAATTGGACCCTTACCATTTACCCTGCACAAAAGTCAACTCCAAATGGATCAAAGTGCTTAATATAAAACCTGAAAGTCTGAGACATCCGGAAGAAAAGCAGTACCCTCCAAGATGTAGTCAAATTAAAAGACTTTTAAAATTGGACATTAGTTGCTCAGGCATTAAGTTCAACAATCAATAAGTGGGACTTCATTAAATATCAAACCTTTTGCATAGTAAAAGTAACAACAAAGGAAAAGAAGAGGAAACCCACTGAGTGGGAAAAAATTTTACTAGCTGCACATCTGACAGAGAATCAATATACATAATATACAAAGAACTAAAAAAAAGAAAAAAAAAAACAAGAAAATAAGTGACCCAATTAAAAGAGAAATATAGACCTGAGCAGAAATTTCTCAAGCAAAGAAATAAAAATGGCTAAGAAACACCTTAAAAAGTATTCAACATCCATGGTGATTAGAGAAATGCAGATAAAAATCACATTAAGATTCCATGTCACCCCATTCAGACTGGCTAACAACAATATAACTAAAGATACCAAAGGCTGGCAAACATGTGGAGAAAGAGGAATGCTCATTCCCTACTGGTGGAAGTGAAAACTCATGCAACAAGTATGGAAACCAGGCTGGAGAACTCTCAAAAAACTAGAAATGAATCTATCACATTATCTGGCTACAGCACTCCTTGGAATATACCCAGAAGTCTCACCCTACTGTAGAGACATCTGTACACCCATGTTGTTTTTGATCTCTTCTCAACATCTAAGAAATGGAAACAACATGTGTCCCTAGACTGATGAATGGATAATGAAAATATGGGCCGGGCGTGGTAGCGCATACCTTTAATCCTAGCACTTGGGAGGCAGAGGCAGGCGGATCTTTGTGAGTTCAAGGCCAGCCTGGTCTACAGAGTGAGTTCCAGGACAGCTGGGGACTACAGGGAGACCTTGTCTCAAAAAGACAAAAAAAAAAAAAAAAAAAAAATATGGTACATTTTCACAATGGAGTTCTATTCAGAAGAATGGAAAGATAAAATTATGAAATTTGCAGATAAATGGATGGAACTAGTGAGATTTATACTAAATGGTAAATACAAAGACAGAAAAGCAAGTGACATGTGTTACCCTCCCATTTGCAAATTTTTGCAACAATCCTTTATACATGAGTATATACCCTGCTTGCTGTAACAGGAGAATCTAGTAAAATGGAAAGGGTAGGGATAATGAGGGAGCTGGAACTGAGGAGGGAAGGGGGAGGTCCAGTGGAAGGAAGGGAGAGTAGAGATAAAGGCTCCCTCATTATCCCTGCCCTCCTCCCAGTAACAGCACCCTCTCACCATCCCCACTTGCCTCACTTCCCCGCCCCAGTGACCCCATGAATGTTCTTCCCCCTCCCTCATAGGCTGACATTTTGGGGTTTTGTGTATTTTATACATAATCTCTCACTCCAATTTAGACACATTCCCTTTTCTATATCCCCTACCCCACCCCAGTTCATGCATTCTTCCATACATCTCTGACATCTTTTTATCAGTCTTTATAAAGGTTTTCTCTGCAGAGGTTTATTGTTTGGGCAGAAGTTAACTGTTTCAGTCAGTTCTTTGAGCCAGTCGTTTTGTCGTTATTGTTCCCTCCCATTTATATTGCTCCAAAATATGCCTATATACACCTCACCTATATACCAAAATTATAACTCTAAAAATAAACTGTACGTTAATTCCAAAATATGTTTAGGAGTACACAGTTTTCACTTTAATTTTATATTACTTTAAAATATAACTATATACCCTCCGTCCATATACCACAATTACAAAGTCTGAAAATAGGTGGTAAGCTAATTCTAGAGCCTATTAAGGGATCGAGATTATGACAGCACAGTTGCCTTCAGATAAAAAGAAATATAACGTTAATATGGCTCAGCTTGCCTTTCAAGTAGGGATTTGTTGCTAGCATCCACATATGAGGGATACCATTTTTTATTATTCCATTTTCTAGGACTGTGTAATTTAACTTAGCATAATCTTTTGTGGATTTATAACATTTTTATCTCAAACACCATGGCTGTTTGTTCCATCTGCATTCACTACTTTTTTGAATGCTAGAAATGCTAAGTGATGTCTCCTTCCCCCAGCAAGCAAGACACAGACAGGGATACAAGCCCCTCCTGCTCCTGCAAAGTCCTTTGCTCATCATTGCACCAGGTGGATTTGCCAGGGTAGTCTATAATCTTGAGTTTCAAATATGATGTTTATCTTAAACTGATCCTTATTTCTATTTCATATAAGAGCTGAATGTCTCACTTTCTCTGGCAATTTCCTCTGCTCTCTTACAATGCAAGCATGTTTCTTGTGTTACCTGAACTAGTCATACATTTTAGCAGTAGTTTCTCCATTTAGTTAGCTAAATGAGTAAACACTGTTGTAAGTCTCATTCAGGAGTCACAAAGTGGCAATGATGAGACTGACTTTCTTTCTTTCCTTCTTTCTCTTTCTAGATATTTCTTGCACTCATTGTTCCTGCCCTTCCTTCAATCTCTTTTTTTTTCTTTTCAATCTCCCTCTCCTTCTACTTCCTCTTCTTTTTCTTTTCTTTTTCCTAAGATACTGTCATTGCCAAGTTTCTATATTGAGAGTGTGGAATAGCATATGCTTGGCATTGGTTGTTATCTCCCTTGGGTGTTTTCTATCTGATTTAAATGATAACCTGGAGGTCTGGCGATGAATGACTATGATCCTTGGAAATATGAGGAAAATTACAAATAGTCTGCAACTAATTACAAATCTGTAGCAGAGACATCTGCTCAATAAAGATAGCAATTCCAGTAGTTGATAGCAAACCACCTCCAAGAAGCAAAAGTCTCATGCAGCCTCTTTAAATAAAGTAATTATAAAGGGTACTAGCATGGATATAAATTTGGAGAACATCCAAATAGAGTCATAAAATGTGCTAATTGGTATTAAGGATTAGAATGCTGTAAAAACAAATTTACACCACTGACTATTTCACAGCAAAAGTAACTTTTCTACTCTAGAGACTGAAAATGAAGTTGACTATTAAAGTTGAAAAAAGTGACAGGATTTGCATTCTTCTGAAAATTTTAAATTATATTTTATGTTTAATAATTGAGGTATACTATGTAAATGCATTATAATTCTGTGTTTTCTGGACAGCTAAAAAAAATCATACCATATGCACAAACAAAAAGCATTTTGAGGAGATTTATCACAATGTTGAATAATGAATTCATTAAAATATTTAGGCAATGCAAAGCATATATAACAATGTTTTGATTTGAAATATTGGCAGTATAAATAAAGCACATAATTAAATAGGTATATATGTGTGTGCACAATTATTTTCCTTTAATAAATAGAACAAATAATTTCTATAGATTAATAATTAGTGAATATAATATTCATGCCCTTTAATTTCATTTGATTGTAGTTTATGCGCACAAAAGTTGCAGCAGAACTTTTAAATTCAATGGTAGGCAAAATGAAGAAAAAGTGATTATTTATTTCATTGTTTAACATAGCATAATATTTAGGATGTAATGCTATGCAAAGAGCAACTAAGGAACAATTTTATAATGTACAATATTATTATGTAATGTTTATTCATTTATTTAGTGTGTATGCAATATGTGTATGTGTGCACATGCAACAACAACATTTGTATAGAGGATAGAGAACAGTCTGTGGGAGTGGATTCTCTTTTTCCAAAATATAGTTTGAATTTAGATCATTACACTGCATGGCAAATATCACTGTTGACTCATCTTGCTGGCCCTACTTTTACTTTCATAATGGTTTCTTTCACGACAAAAAAGATAATTATTTACATTATCAGTGCTTTGTTTTTCTTTACTTTGATATCACATCTAAGAATACATTGTCTAATTCATAGTCACTATTATTTACTGTTTTGCTTTCTTCTGAGAGCTATATATTTAGATAAATGATCCATTTGAGTTAATTTTTTGTAAGTAATATGACATAGTTTTTAACACTGTCCCAGAAACCTTAGTAAAAAAGACTACTCTCTGTTCATTTCTACAGTGTAAATTTTTAACATTGAGTTTAACAACTAATCATTGTGTCAGTAAAACTCTGCCTTGATTGCAATGATTTTTTTAATGAATAAAAGATAACAGGTTTATTTACTGGAAAGGTTATGTATTACATGATAATCAGTTGGTAACATAAACCAAAATAACAGTAATTGGTATCTGGTTATTTTCTTAGCAATGGAGAGCCTTTCCCAACCACTGAGTGTATGATAGACCACACAAACAAGCATAAAACATACAGAGTCTCCCATGAGACATTCACTTGGGATTGTCTATAATAAAAAAGTAAGAACAAACAATAATAAATTCATAAGAATTTTTGGATTTAAAACATATGTATGTGTCTTTGAGAATGTCTCTTTGACATTTGGATTTCAAGAATAATTAGCAAGATAAACATTTCTTAGATGAGTCTTTTAGTCATTTTTTTCACATGGTATTATTATTATTAGATAGACGCACTTGATATCAGTTAAATACCAAAGACATAATAACAAAATTGCAATTAAATATAGGAATAATGGAACCACTACATTGCAATGATTTTGTAGTGAGTTGTGAGATTAAGAAATTTGACTTTTCTAATGCTGCTTTTCTTTTTCAAGATTATTTTGGCTGCCTTTAGACTTCTATATTTTGCATGAATTTTTAAATTTATAAAGATTTCTAAAATATCAGATAGAATTTGGTAGGCACCCCATATGTCTGCCTATCATATGTAGAGATGTATTGTTTCATAATTCTCATGGTTCATGATTACAAAATTTGTTTTCATTTTTTATTTATTAGTTATATTTTATTTGTATGAATTTTTGTCTGCATGTATGTAAGTGCATCATGTCCATGCAATGCCCACAGAAGCAAGAAGAGGATGTTAGATCCCTTGGAATTGAGATTCTGGACAGTTGTTAGCCACCATGTGGGTGCTTGGAATCAAACCCAGGTCCTCAGGAAGAACAAGTGTTCTTAACTGCTCAACAAACTCTCCAGCCTCACGTTTTCATTTCATAAATTTATATTAATTCTTTCATTAATAAATTGCAAATGGTTATCTTAAATGTATTTTAGATTATTCACTACTAATATAAAATATAAATTCTGTTGTGTTCTTTGTGTTTTGTTTTCTGACTTGAAATATTTATATTTAATTCATTCATATTTGATAATTCTAAACATTGTAAAATAATTCCTTTTTCAAACTTTTTAAATACATGTTTTTGATCCCTCACACATCAGATGTCCATTTACTGCTCCCCTGCACGTTTTAATAATAGCTATAGAGGCTAATTTGTGTTCTCATATGTCCTTCGGTGTTGGTCCATCCACTAAAGCCTGGTTAGCCTACAAATCATAAGTCATATCCTTGAAAGACATTGACTTTTCCCCTCTAGGTAGCCTTTAGTTGCCAGTACCTCTTCAAGTTAGTTGGAGCGTCTTACCCACTTCTTCACATCTATACTGGAATTACTTTTCTGATTTGAGACTAAATGGAATCTGTCCATTTTGCCACCATTACTGTGAGTTCTTATGAGTAACTGATCAGCTGTCTAGAAAACTCTGTTTCCTTGTGATCATCTACCACTTGTGGCTGTTAAATATTTGACATTGGTACCTGCACCTTTATATATATAGAAATTTGATGTACATGTTCTCTTGTTCTCTACAAGTTGGCCAGATGTAGGTTTCTGTGTTCGTCACTGTCTGCTGAATAAGGAAGTTTCTTTGGTATATTGCTCTATGGGAATAACAATAAATCATTAAGAGTCAGTTTAGTACTATTGCTATTCAGTACAAAATTAGTATTAGCTCTCACCTATGCCTTGTGATTTGTCTAGTCTCGGATTCTTAGGCCTGACATTAATGTCAGTTATGGGTTCTGTCTTATGAAGTGGAAATTAAATCCAATTTGCAAGTGGTTGGATAATACCATAATATTTGTACCACTATTATTGCATTAGTGAGCATATCAAGGCAAGCCAGCTGTTACTGTTGTACACAAGATTCATAGCTAGATCAGATGATGTGGAGTCCTTTTTTTTTCAATGCCAAGCATAGTACCTTCCAGTATTATGAAATTTAGCCATTAGGGATGATGTTTAGCATTAGCACTAAGCATAAGAGTTCACAAATGGGACTGCATGAAGCTAAAAAGTTAAAATGCTTCTCACAACAAGGAATACAATCTTCAAGTGAAGAGGCAAACTACAGAAAGGGCAAAAATCTTTCCAAGCTATACCTCTGACAAAGGGTTGGTATCTAGAATATACCAAGAATTCAAAAATTCAATAATATCAACTCCTTCAAAAATGTCCATTTAAAAATGGGGTCAAGAAGCTGAAAAGGAAGTACTCTAAAGATGAGATATAAATGACTGAGAAATAATTTTAAAAGGTTTAGCATCTTTAAAATAATAAAATATTTAAATGAAACAAGGAAAAATGCTGGTGGGGATGGGGAGAAAGGGGAACTCCACTAATTCAACCACCATGGAAATCAGTGTGTGATTCCTCAAAAACATCAAACTTGGGCTACCATAGTATCCAGCAAAATATTTTTAACAATATTCCACAAAATCCTATCTATGAAGAGAATTCTTATTTTATATACATTTATTTGTGTACATTTCTTTCTATACAATTCTTATCTTTATATTCATTTCTTGCCTGTTTGCCTATTCAAATCACTAGCATACCCTTGGCTAAAATTTCAGAAAGCCGACAAATCTATCCTTCATCCTAAGCAATTTGTTATCTGTGTGATTTTTTTCTAATAGAACTACAAACATTTGAATATATTCTCATTCTATTTCTAGTGTATTGAGTATTTTTTTAATTTTATTTATTTTTGTATGTGTATGAATGTATTGTCCGCATGTAGGTTTGTGCACCCGTGTCGTGCAATGCCGGTTAGAAGAGGGTCTTGGATTCCCCTGGAACTGCAGTTCTCCTGGAATTGGAGTCACAGACGGTTCTTAGGCGCCATGTGGGTGCTGGGGCTCAAACCCGGGTCCTCTGCAAGAGCAGTCAGTGCTCTTACCTGCTAGGCTGTCTCTCCAGCCCCAATGTATTTAGTATTTTATTAGAAAAGTTTGCTACATAGAGCTTTTTTTTTGCTTTATTAATTATTGTAAATCATTATCATAGGTTATGTACTTTGGATTTGGTTTATTGATATTTTGTGCATATGTTCATAAAACTATTGATATTCACTTTTCTTTCATATATGTCTAAGATTTTGAAATTAGTATAGTACTTCAATCATAAAAGGAGATGGGCTCTATTTCTTCCTGTTCTACTTTGAGGGAATTTTCATTTAAGAATAAGAGTATTAGTTTCTTGTGTTGCTAGAATTCACCAGGACCTGGGCTTTCTATAATGAAAGTGTTGATAAGTGCTTCAGGATTTAAAATTTTGTGAGACTTAGATTTTTTTTTGCAATACCTAATACACATTTGTTTATTTTTTGATTGGCTTACAATACTTTTCATTTTTGTAATGCAGATAGTGCCATACATGCATTGAATGTGTTTTGATCAAATGCACCACCTCCTCCCTCTGGTTTCACTGATGCTAACTTATCACAGTTTTTCCCTCCAATTTCATATTCTCTTAGTCTTGCTGGTAGATACTTTGCTGTAGGCCCATCTACTAGAGAATGACTAGCCTCTCAAGCAGCCATATCCCTTAAGAAAACTGACTCTGCCTCCCTGCATCCATCCTTGAGTTTATGCTCTAGAGTCCTACAGCAGGGTCTTATGATAGATCTATTCCTAGCTCTTTGAGGAAATTATACACTGATTTCTATAAGGTATACCTGTTTGCACTCCTTCCCTCAGTGAATCATTCAGTTATTGCATTTCTCCACATTTGTGTAGGGATATGCACTCATTCAAGTTTTTTAAACCTAATCATTTTAACAAGGAAAAGATTAAAGCTCAAGTAATTTTCATTTTCATTTTCTTGATGATGAGAATTGAGCACTTACGAAAACATTTCCAGGTCACTTAAATTTATTCAATACCCTACTAAAAGTTTTGATTATAAGTTAAGTATCTAACAGTATAAAAAGTACAAAACAGAAGCTGGAGAGATGGGTGAGCGGTTAGGAGCGCCGACTGCTCTTGCAGAGGACCCAGGTTCGATTCCCAGCACCCACACAGGGGCTAAGAATCGTAAACTCCAGTTCCAGGGGAATCCAACACCCTCTTCTGACCTTTGCGGCATTGCATGACACGGGTGCACCAACGTACATGCAGACAGTACACTCATACACATAAAAAATGACAAATAAATAAAAATTTAAAAAGTACAAAACAGATCTGTAGATTTCTAATATATTCATACAAAGGGCACTACATACAGTACATCCTACAAGCAGAATGGAGGGGAAGAAGACTGTGGTTGAGGTCTAGAAATACTAAATAAATAAATACAGAAATAAATACAGAAATAAAGATGATCTATCAGTGTATTCTACCACCAATACTACAGCCAAAATGTACAAAAAAAAAATGTAAAAGTAACTCAGGAAGATGATAATGGCTGGACTCTGAACTACACAGGGCTCTGGAGAGACCCCTGGCTCTCTGGACAGTCTGTGTGCATGGTAGCTTGTACTAGGTAGGTTTGTTCCCAAAAGAAGAAATGGGGGAGGGAGGCACGGGTCTAGAGTTGTTAAAAAAATGAAAAAAAAATAAAAAAAAAAGAAATACACAGTGTAGAACTATAAAACTATATAGGGCACCCATGAAAAATGGCTCGCTCCTTTATTGTTATATACTATCTGACTTTAAAAATCCAGTTTTTAAAATAAGCATGAGTCACGGAATCCTATGTCAGGCACGTGCCCCTCCCTCAATGAGAAGTCTGAGGTGCTGTTTTATTTTCCTGAACTTTTAGAAAGAGACAACCAGAGAGCATGGCTAGGTTGGCTAGACTCAACCAAGAAGCCCACAGTGAGATCTGTGGTGAGGAGCCCCTGACTCAACTCAAAATGTTCAGAAGCCTAACTCCAAGCCAAATCCAACCAACCATTTTTAGCCTTAACACAACTCTGCTGGTTGAACTTTTAAATACTGGAAGAAACAAAAAAAAAATCACAAAAAACAAAAAACATCGAAACCTCAAACCCTAACAAGGGTTATAAAAAGTCAAAACAGCTATTCTACAGAATAGACCTCCACAAAGGTTAACTGAGGTAATCCAGAGCTAAAACTGAATTGTGTGAATTTCAATGAATTTCAGACAGTCAAAACCAATAGCAATTATTTACAAACTGCAAGTCCTCTAAGAAGCATGCATTCTACAGCACCCTGAAGACCTGCGCATTGTTTACCTAGTTTAAGTTTCTAAATGCATACTCTCTACAGTGTTCTGATGCTTTGGTACTATGCGTATAGGACCTCATCTAACCTATAGGCTTACCCTCCCCAGAAACTCGGGTTCTGCTTTAGACTTCACATAAATCTTTTACCAAACATTAGGATGAGGGGAGGCTGGGTATTTCTTGGTATTTCGGAACAATAAATACCTCTAGGAACAGATCACACATTACTGACCTGTAACGAATTATCATGAGGGAAAAAGTGTAGTCAGCCCTTTTAAAAACCACCCCAACCACTGCCTATCCATATAGAAAGACTAAAACTACATATGGTTTATCATACAAATCCCATCTCTGTCCCCTGAAATCCTCTAATTTAATTCATTAGAAAGGGGGAAAAAAAAAAAAAACTTAAAGAGGACTTTACACCAGCATTCAGCTTTCCTATGAAATACTCAGCATCTTAAATATTATGTACACTTCTTTTTTACTTGCAGTAAGCTAGACACTGGCTTCAGAGTTTGTTGGACTGGGGAAAAATAACCCATTAAAAACTATTCTAGGGCTGGAGAGATGGCCTAGTGGTTAAGAGCACCGACTGCTCTTGCAGAGGACCCGGGTTCAATCCCCAGCACCCACGTGGCAGCTAAGAACCGTCTTTAACTCCACTTCCAGGGGAATCTGACGCCCTCTTCTGACCTCCAAGGCATTGCATGACACGGGTGCACCAACCTACATGCAGACAGTACACTCATACAGATAAAAAAAAATTAAAAAACTATTCTATAAAATGTGTTTTGTCAGAATAGCAGGTATCCAAGTCAAAAACAGGAGGGCCAGTTTGTTGCTTTATAGTCTTTAGAAGTTTAAATCACTTTTTGTTCCCTTTTACATGAACCTCAGTTACCACTCCTGAATGGACATGGGCAGAGGTGCCAGCCACTGCTCCTCAGCCTTCTCAGCAGCTGCTTTCTTACTGCTGCAGTATGGCTTGAAAAGATGTGTGTCAATGAGGACTTCCCAAAAACGGCCCTTGTAGATGATTCCACAGCATATTTGTCTTTTCCAGCATGTAAGATCTAAAAAGGAAAAGACTGGATATCTATTGGAACTGGAAGCCATCTCTGTGTCTGAACCATCATCTGAATGGTTACTGTAACAGGGAGACTGGGTGGGAGAGGCACTGAGTATCAGAATTGTGGCATTTAAATTCTTTCTGCAGTTTACTGATCGGTTGCTGTATTAGTCACTTTTCTGTTGCTGTGATAAAACACCATGACCAAAGGAACTTATAAAAGGAAGAGTTTATTTGAGCTTATGATTGATGGTTCCAGGGAATTAGAGTCCATTGTGGCGGGAGGCATGGCAGCTGGAGCTGGAGCAGCAAGCCAAGATCACATCTCGCAATGAGCACAGGAAGCAGAGAGAGCAACTGGAGACCGCAAGGCTTGTTAAACTCACTAAGCTTGCCCCCAATAACGTACTTCCTCTTGCATGGCCACACTTTCTAAGACCTCCAAGAACAGTGCCACCAACTGGAGACAAATGTCTGAATACTTAAAGCCTATAGGGAACACATTCAAACCACCACAGTTGCTTTTCATCCTGTTTTCAGACGGTGTTTTCACTTTCTTTGCTTTCAATGTTTTCTTTTTTTTTTTTAATTTTTTTATTAATTTTATTTATTTCTGTATGTGTATGAATGTACTGTCTGCATGCAAGTTTGTGCACCCGTGTCGTGCAATGCCGCGGAGGTCAGAAGACTGGGTCCTGCCCTTGCATCTACCACATGATTCTATTTTTTTTTCAATCCTGCTGCAATTTTTTCCATCTTTTCACAAGCAGCACACAGGCATTACAGATGTCTTCTGAGTGGGTCTCGGGCAACCCAAAACAATTCTGGAAGTCCTTTTCATAACACTTACTGTCTGTGAACCTTGAACTGGAAGACTTGACTCTGCAGAGGCAGCAGCCCTCTATACTTCTATACATCTTTGGCTTGTGAAAAACAAACATCTTTTCTTCAGGGCAATGGCTCTGTTGCCACCATCCTCTCACAGACTCTTCTCTCTTGCAGCTAGAGCTTGCCCATGGGCTCCGTGCTGCCTCCACCGTGCAAGCATTCATTACTAGGACATTTTCTGCAGTCCTGCAGTTGTGGTGTGGTGCAGGCCAGGAAGGTGTAGGTTCTGAATATGCTTTTTAAAATAACACTAAAACTATATAGACATAGTTGTGATTTATGATAATTATGGCTTCTAAAGTTTTCTTAAGCATTATATTATCAAATATTGAACAATTATTCCTTAAAGAATTACAGAGGTAAATTCAGAGGTCTCTGGTCACAAAATCTTAATCAATCGGTCAATCAACCACTAAGTAACTTCGTTACCATTTTCTTTCTTTTCAGTGAAAACATTTAAAATCAAACCTTTTAAAATGATTCAAACATACATTACAAAATTTTTCATTATGGCTACCATGTTGTATGGAGTCCTCAGCCATGGCGTTCTGGCCCCCTGGACCCCACCTGGCTCTCAGAGTGGCAGTCTTGCCACAGGGTGACAGCCCAGATGGCAAGGAGGCAGCGAGCAGGAGGAAAAAAGAGAAGGTCCTTGAAGCAGTAGGTAAATCTGATAGATCAAAGAAGGAGCATGCATCAGGGGGCAAACTCATTTTATGGCAGGAGTTTAGGGACTTATATAGCAGCTTTGGTGGGCACTTGATAAGGATAGGGGTGGCATAGAGGAAAGTCTACCTGTGCTTTGCAAGGTTTTATTCCACCATTTACCTCCTGAGATTAGGCCCTGATGGCTGATGTACCATTTGGCTCCTGAGACTAGGGTATGTGTGCCTCAAGAAAGAGAAGCTTAGAAATCAACACTTCCCAGGGGAGTGGGCTTCAGGCAACTAATGTCTAAATGGAGAGAGGAGTGGGGGCGCCTTCAGTCTCCTTCCTACCTTCTAGGCAGGCTATTGTGGTAAGAAGCCAGCTTGGTTACATCTCAGCCATCATGGAATGTTTTAGGCCCCACAATGCTGTACATTAGATTCTCAGAGCTTATTCATTTTATGTAACTAAAACTTTGTAGCTTTTGTCAATCATTTCTCATGTCCTGTTTCTACTGTATATAAAGCCATCCCCAACCAACCTTGCTTTATTATAAGAACAACATATCCTTATTCAGTACATTGTTACACCATTAACATCAAATTCAGAGCTAAGAGTTTGTACTTTATGCCTGGAACAAAGCTTATAAAACAATGTATTTTCTACTTGAAACATGTCACAGCCTTCTTACAATTCCAGAACATTAAGCAACATTTCAACTCTATACTTTGGGAGCTTCTGTCCCAGCCTTTGCTATTTTTTTTTTTTTTACAATCCTTACATATACCAAATTTAGAACGTCTGAAATTAAACTATAGGCTAAATCAAAACTTATTTGGTGATTAATAGTTTAACCATAAGCTTGTATACAGGTAAAAAAAATAGTTTTCTGTCTTTTGTTAATCTTTGTTCTGATTTTTGTTATTTCTTCTTACCTGTTGAATTTGAGATTCACTTGTTGTTGTCTTTCAAGTGTTTTGAGTTACAATGTTAAGTCACTTATCTGTGCACTATCTGCTTATTATTTTTATTTTTTTTATTTTACTTTATTTTTTGTATGTGTATGAATGTACTGTCTGCATGTAGGTTTGTGCACCGTGTTGTGCGAGGTCAGAAGAGGGTCTCGGATTCCCCTGGAACTGGAGTTCTCCTGGAATTGGAGTTACAGACGGTTCTTAGCCACCATGTGGGTGCTGGGGATTGAACCCGGGTCCTCTGCAAGAGCAGTTGGTGCTCTTAACAGCTAGGCTATCTCTCCAGCCCCATCTGTTTATTTTTTTTATTTTTTTTTTATTTATTTTTGTATGTGTATGAATGTACTGTCTGCATGTAGGTCTGTGCACCCGTGTCGTGCAATGCCGCAGAGGTCAGAAGAGGGTATCGGATTCCCCTGGAACTGGAGTTCTCCTGGAATTGGAGTTACAGACGGTTCTTAGCCACCATGTGGGTGCTGGGGATTGAACCCGGGTCCTCTGCAAGAGCAGTTGGTGCTCTTAACAGCTAGGCTATCTCTCCAGCCCCATCTGTTTATTATTTTTAATGTAAGCACTTCGAGCTATAAATTTCACTCTTAGGCCTGTTTTTAAAGTGTCCCAGATTTTTTTGTTGTGCTGCATTGTAGTTTTTGTTTAATTCCAGGAATACTTTTATTTCTTTCTTAATTTCTCCCTTGACCAATCCATTATTCAGGAGTGTGTTGTTTAATCTCCATGAGTGCCTGGAATGATGGACTCTCTTCAGCTCTTCTGATTATTTTATTCTGAAGTCTAATTTTTTTATATTGGAATAGCAAGTCCTGCCTATTTCCTAGTGACATTTGCTTAGAATTTTTTTTTTTATCTTTTCATCTTAAGATAGTGCTTGTCCTTGAAACTGAGATGTTTTTTTGGACAACAACAAAAGATGTATTTTGTCTCTCAGTCCATTCTACTAGTCTATGACTCTTGCTTGGAGAATTCATTCAATTGAGATTTAACCTTGTTATTGAGAGGTTTATATTGCTTCCCATAATTTTTGTTTCTGGTGCTTTTTGTTCTAGGTTTTTATTTCCAAATAATACCATCATTAAGTATTTTCTGTTGCTTGTGTGCAGTCATTTCTTCCTTCTGCTCTTTATGCTGCATCAAGTTATCTCTGAAGGTCTGGTGTTCTAACCATGAATTGTTTCAGCCTATTTATATCATGAAATATTTTCCTTTCTCCTTCAACAATAATAGACATTGTTTATGAGTAACATATTATGGGTTGAAAGCTATAGTCATTTAGAACTGGGAATACTTTGGGCCAAGCACCTCTGGCTTTCATTGTTTGCATTGAAAAATCCACTTTAATTCTGATTAAAGTGTTTTCCTATTTTTGTGATTTGCTTTTTTTCAGCTTTCAGTATTTTGTCTTTGTTTTGAAAATCTAGTATATTTACTATGATGAGGCATGGGGAATTTCTTTCCTGGTTCTGTTTTCTTCTACAATCCTGTTGAAAATCTGGTTAATACCCTTATCCTGGGATTATTTTCCTTTCTCTATACATCTATGATGCATTGGTTTGTTCTTTTCATCGTGTCCCACAGTTTCTGGTCATGCCATTCTTGTGTGTGTGTGTGTGTGTGTGTGTGTGTGTTTTATTTTTCATAATTTTTGCTTATGCTGTCCAATTCTTCCATGTTGTCTTCCAGACTTGATATTCTATTTTCAACTTCATCAATTCTGTTATTGAGGCTTTCTCCCAACCTTTCCAAACAGCTTATTGAGTGTTCTACTTCCTTTTGCATTTTAGCCTGAGTTTTCTTCACTGTCTATTTTTTTTATTAATTCATTCCACAGTTCATTGTCTTGTTTCATTTATTCCTATCATCTTTTAGTTCTTTCTTTGTATGTTCTTTAAGTTCTTTGAATTCTCTGATCATGTTTATCACAGTTCTTGGAGATCTGTGCCCTGAGTTACATTTTGGCAATCAATATATAAAGGAGTAGTGATTTGGCTGGTGCTCTAACACAGACAAACTACCAGATAATAAAACATGCTTTTATTTATTTGCCTTTTGTTTTGGTAAAGATCAAATCCAGGAGCTAACACTTGCTTGGCAAGCACTTTAGCATTAAGCAACATCATCAACTCTAGTTTTAATCTTTTCAATGTGTGATAAGTTGTTACACACAATAGACTACCTTGGAGAGGTTAAGTAATAGTTACTATGAAATCAACATTAGGCTATCTTAGCCTATGTTTAAAAACATTTAATCTTTAAAAATTTTAAATAGTGTTTTATTATATGAAAATGTCACTAGGCATGGTGGTGTATGTTTTTAATCTCAGGACTGGGGAGGCAGAGGCAGGGGAATCACTGTGAGTTCAAGTCCAGCCTGGTCTACATAGTGACTGGAGGAGCTACAGGGAGACACTGTTTCAAAAGCACCAAAATACGTCATACAAAATATTTTATCATATTCATTCCCCAGTTCCTTCTCTTCCCAAATCCATGCCAACCTCACTACACACCCAATTAAATTCCTCTTTTTATTTACATTTTTTAAGTCCTTTGAGTCCAATTTGTGTTGTTAAATACTTTGGGGTGAAAGTCCATTCTCTGCAGCATAGTCCAATTGCTAGTGCTCATTTCCTTTAAGAAAATGGATTTATCCTCTCCCAACAGCAATCAATTTTGAGTAGCTCCTCTGCTAAGTGTCAGATTTTATGCTTACCTCCTTGCTGTATGCTGTAATTTTTGTGTGGTTTAAGCTTGGAAAATTATTGTCTACACTGTCACAACCACTGTGAGTTCATACGTGCATCTCCCTCATTGCACTCATTTTCCTTCTGTTTACCTATGGTGGTCTTCTGTGGTACTTTCAATCCACTGCAAAAAAAAAAATCTTCTCTGATATGGATTGAAAGATACACTAATCTCTTTGTTGGTCATTAGAAGTAAATTTAAGACAATGTCCATTCAGCAGAATACTTCTTTTTCAGGATGTACAACTTATCTACCTACAGGTTCTTGTCACCCTTAATGGTGTGAGGTATACATTTCATCTTGTGTATCTAACAAATCTAATGAACACGTTTTGTGGTTACTTCCAAAACATTCATGGTAATATTGCACCCATGGACATATATTGCCAGGATGGTCATTGCTGTACCCTACAAGATTCACACATATAGAAGATTAATGATTATTTTATTCTTGTGGTAGCATAAACAGTGCCTTCCACTACAAATTCTAGCCAGTAAACATGGCGCATTGAAGTCAGTACTAGTTTCATTTCTCTATGTTCTATGACTCAACTATGTAGTTTCTTTGCAATACAGTCTTACCCAAGGCAATGACAATAGCAAATGCTTTATGTGGGTCTATTAGGCCTTACTTTACAACAATTCCAAGAGAAGTAACCTAATCCTTGTACTGGGGTTATAGTTGCTACCGTGTGGTATCCAGTTGGGGGCATTGCCTCCCCATTTTATGGTAACTTTAAGCTCTTTTTAAATCATTTATACATCTTACAAAGCATCCACAGAAGTAGGTCTCCATATGACTTTTGCAAATGGTCATTAGTAGTAACTCTCCCCCTGCTCCCTCCTCTACACTGCCTTTCTATTCTCCATCCATTTAACCCTCCCTGTCCCACTATTTCCCTTTCTTCCTTTATATCACTGCAGTCTATCCCTGCTTCCTTGAAAGCCCAATCTCCATAGCCCATTAAACAGTCCTGACCATCATGAATTTTCTGAATAAAGCATGCATATATAACTATTCAATACTATCATATATGTATGAGAGAAAATGTGATATTCAACTTTGGGGGGTTGAAGCCACTTCACACCAACTGATTATTTCCATCTCCATCTGTTTACCAATGAAATTCCTAATTCTATTTTTAAGAGTTGAGTATTTTTCCATTGTGTAAATGTACCGTGTTTTTTATTTTGTATTCATCTTTTGAAGGACACCGAGGCTGCTTCCATGTTCTGGCTATTGTGACTAAAGTATGACCATGAATTAGCTAGCATCTTTTAATGCCATACAGATTCATTTTGGTGTTTGCCCAAGAAGGATACTTTGGATCATGTGGTAGATACTGAACATTAAAAAATATTTCTTAGCGATTTTCAGTTCTTCTTTTGTAAATTCTGTTTAGGTTGATAAACAATTAACTTTTTAATTAACAAAGAAACCTTCCTAGCCGGGCGTGGTGGCACACGCCTTTAATCCTAGCACTTGGGAGGCAGAGGCAGGCAGATCTTTGTGAGTTCAAGGCCAGTCTGGTCTACAGAGTGAGTTCCAGGACAGCTGGGGCTATAGGGAGACCCTGTTTCGAAAACACCAAAACAAAACAAAACAAAACAAAAACCTTCCTAAACAATATTATATTAAGTCAGTGCCCATTGTACTTGCCTACAATTGTATAAATTGCAGATTGATGATAGTATCCGAAGTAATTCTGTTACTTTATTTGTTAATCTTTTCTATTTTCTGAAAAATTACATCAAACATCTTTCATTTTCTCAAAATAAGATTATTGATGCTTTCTGTTCTACATCTCTTTTCAAACTGTGTTCCCGATAGATTATATATATATATAATATATAGATATATATAATATATAGTATTTTTTTTTTTTTTTTTTTTTTTTTTTTCTTTTTGAGAACAGGGTCTCCCTGTAGCCCCAGCTGTCCTGGAACTCACTCTGTAGACCAGGCTGGCCTTGAACTCACAAAGATCCGCCTGCCTCTGCCTCCCAAGTGCTAGGATTAAAGGTGTGTGCCACCATGCCTGGCATTTTATTTTCTAAATTTTCCTGAAATGAACTCACAACGATCCGCCTGCCTCTGCCTCCCCAGTGCTGGGATTACAGGCGTGGCCACCACGCCCTCATTTGGCTTTCTTTATCTTCCCAGCACGCTGAAGGCCCTAGTAAGACAAATTCATTGGGAAGTGTGAGATCAACTACATGAAAATAAGACCTGGTAGATTGCACTTAACAACAACAGAAAGAATTTTTATTCATGAGCTTAATAATAACACAGAAGGAAGAAACGGGCATCAACCAATTTGGCAGCAATGAATTTATATTTGAAAATTAAGATTCAAGAGTGAATATTTTAAAAAGATGCTAAAGAAAATAATTTGAAATCACAATATTTGCAGAATTTATTTTCCAAATTAAAACACCCAGATTTGATCTCTTTAATTTCGTAATAAGTGTCTACTAAATTGTACATTTTAACAACTTGATTCAGGAGTTTCTAGCAGCTAAATTTGATTACTTGGGGTATTATCACTGTATAAAATCAGTTTGAAATTCCATGTAAATTAGAACACCATGAGGAAATAACCCTGTTAGAATGAAAATTCTCCAAAAGAAAATATTTAAACTGCTAAAATCTATGACAAAAGAAATAAACATAGTGAATTATTCTAACTTGACTGTTGTTAAATGATTTGATGGGAGGAATTTTGCATCGCAGAAATATTAATCTGGGCCTGGAGAGACGGCTCAGTGGTTAAGAGTACCGAATGCTCTTGTAGAGGACCCAGGTTCCATTCCCAGCACCCACATGGCGGCTAAGAACCATCTTTAACTCCAGTTCCAGGGGAATCCATTGCCTTCTTCTGACCTCCGCGGTGGGTGCACCAACCTGCATGCACAAAGTTCTCTCATACACATAAAAAAAAAGTTGTTTTAAAAAATAAATATTAATCTAATGTGTGCAGAATATATTTTTAGTGCCTAATTGCCTTATCTATTTCTGTCTAATTAGGGAGGCTAATCACAGAAAGAAATCAACATCATAATTTAAGTTGAAAACAATTTCCTAATAATTAATATTTTACTTCCAAAATCGTAGATTTACCAATACTGCTAACTTCCCAATTTTGTCCTTCTAAACCTAAGTAAGAAGTTAGAATAAATTGTTGGCTTATTCTACTTTTTTGGTGGTCAGAAACCATCAAGTTTTGGAATCCTTATTTATAATCTAAAAAGAAAGCAATAATATCTTAATTTTAAATTATTGAGAGGAAATAGACTCACACACACATAGACTCATATATTCATGAACGTATCCATCACTTGAAAAAAAATCCTTAAACTAAATGCTAATGGGATTCCTTCAAGATTACTGCTTTGTTTGGGAAAATATCATAGTAATTTCTTATATGATTTACAGCATAACAAGTTTTTCAAAGACTCATTGTACCATTATATATATTATGAAAATATAAATTTTGTTTGTAAGTGTTCATTTTAATCAATATATGGAGTTTTCTAAATTACCATAGTTTGAAAGGTTAAACTTGTTCCCATTGTCTAAGATGAGTCATCCTTGAACTTTTCTTCGAACAATAGAACATCTGGTTGTAAAGTGGATGAGACATAGAAATTAAAAAAAAATCATTCAGAACTAATCAAATGATCTCCTTACTATGGTTATAAGGTTTTAATTAAGTTTTTCAAAAATAAAGATTCTAACAATGATAAAGCCATTTTCCATGTTGAACACTCATTTACTTTTCTTTCTTTTCGTTATTGTAGGGGATAAAATACAATGAATCCTATGTTATTTTTGCAGTTTTCAGTTGAAAATGTCGTCATTTTGTGGATTAAAAACATTTATTATTATTATTATTATTATTATTATTATTATTTTATATGTATGAGTGTTATGTCTGCCTTTAAGTGAACTCATGTTGTGCAATGACTGAAGAGGTCAGAAAAGGATGTCAGATCCCCCAAAACTTATGATATGTAAGGTTATTAGCTGCCATGCTTGTGCTGAGAATTGACACAGGTCCTCTGCAAAAGCAGTCAGATCTCTTGACTGCTGAGCCATTTCTCCAGCCCAGAAAAAAATATATATTTACAAAAAACTATCCATTTTGATTGCAAATGAGTTATTACTGTACTCAAAAAAATAGCATGCTTTCAGGGCTGGAGAGATGGCCTAGCGGTTAAGAGCATCGACTGCTCTTGCAGAGGACCCGTGTTCCATCCCCAGCACCCACATGGAGGCTGAGAACTGTCTTTAATTCTAGTTCCAGGGGAATCTGACACCCTCTTCTTCTGACCTCCGCAGCATTGCATGACACAGGTGCACAAACCTACATGTAGACAGTACATTCATACACATAAAAAATAAATAAAAAATTTAAAAAATAGCATGCTTATGTTTCACATTATACATCCAGTTAATATTCTATACATTTCAGTATAATTTTGTAATTGAGTGTTCTATTTATATTTGTACTTATATGTTGAAATTTTATAAATATTACTTTAATTCCAATTACAGCTATCTGACTACTGAAAAATAAACAGAAAAACTGGAACTCTTCTCACCTATATCTTTCCTGTAGCACTTAAAAGGCAGTCCAAGGACCTTTATACACACCAACATCAAGACTTCAACAAAGGTGTATGTGTAGATGCTTGCTTCATAAATTCTATCCATGAGTATAGGGAGCAAACACACATAATATATATATATATATTATATCTATATATGAATATATATATTATAACAAATATATATATACCTATATAGAACTCTACATATATGTAATTATTGCATATAGTTGATAGATTTAGATAGATAGAAGATAGCTAGATAATAGGATATATAGATAGCTAGATAGATAGATAGATTATAGATAGATAAAACTCCATTACACCATAAACTTCAAATTTAGGACTAAAGATATTTCTAGAAAATACTTTTTCCTAAAAAAAGAACATTCTTATAATTTTTGTTGTTGCTGTTTTCCAACAGGACCTCTGACATTATGAAAAAGAAAGGATAATTTGAACAATTATACAGTTACAGTTAGGACCATTTTATTTTTCTTCTTGTTGTTTTGAGACAGGATCTTTCTGTAGCCTCAGCTGGCTGGAACTCTCTATGTAGACCAGTGTGTCCAAGAATCTCTGAGAGATTCTTCTGCTTTTTCTGCTCCACTGCTGGGGATAAAGTTTCCTGCTGCCACACCCAGTTCAGTTGCAAACATTTCAACACACACACAAAAACGTTCCCAAAGGAACTTTCAATTGAACAAAGTATTTCCAGGCCTCAAGCAAAAGAAGATGAATAATCAAAGACCACATAAATTTTGTTAAATTTAAGTAAATGGTTATTAGAGTAGTTCTAAGAATAAAATAACTTAAGAATACAACTGTAAATTTTGGCTGCATTACTTATTATTAATTTATTATTTAAATAATTTCAATTCACCTCTGTATCTGAAATAGTTTTAAGCAACTTGAGTAAACATAGTCCAAAATGTAGGTTAATAGCCGGGCATGGTGGCACATGCCTTTAATCCTAGCACTTGGGAGGCAGAGGCAGGTGGATCTTTGTGAGTTCAAGGCCACCCTGGTCTACAGGTGAGTTCCAGGACAGCTGGGGCTATAGGAGACCCTGTCTCAAAAAGACAAAAAAAAAAAAAATGTAGGTTAATAAATGTCTTCTTTGAAATGCATAGAAATGACTGTGATTTGTGGTAAAAAAATTCTTAAACAAGTAGAGTTTTATGTTCTTCATATGCACTTTGCCTATTTGGAATATTATTTAAACCTCAATATTAAATAATGTGAATGTTTTAGGAATTAACAAAATAGAGTACTGTAAGAATAAGCTATCCTAAAAAAAAAAAAAGCTATCCTTTACCATCTCAGAACAAACTGTAAATGAATGAATACACAGCTTCTTACATTTTGGTTCTGTTTTATATTTCTTCATATACAATTTCAAAACAGTTTGAAGTCAAGTAAGTAGCTCCCTTGCTGTGTTATTTAGTTTTTGGTCTCTGGCTATCAGGTCGTCTAGCAGCAGCATCCTGTCAAATGTTGCCTTCTTATCGACAAGTGTATTGATTTCCTGATTAATGTACAACTCTTTTATTGGCATTTGCTACAGAAGACATTATTTGAATGTTTATGTGATCAATTGTTCTGTCAACACTAAGAAATCCTACTGGCAGTCTGAATGGCTCTCCCTATAGGGGATTTCATATTTCTTGATAAATACACAAACACCATTGCAAATATCAAAGCAAAGAAAATGGATGTTTTGTATTGTGATCAATTACATTTTCTTCTCCAAGAGAAACACACAAACAAATCAAAACAAAAAATCTTGAAAACACTTTTCTAGAGAGGAAACAACCCAGAAGGTATAAAAATGTCAACTAAATTACACCCAGACATCACATTCAAATGTTAGCTTATGCATACACATACATTTCTATGTTTTTGGTAATTTCTTCCTGTCATATATTAATAAACATATTATTCAATAACTATAATGTCATTAGATAAAATCTTAAAGTAGCATATCAGTACAACTACTGATTGCATAATATAGGATTTCTTCATTACAGAATTATGCTATTTCTTATAAGTGTTGATGTTATGGAAAACTTTATTTTATCCTATCAATACTCCATTGTATAGTTTTCTCTTCAGAATTTAAAAATCTTCTCCTTCAGGGAGGAAGAGATCATCAGACTCAGGAAATTACAAATCAAAGGGCCCCTCCATGAAGGTAAGTAAAAGCAGCAAAAGCTGCAGAAGAAGAGATTCTGGTGGAGCTATTGAAAATTGGGTACAGAGCTCTAGAGATGCAACATTTATGAGTCATGGCATGTTTAGGGTTGGGCTTTAAAAGATCCACTTTCCTTAAAATCAAGAATATGCAATAACACCTCATCAATGTTCTTGCAAAAACTCTGTTAATCTTGTGGATTCCTGAAGATAAAATTTGGTCGAATTTTTCTTTTGGCCTGTCATAAGTGCTCTATCTATTATGGACAGACATTTGTTAACATTTCAGCATGAAAAGTTATGCAAAGCAGTGTTGTTAGTGAAAGTATTGTCAAGTAGATAAAATCTACAATCACAAGGAAGATGGGCCTGTGGACAAGCTTGGGTGGGGTGCATTATTTTAATTTCATTAATGGTGATGGGAGCACCTGTCTCTTGTTTAAAAAGGATAAAGGGGTCAAGCTCCAGCATGTGTGCTTTACTGCTCTCGAATTGCCTTCTACTATGACTGTAGATATGGTGTGACCAGCTGGGTCATCAAAGTCCTAATGGCCCGACTTCACCTCAGTAAAGAACTGTAACCTGGAACTGTGAGAAAAAATAAACCCTTTCTCACTTAAGTTCCTTTTCTCTGAATATATCATAGCAACAGGAAAAAATAGGTGTTAGTAGGTTATTTGTTGGTCTTTTGAATTTGACCACATTCCTCCTGGGCCTTTGGAGCTTTATTGAGGACAGTCTGCAAGAGATTTTTATCTTTGAACTTTAGAGGCACCTGAGTACTTTAAGAGGTTGATGGCCCATTCTTGTGAGAGCTTGGAGGTCAGGGAGTAATGCAGGCCCTTCTCAGAAATATTCAGAGTTGAGCAAGGACTTTCAGGAACAGGACATGTGATATCTTGGGCAACAACCTGTTTCCTTCTGGCAAAACACTGAGAACTTAAGGGATGAGTTGAAAGTAAAGATAATAGATTTCATTTGTTTGGGAAAGGAAATTTTCAGGACACAGCAGCATTCAGATTGGTACTGAGAAAGCACCTGTGATTGTTTAGGAGTTGAACATCATACGATAAACCTCTTCCAGTGTACTGGGACTACAGGGCGATTACTTGAGGAAAAACCCTAACTATCTTGTGAAGATTCATGTTCATTTAAGGGAGGAGAGACTAACTTGAAAAGATTCCTTGCTCATCAAAAGCAACTGCCTAGGGAAATGTTTCCCCATACAGCACACAGACACTGATATAGTACTGGTTAAAGGATGCCAGGTCACATCTCAGGCTGGGAGAAGCACATTGCAACATGGGTGGAACTGGCTTAAAGGCAAAGAAGACATCGAATTTCAATGGTCATGAAGAGCATCTGAGACTGGACATTGTGTGGATAGGGGGAAGTCCCTGTGGAAAGAGCCTGTAATTCCAATTCATGAGGCTGTGGGTATATGACTTCACTTGCAGTGGATAACTCTTGATGTTGGATTGCCAGAACTTTGGGATAGTTGCTGAGGGTAGTTTCAGTAATGGAATGCACCTGTACTAAGGGAAAAGAAGTTCTCTGTGCTTCAAGTGGCAGAGCTAAAGGAGGTGGAGCTAACTAATTCATTTGAATCCCAGTACATTATATTAAGAGCCCCAGAGGCAGGCTCTAAAGCTCTGGGATTTGGAGTTTTTCTGTCAGGTTTAGCTTTGCTTTATCCTGATTATTCCCTTTTCTTTACTAACTCATCCCTTTTAGAATAATGATGTTTGCCCTATGTTTGAATGATGTAACTTGGTTTTAATTTATCTTATTTTTTCTGATGTTTATTTTTTATATTTTAATTGAATTTTTGTGTACTTTGTACACAAAATCTTAGTCCTCCTCACAATCCTATGCCACTCAGAACTCTCCCATAGACCTCCAACTGGATTTCATGCATTCTGTCATTTATATCAAGGCCTAGCTACTCAAGTGTGTCTCCTAATGTACCGCAGTGAAAGTTTATCCACTGGGGTCTAGTCAGCCTATCTATAGCCACTCCCTTAAAGAAGATCAGCTCTTACTCACCCAGCACTAATCAGCACCCCAATAGTCCCCAGTAGTAGACCTTCAGTAAGACTGAGGACTGCTGCTTATTTCCACAGTTCCATGCTAGGATTTTGTCTGATTGAGTTTGCATAGATCTTGTACATGTTGTCACTATCGCTGTAAATTCACATTAGCAAGATGCCAGGAGGCTGTAAGATTCTATTTCCATATTTCACCTCCCATGGGTCTTATATGTCTGCACCCTCTTCCACTATGGTACCTGAGCTCTGGGTTCATTGCCTTCTGTTGTTTGCAGGAACTTCACTGATGAGAATTGAGAGATACATTAATATTCTGTCTCTACCTTTTTCTGTTATATTCCACTAGTCTCAGGTATAGAGGTTCCATTGTAGAATGTGTCATTTAGTGTCTCATAGACACAATATTTGGATGTGACCAGTTGTAGAATTCTGTAAACTTCTGTTGCAAAAGAAGCTGCTTTTGAAGAGTGGTTACTGACATACTAGTTTCTTAATATAAAATTCCACATAGTAAGAAATTGTATTTCTCTGAGGATATGACAGCCTTTGTGTTTTCTCTTAGTTCTGGCTATGTTAATAATAACACATATGAGTTTGCCTCCCATTGAATGGGTAATTACCGCAATGATCTTGCACTTACTGATCCTCCAGCCTCTACCTCTCAAAGGTTGGAATTACAGACACGAATCACCACACCCAGTTCAATAAGCAACAATTTTATACTACATGATTGAATTAAAAAAATATAGCACTGACAAGTTATTGCTTATCATTATTATATGATTTTTTTAAGATTATCTGCCAGGCATGATGGCACCCACCTTTATTTAATCCCAGCACTTGGGAGGCAGAGGCAAGTGGGTCTCTATGAGTTCAACGTCAGCCTAGTCTACATAGTGAGTTACAAGCCAGCTGGAACTACAGGGAGACCCTGTCTCAAAACAGAAAAACAAACAAACATATAAACAAAATAATTATTTTTAAACTTCCCTAGAAGAAATTCTAGATATGCTGTTATTTCTTCCAAAAATTTATTTTAATGCTTTCCATAAATTTAACATATATCCCCAACATGGATGATAATTTATACATAAGCATCACAAATGGAATTTAATAGCCATTATTTAAATATTAACATATGAAATTAAATCCAAGCAATTTTAAGAGAAAAAGATTTTATCCAAAAACAATGGTAGCTGGAAAATGCTAAATTTTCAAAATTAATTTATTTACAAGAGAGCTCAGTGCTTTAAATCACTTGAAATTCTTCCAGGGGGCCCAAGTTTTGTTTTCAGGGCCAAGATCAGGAGGTTTATAACCAACTATAAATCCAGGTCTGTGAATTCGTCCTGTTATTCTTCTGCAAGCACCTGTATATTTATCATACACTCACAGGCTCTCTCTCTCTCTCTCTCTCTCTCTCTCTCTCTCACACACACACACACATATACACATGCTTGCACATGCGTGCGCACGCACACACACAAACACATATCAGTGTGGATAGTTTTAAAAATCTTAAAAATTAGAAATGATAGTTTTCCATTAGTAAAAATAAATAAAAGAACAAATCCAAAATACCTCCTTTTTTACTTTATGGCATTCTTAATGACAATATATTTCATAAGACTCATGAATATAACAAACTATTTATGTACTCCAATTAATACTTATCATCTGCTCTCACCCCACTAAAAGGTACACTATCCTTTTCAGATGGTTTACCTGTGTATTAGAATCATGAAATGCATATGAGTAGAACTTAAAAATCAGTGCATTTAGTATGGTTTGTTTTAACCTTTTCGGTGAGTGATACAAAAGTTCTAAAAACTATGGAGAAAGAGGAACCCTTATATTCTCCCACTGGGAAGAATATAACCTGCGCAGCCACTATGGAAATCAATAAGGAGCTCTCTCAAAAATGAAAAACAGAATGACCTTGTCATCAGGTACACCACTCCTGAGCATGTACGCAAAGTCCCTAAGTCAAGATACAGTAGAAGTACTTGCATACCCAAGGTTATTGAGTCACTGTTCAACTCATCCAAGATTTAGAAACAGCTTACAAATCCATCAAGAGATTAGTGGATTTATAAATATTCATATACATCAGGGGATAGTGGCACATGCCTATAATCCCAGCATTGCAGAGGCAGAGACAATGCAGATCACTGTGAGATCAAAACCAGCCTGGGATGGTCTTTATAGCATATTCCAGGGGAGCTGGGGCTTCACAATGAGACGCTGTCTCAAAATAAAACAAAAAGTGCTTATACAAAATAGAATTCTATTAAGCATTATAAAGAATGAAATTATAATTTCTAAGGTAATGGGTGGACCTTGAGATCATTATATTAAATGAAATATACCAGTTTCATTAAGACAAATATATTTTCTCTCAGGCAGAACTTACACTTAAATTTATATATGAATGTATCTGTACCTACATATGTATAATATATGAAAGTAGAATGACAGAGTCAGAGGTGTAAACAAAGGGATGAGAGAACAAGAGAGAATAATGAAATATATTTGACATGAAAGCAGAAGGAAGAAGTTTGGGGGAGGATGGAGACCAGTGAGGATTGAAGAGGGATGAAGGTTGACAGTGGGTATGTGAAAGTGAATTAAGACAATGTATAATAATTTATATGTATGAAGACATCACAATGAAGTACATTACTCTGTATGGTAGCTAAAAATAAAGTAAAAAACAAAAAAAATATATAAAATAATCACACTATACTTTTAATAAGTTAGTACCTTTTAAGTAAATGTGAAGGTCCTAACGACCTACTGAATGATCATTTCTAATATTATTTTTATCACAAAAACACTGTGAAGAGCATTGTAAAAAAAACATGAAAATAAAGGGGAAAAATGAGCTCAATGTGGAGATAGTGGAAGACAGATTTTATCAATGAGGGGATAGGTAAAATGCCAGACAGTTTAACTGGGGAAGGAAAAGGAAGGATTGTATGGGGGAGAGAGAAAGAGGAGATAAATAACAAGTAGGTGGTATAAAAAAGCAAAGAGAACTGTATTAGTTCAAAGGCCTACTAAAAATGACACACAATGTGTTTATGCATATATATATATGTATATATATATATATATATATATATATGTATAC
>VZQC01001325.1:1900964-1916951 GCA_009823505.1 Rhizomys pruinosus | reverse complement strand
AAAAAAAAAAAAAAAAAAAAGAAATTTATGTTGTCTATAATATTCAACTTAGTTTCTTTATTGAAAAAAAAGACCAAGTAAACTTTAATCTCTAAATCTTATGATCTATGAAAAGCTGATGATAAATTGCTGTTACATTTTTCTTGGAAATAAATGTTTTCCAACAAAGGGGAAAATAGTCATGATAAAGTAATATCACATTGTTTTTCTAAAATTGATTGAAGGTGCATATGTTGATAATTGTCATTGATTTGATAACTTTTTTATATTAAGGAAGAAAGAATGTAAATCCAAAAGAGAAACCCTTAAAGACACTACTAACTGGAGAGTTAAATGATTGTTGGATTTGATAAGTATATTGATTAATTTTAATTCAATTGCAGGAATTTATGGGTAGGAGAATATTCCCACATAAGATTTCTAATCTTGGGGGCTGGAGAAATGGCTCAGCGGCTAAGAGCACCGACTGCTCTTGCAGAGGACCCGGGTTTGATTCCCAGCACCCATGGCGGCTAAGAACTGTCTTTAACTCCAGTTCCAGGGGAATCCGACGCCCTCTTCTGACCTCTGCGGCACGGTTGCAGGACACGGTTGCACCAACCTACAGATAGACAGTACACTCATACACATAAAAATAATAAATTAAAAAATTTTTTAAAAGATTCCTATCTCAAAATCTTCACTATTAATAAATGTACTATCATGAATTTTTATTGATGTTTTGTGTAATTCATACATAATTTCTCAATTCAATTTAGAAACATCCCCCTTTCCATGCCCCATAACCCACCCCTGTTACTGCATTCTGCCATATGTCTTGCATCTTTCTCTCAGTCCTTTTTTTTCACATTTTCCCCTTTAATTTTATATTACTTTAAAATATGCATACATATCCTCCACCAATATACCAATATTACAAAATCTCAACATAAGTCGTAGGTTAATTCTTAAGCTCATTAAGGGATTCACCTATTAACCATACTGCTGTTTTCATATAAAAAAGAAGTATAACAGATGAAGCTCAGTTTGCTTTGCAACTAGGGATTTTGTTCTAGCATCCACAAATGAGTGACTCCATACATGGTTTGTTTTTCTGGAACTGTGTTACTTCACTTAGCATAATGTCTTCTTGTTCCATCCATTTACCTGCAAAGTTCATGATGTCATCTTTCTTTCCTGCTGAATAAAATTCCATTGCACAAAAGTACTACATTTTCTGTATCCACTCATTGGTTGAGGGACATTTGGGTTGCTTTTGCTATTGTGAATAGAGCTGATATAAACATAGATTTGCATGTGTCCTTGTAATAGAACAAGACTTGTGGGTATATACCCAGGAATGGTACGCCTGGGTCAGGTGGCAAACTATTTTCAGTCTTTTAAGAGTTCTCCACACTGCTTTCCATAGGGGATACACTAGTTTGCATCTCCACCAGCAGTGAATGACTGTTCCCCTTTCTCCACAGCCTCTACAGTATTTGGTGTCATTTGTTTTCCTAATCTTAGACATTCTTATCAGGGTAATGCCAACTCTTAAACTGGTTTTAATTTACATTCCCTTAATTATTAACGACATTGATCAATTTCTGAAATGTTTCTCAGCCATCTTCACATCTTCATTTGTGAATTCTCTGTCCAGCTCTTTACTCCATGTTTTTTTTTTTTTTCTTGATCCTTGGTTTTTGGTTTTTGAGTAATTAATATATTCTGGATGTTAATACTCTATCTGATGTATCACTGGTGAAGATTTTCTCCACCCTGTGGGTTTTCTCTTCACTTTGTTGATAACTTCTTTTGCTGTACAGAAGCTTTTGAGTTTAATGAGGTCCCAATTGTCTATTGTTGACCTTGTTTTCTACATGGCGGCTGTCTGATTTAGAAAGTCTTTTCCTATGCCTATGTCTTGTAGTTTACTGCCAACATTTTCTCCTATCATTTTCAGAGTTTCTGGTTTCATTTGGAGTTTATTTTTGTGCATGGTGAAAAATAGGGGTTCAGCATCATCTTTCTACAAGTGGCAATCTGGTTTTGCCAGCACCATTTGCTGAAGATGCTCTCTTTCCTCCTTTGGGTATTCTTGGCCCACTTGTCAAATATGAGGTAGCTGAAATTGCATGTGCTCAGGTTTGGATCTTCAGTCTTGTTCTATTGGTCTACTTGTCTGTTTTTTGTCAGTACCAATCTGTTTTTATTATAATAGCCCTGTAATATCTTTTGAAGTCAGGTATGGTTTATCCCCCCTTACGTTGCTCTTTTTGCTCAGGGTTGGTTTGTCTATCTGGGGTCCTTTGTTTTTCCACATGAATTTAAGGATTTTTTTTTCTAAGTGTGAGAAGAAACTCATGGGGAATTTGATTGGGATTTCATTGAATCTGTATATTAATTTGGGTAGGATGGATAATTTTACTATATTCATTTTTCCCATCCATAAGCATGGGAGGTCTTTCCATCTTCTGGTGTCTTATTTGATCTCCGTTTATGGGGATTTAATTTTCATTGTATAGCTCTTTGCTGTATTTAGTTAGGTTTGATCTAATTTTTTGAGGCTATTGTGAGTAGGATGGTCTCCTTGTATTCCTTTTTCAGTTGTTTGTTGTTGGTGTAAGGAAAGACTTCTCATTTTTCTAGGTCAATTTGTATCACGCTACTTTACTGAAACTCCTGATCATTTCTTGAAGTTTCTGGTGGAGTTTTTTTGTGTCCCTTAGGTACACTATCATAATGTCTACAAAAAGGGAAAGTTTAGGGGCTGGAGAGATAGCCTAGCAGTTAAGAGCACCGACTGCTCTTGCAGAGGACCTGGGTTCGATCCCCAGCACCCACATGGCGGCCGAGAACCGTCTGTAACTCCAATTCCAGGAGAACTCCAGTTCCAGGGGAATCCGAGACCCTCTTCTGACCTCTGAGGCATTGCACGACAAGGGTGCGCAGACCTACATGCAGACAGTACATTCATACACATACAAAAATAAATAAAATTTAAAAAAAAGAAAAGCTGTTGTTTAAAAAAAAAAAAGGGAAAGTTTACTTCTTCTTTTCCAATTATTACTCCATAAATTTTCCTTTTTTGTCTTATTGCCCTAGCAAGCGTTTCAAGCACTATTTTGAAGAAGAGTGGACATAGGGGGCAGCCTTGCCTGGTTCCTGATTTTGAGAGAAATGCTTCTAATTTTTCCCCATTTAGGATGATGTTGGCTGTGGATTTCTTGTATATGGCTTTGATTATATTAAGGAATGTTCCCTCCAGTCCTGTTCCCTCTAGGACTTTAAATATGAAGTCATGCTAGATTTTGTCGAAAGCTTTTTCTGCATCAATTGAGATAAGCATATTATTTTCTGTCTTTCAGACTATTTATGTGTTTTATAATATTTTTTATTTTGCATATGTTGAACCATCCCTGCATCTCTGGTATAAATCCAACTTGGTCATGGTGAATGATCTTTTTGACGTGTGTCTGTATGTGGTTTAGAAGTATTTTGTTGAGGATTTTTGAATCTATGTTCATTAATGATATGGGTATATATATATATTTGGTTGTATCTTTGTCTGGTTTGGGTATTAGAGTGATACTGGCTTTGTAGAAAGAATTTGAATTTGGGATATTTCTCTCTGTTTCTATTCTTTTTTCTTTTGAACAATTTGAATAATAGTGGCTGTATGTCCTCTTTAAAGGCTTTTTAAAACTCTGCTATAAACCCATATGGACCTGGGTGTTTTTTTTTGTTTGTTTGTTTTTTTTGTTTTTTTTAGTTGGGAGTTTTTGAATTACTATTTTGATTTCTTCATATGTTATGGGTCTGTTTAAGCTGTCAATATCTTCTTGAGTAAACTTTAGTGAGTTTCAGGATTTCAGATATTCATCCATTTCTCTGAGGTTTTCAAATTCAATAGAGTATAGGTTTTTAAAATATTCTGATATTATTGTCTGAATCTTTTCAATGTCTGTCATGATGTTTCCCTTTTCATCTTGAAATCTGTCAATTTGGAGCAGCTCTTTCTTTCTTTTGGTTAACTGGGCTAGAGGTCTACCTATCTTGTTTATCTTTTCAAAGAACCAGCTTTTGGATTCATTGATTCTTTTTATGTTTTTCTTTGTTTTTATTTCATTGATCTTTGCTTTAATTTTTGTTGTTTCCTCTTGTCTTTTGGGTTTAGGATTCAGTTGTTATTGCCTCTCAAGTGCTTTCAGTTTTCCAGTGTTAGATCATTTATTTTTGCTCTTTCTGTTTTTGTTTGTTTGTTTTGTTTTGTTTTGGTAGGTACTTAGTGCTATAAATTTCCCTCTTAGGATTACTTTTAAAGTACTCCATAGGTTTTGTTGTGTGTATTATCATTATTTTTTATTTAGATCCAGGAATACTTTTATTTTTTCCTGATTGATCAACATGCCTGTGCATACAAGCTTCTCCAACTGGACTATGGGAACCTTGGGTTGTTCAAAATTTGGACATAGATACTTGCAAAATGCACCAGTTACCTAATTGTATGACATACTGAGTAACATCAATGTTATCTGCAAACAACTGTGTCATTATATTGTAGAATCCTTTAAAAATAAAAAAAAATAAAAAAAATGTTTCAAACTATTAAGTTCCTTTTGGTGGCACTAACAAGCTTACATAGACTCTCCAACATTCTAAGTTGCTCCTTTGAAGGAGACTCTCCTAGCTTTAAAGGACAACTTAATCTAGAATTCTTCTCATTTATAATTTAAATACTCCATGGAGCAATTTATACATCTGTTTACTTGATAAAATATCAAGTTAATAATAGCTAGGGAATAATTTCATACTTCAAATTGGATGATTGCAGGAAGACATGTGGCTGCAGAACTTGAAATAAGGCATCTAAATTATTGTCCCTTAGAGAATGGCAGGAGCAATTTAAATTACAAAACGGCACAACCTAAACATGTCAGCCAGGAAGAGCTTCACATAGTTGACTTGATCACCCACAGAGTTGCTCTCTTGAATTCTCTCATACTAGCTTTCCAATGACAATCTTAGAACTAATAATATACTCTTCATTTTCGAAGAATTATTTTATTTCTTTTCTATTTTATTTCTATTTTATTTCTATTCAAATATTCAAATATTCAAATAATTGAAAGACTACTGAAGAGTGCTATATGAAGCATAAAAGAGCTTCTTAAAAGGAAATTCTTGATAATAAGTCAGAAATAGTTGTTCATGCAAACAAAAAATGTGAAGTTGCATGTCTTACATATAGTAAATTATAAAGTTTTTTAAAAATAGATTTATACATTATATTTTTATTAGATGGAGATTATAGTTTAAAAAGAAAAGCATGGGGATGTAGGGAACTCTCAACAGTTAGAACACTAGCTTCTTTGTCAGAGGACCCAGGTTTGATTCTCAGAACCCATGTGACAGCTAATAAACATCTGTAACTCCATATTCAGGGGATCCAACACCCTATTCTGACATCAGAGGGCATTGTACAACATAGGTACACTTACACACATGCTGAAGATATACTCAAACACATAAAATAAAGGCAGAACATTGGGGCTGGACATGTAGATCTGGCACAGAGGGTAGGGATGCAAAAATACCTCAATTGGGGTAAATGGTACTTCATTCTGAAGCCAAATATGAATGACCATTCCCAGTAACAGAGATTTAGGTTACACTAAATTCTGTATTCCAACATGGAAGCAGTTTCATGGACATTTTATAGTAACTCAATAAAAAGCTTATAAATCACCAAGCATGGTAGCACATGCCTTTAATCCCAGCACTTGAGAGGCAGAGGCAGGCAGATCTTTGTGAATTCAAGGCCACCCTGGTCTACATAACAAGCTCCAGGCCAGCTGTGACTAAAGAGAGATGCTGTCTCAAAAAGACCAAACAGAAAGTCATAAATCAAGATACTTTTCAAATGCATTAGTGGAATCATTAGTTAGGCAGATCAAGCCAAGTGTGTGTGTGTGTGTGTGTGTGTGTGTGTGTGTATGTATGTGTGTGTATGTGTGTGTTTGTGTGTGTGTGTGTGTGTGTGTGTGTGTGTATGTGTATGTAGGGGGTAGGGACCTCTTCTATAGGCCTCAGATGCTATCTAATGAAACTTTTAGCTGTTTGGATAGTTGAAACTAAGATTTTGTTAAGTTAATACACTCAGAGCAGTTTTACTTCTTAGAAAATTTTCAGGTCAGATACAAATGTGAGAAGGAATAGCTATTTAAGGGAATAAAGGTAACCCCAAATAAATTAATTGTAATTAAGTGGTGGACCTGGAACATTCATAAGTCTCCACGATCAATGTGGTTAGATTCAACCTGGCAGAATATTCAGTTTCTGTCTCAGAACTTCCATTCCTAAGGGCTAACTTAGTAGGTGCATAAGTTATATATCATAGCCTCTATCATTATTCACTTGCATATTCCATTCATGTTCTTATTCACATTTATCATGATCATTATAGTTTTTCACCATACTCCACTGGTGATTGGCAAATTATTAACAAGTTGCTACATAAAATTAATGTACTCCAATGGTCTTCATCATATAGATGCCAATTTGTGCTTGTGTTTTTGTGTGTATGATTTTAGATTTGTCTATATTATCATAGCACAATGATAGTATATGGAAATAATGTAACCATGCTAGAAGAAATAAATACATTCCCAGGAGACACTTTGGCTATCAGGATATTCAAGCAATGGACCACTCCCTCACAAAATTTGAACTTCCCCAGGAATCTCATGCTGCCTGAGAAAACACTGAGCCAGAAAGAGAGAAAATCTATTCTATGAAACTGTTCTTTCAAGGAAAGAGATTTATAAACTTATATAGACAATGATGGGTCAATTGGTTTTCCAGACAACATCTTGACAGAGACTTCTATGATGAGCATATTCCTGTCCCTCTACTTAAAGTTTAATGTCACTTCAGTACCCAGAAGATGAATTGTAGGGGACTTAAATTGTATCTTTAAACCCTTCTTATCAATGTGGGTTTAAATAAAACTTTGAGTAGTTTTTACTGTTTGTGTTGTAGCTATAATTTAATTCTCAAGGTGGCTGAACCTGGCCTCTTGGAGTGCCATCTGTAACCCAAAGTTTGCTAAGAGTAATACAAATATTTTGGGCTACTTCAAGATACTGATAGAAAATAGGCTCTGGCAGAGAGTAGATCAACGACTTTCCTGAATGAGATTTACAATTAACGTATAAGCAAAGCTGTTATAGACACACACACACATACACACACACACACACACACACACACACACACACACACACACACCAGTAGTATTTAATTCATTCTTTCTGTAATCTTTTCACAGTGTTTCAGGTATGTGTATCTGGGCAATGATTATCATTTAGTGTGAGGCATGCTTGTTTACCTCTCTTGCTTAGATTCTTAAAACCACACATTCACATATTATATCACACAGCTTTATATAGTCAAAACTCCTATCTGGGGCAGGAGAAACACCTTGCTGTTAATCCCAGGTGAACAAGAGTGGTGTAGAGGCTAAACTAGTCAATTCAGTGACTTACATTTCCAGCCCCTTCATATGCCCAAGTCTTTGGGCTATTATTTTTATTTTTATTTTTATTTTTTTGTTGTCTTTTTGAGAGAGAGCCTGCCTGTAGCTCCAGCTATAATGGAACCAACTAGGTTGACAAGGCTAGCTTCAAACTCATAGAGATCTACCTACCTCTGCCTCCTTAGTGCTGTAGTATAGGCATGCACCACCACGCTTGGCAGAAGGCCTTTAAGCAACAGGTTTATTACTATGGGCTTTAAGAACTTATGGTGGACCATTTTTTATTATGGAAACAGTAGACAGTGGGAGTGGAAAACATCCAGTGGAGGTATAGGTGACATTTTCCACTCTTACAAAACTTGTAACAGCCTACAGTACTGGGAAACTTAGCTAGGAACAACTGTAAGATCTTTTAGGCCTAGTAAGTTCAGCCTTGTCAGCAGATAGTGACTGTGCTTAAGGAGTGGGCACTGAATCTAAATTCACTCTAAGTAGTTCTCAAAGTACATAGCATTTTGAGAAAAAAAATACTAGGAAAACACCAATTTTAAGTATTCTATTTATTATTTTTATTTTATGCATATGAGTGTACTGCTTGCATGTATCTAAGTGCACCTGTATCATGCAATGCCTTCCGAGGTCAGAAGAGGGTCTGATATCCCCTGGAATTGAAGTTACAGGTGGTTGTTAGCTCCTGTGTGGGTACTGGGTACTGAACTTGGTAGCCTGCAAGAGCAGCCAGTGCTCTTAACCACTGAGCCATCTCTCCAGCCCTGCAAACACATTTTTATAATTATAATCTATGAGAAACATTGGGTCCTGAATGCTCCTTTCATGATTGGTACTCTTTGGCCACTTTCCCAGAACCCAGCATCTTGGATGACTACAACCCATCCTTCACCCACCCTCCCCAGTATGACACGACCTCCACCACAAGCCCTTTCCTGCTTCTGGAAGGGAGAAAAATATATAAAAACCCTGAGTCTGTCAGGGAGAATGCTCCTCCTCTGGATCCTGGGCTGCTTAGCTATGCCCAACTCCTCCAGGCCTAGGGCTACAGAAAATTTGCCCTCATAGGTTTGTTCCTTGGTAACCCTGATAAACATATTTGATCCATAGAGCTCAGTCCCCCCACCTCCTTTCTTTCCTCATATTTCCTTACAGTAAATGCTGAAACCTGGAAGAGAGAGTCAGGAAGGACAGGGAGAAAATTCTCCACAGGGTCTCTCTCTCTCTCTCTCTCTCTCTCTCTCTCTCTCTCTTTCTTGCTCTCACTCCATTCCCACTTTTTCTATTGAAACTTGGAGCATCCTTTTTGTATACTTTAGCTGAAAAGTGGACAGAAATTGACTAACAAGTGACCATGAGCCTGGGCTCTCTTTGCCATACACACACACACACACACACACACACACACACACATATATATATATATATATGTGTGTGTGTGTGTGTGTGTGTGTGTGTGTGTGTGTAGACAAGGCAAGAACTTGCATCAACGTCCAGAAAACCTGCTACCAAACTCCACTTCCTAATTTCTGCATCCTTAATCTTGCCTTTTTGAGCTTCCCATCACTCTGACCTCCAGAAAAAGCATCATCAGCCATGTCAGGTCTTTCTGGCCAACACCTGCCATCTTCAGCCCAACTTCAGAGTAAAAGCCCCTTGTCCCTGTGTGGCCACCTCAGATGTACATTCTGGCTACTTAGTAATCCAGATCTATCAGATCTAACCCCACTATCAGATATCTATCAGATCCCTCCTAACCCCACTTTGTGGAATGCCCTAGTGAATGACCCAAGATGCTCTGACTCCCACCCAGCCTCTGGCATCTTGCCCTGGTACTTTTGTCCTCAAACCCAATTTCCAAGGTCCCTGGCAACACCCTCTTGGTTTGCCTCATAAATAATAACTCTGAGAAATTCTGACTGCTTCATTAGGCAATTTCAAATATTTGAAAACTCATATTTTCTCTCTCCTAACTGCTGTAATTTATTTTATTTATTTATTTATTTATTTATTTATTTATTTATTTATTTATTTTTTGCTTTCTTATTGTAAATTTATTGATCTGAGCCCAGAACAAGGAAGAAAAGATTCTCTGAAGCCTTGGTCACCCAACATATATTATTAACTTTATTTTCCAGACTTTTTTTGGTAACTGACCCATAAGTTCCTTTTTATTCTCTTTAGTTTCATATCTTAAACTTTGCTAACTGAGACTGGTTCCTCTAGCCACACAACTAAGTCAGGTGAGTACCTGATTAGGAGACTTATTAAACTTGCTACTTTGAATCCCAATAAAACAGAGAGACAGTTCTTCCCTCAGGTTAAGCTCATCGGCTAGTAAGCACCTGACATCCGGAAAGGAAAATTCCCCAAACATGAACTTGACCCCCAAACTCAAAAGAACATTAGATCTTCTGGAACTGGACTTACAAGCGGTTTTGAGTCTACAAACATGGGTGCTAGAGACCCAACTCAGGTGTGCTGAAATAGCAGCAAGAATTCTTAACTATTGATTTATCTTTCTAACCCCTTCCCTAGCTTTTCAGCCTTAGATTTTTCTTCACTGTCAGTTCCTGCTGCCTTCTCTATTCTACTTCTGTCTCTAATGTCTCTGTGGCCACGTACAACTGCTTCTTTCTGTCTGGATACTCTGAAATCTTTAGCTGACTCTCATCACAAATTCCGCTTCACACTGGTTTTCATTTCCTACTTCCTTTACCTTATCACCTCAGCACCCTTGTATGAGGAAGATCAAACTTAGTTAATAAGACCCCTTTTCTCTAAATTACAAGCACAGCAGAATGGCAGGAAATCAAACAGCCTTCTTACATTGCCAGAAAGGGAGATGTGCTGATGGTGGCATCACTCTGCAAAGCAGACCTTCATAGAAATGAAAGCCTGTGTTTAATCCAGTCCCAGAATAAGTTCTTAGACAAACAAGGATCATGTAACCTATCGTGAGTAGCTTTTACTATGGAAAGGTTGTTTGGTTGCTGTAACAGGGCTTCTGCTGTTTGTTCAAATTATTTGTTTCTGTATTTGATTCTTCTTTTACTCAATTTCAATATACTAATTATGACTTTAACCACAATATATTATTTAATATATGAATTAGGTTTTACATTGACTTTAAAAATATTTTAATAATGTTTAAATTATAATTTTTAAATTTGTTGTTTCATTTGCACTTTCCCTTGCTATTCTTTGCTAATTACAAGTTTCTAGAGGAAATTTCTATTAATCTGTGATATTTATACTTATTTGTGAAGCAATTGCATTATTACTTTATTGCATCTTTGTTTTTTTAACATGTTTCAGTTTGTAGTGTTCTGGGGATGAAGAATTATAAAATACATTTTAGAATAATTTTAGACAGAGAATTATTTAAATTGTACTTTGAAAAATTTGAGGTTTCATGTGTATTTTTGAGACAGGTTCTCCCTTTAGTCCCAGCTGTCCTGGAGCTCCTATGTAGACCAGACTTACCTTGAACTCACACGGTTCTGCCTCCTCTGCCTCCTGAGTGCTGGGATTAAAGGCATGTGCCACCACGCCCAGCACAAAAGACAGTTTTTAGCTGCCATGTGGGTGCTGGGAATCGAATCCAAGTCCTCTGCAAGAGCAGTCAGTGCTCTAAACCGCTGAGCCATCTCTTCAGCCTGAAAAACTTGAGTTTTAGGTCTTAATTGTTGATTGAAACTTTAAAAATATATTACCATTGTTTTGTACTTTCTTCATTTTGTGGGATGTGTTTTATGTATTGCAAGCCTTTGTTTTAAGTGAAGGCCAGTTTATAACAGCTATATATCATTTTTATTGGCTGTCTATTGGGTGGAAATCCTATTCATCCCTATTAAATCATTTCTACTTAAGTATTAAGAAATTATGTTTATAGGATTGTTGGGACAACTTTCATTGATCCATGCTTGTTCCTGCCAGTTAGCTCACTAAGTGGCCAATTTGTATTAATTTGTTGAATGGTCCATTAGCTCAATGACCATTTCTCTAACCTTTCTTATTTCATGGAGCAATTAGGTTATAGTCGAGTAGTTTTCATTTAGGTTTTATGATGGCATATAAAGGAGTTTCAGTGTTTCTATCTCAGGTTTAAACTGCTGTCACTACTGAAGTTCAGGGCCCAGGAAAAAGATGATTTTAAATAATATGAAGAGTTTAGGGGAAATGATACAAATTAAAATTATTTTATTTATTTGAAATTAGCCAAAATTATTTTAATTATTTTAATATAGCCTTTAAAAAGGATCTTTAAAACAATTATAATAAGATAAAGCTGGGGATCATGGCACATGCCTTTAATCTGAACACTTTGGAAGTGAAAGAATGAATATCAGAACAAGATTAAGTTAATTCTGTGATACATGGTAGCTTTGAGGTCTTTCTGGGCTACACAAGATTATTTCTGAAAATAACTGAGAGAGAGAAAAGAGAGGTTACCTAAGTTATTTTTCTAATATTTTATATTTTACCATGTTATGTGAACATTTTGCATGTCTGTTTTACCCTCTTACTATCATAGTATTAAAAACAGAGGAAGGGCTGGAAAGATTGCTCAGTGTTTAAAAGAATTGATTGCTCTTGCAGAGGAGCTGGATTCCATTCCCAGCACACACATGGCAACTAACAACTGTTTTTATCTCCAATTCCAGGGTAACTGATGCTCTTTTCTGACCTCCTTGGGCACTGCAGGATACACATGCAGGCAATATACTCAAACACATAAAAAATAAAATAAAAGTAATAAAAATATAATATTAAAAACAGGAATATTTTGTCTCTTAAAAATTATAAGTATTTCTTTACACTTAAGTAGTGTATATATCTGTGTGATTTGCATGTGTGTGTGTATATGCATAGTTTTCTTTGTCATCAGAAGAACTCTTCCTTACCAACTTAGCATTAAATTTTAACTTCTTAGATGATCTTATAACATGACTATGAAATTGCTTATATATATATATTTTTTAGAAATATAGGAAATGAACACAATCTGTTGCGACATATTCATTACTGCAAGTTAATGCAAGTGCATTAACCAAACCTAGGAATACATTCTATGCAAACTGATCATTATTACTTTGTTTTGGTTTTATATTTATGTAGTCTTTGTTTGGACTAACTGGTCAGTCTACACTGGGGCACAATGCTAACTTATCCAAATTACTAGAAGTATGGGTTTCATTGTGACTATTTATAAAATATGCATAATATGTCCTATATCAAACTATTAATATTTCAATCAAAATACTAACTTTTGTCAGTTTTGTAGGCTACAACTAATAAAACCCAAGCTAATGTTAGACAGATAAGCATGCTGAAATCCCTAATTTCATTCAACAACCACAGTGTCACAGATGACAGGAACTAGAAATAATCAAAAACTCCATGCTTTATGGATTCTTTGTTGCTGTTACTTCATATTCCCACACTCCATATTTTTACTTATATGTGAATACAGGAAAACATTAGCTGGTCATATTTTCTTGTGACTGTCACATTGGTTTTGTTTTCTATTTCTCTAGTCTATCCCATCTCTTCAAATTTCAATGGTACATTCTCACTGAACCTATACAAGTGAAGTAACTTTACTGATGTTAAACAAATACAGTTAGAAAGTTTGCCATGAGAACTTCGCAAGAGATTTCATTGAAAATTAATCTATAAGATTTGACAAAGCAATTCATCCTTGGTGTGATAATTTCTACACACATGCTAAAGGGTAATCATTATAATTTAAACTTTCATAGTCATTTCCAAATGTACAAATAAAATCAGTATTCTGCATTTTCTAGAATATAGGACAATCTAAAAAGTGTTACTTTGACACACTTCCAGAAATTAACCTATGAAATGTCTTCAAGGAAAAGAAATATAAAACAATCAAAGGTAGATAATTTTACTTTATCAAATTTGTGACAATAGAGATATTTAATCAGTAATACCCATGATACCATTATGCTCACATAAATGAGTTCACTATTGCCTTTCATTACAGTGAATATACTATGCCAAAGTTGAAGAACTCCTAATCACTGTGAATGCTCACAAAATTTAGTCTGAATGTGAGTGCATGTCAACTCTTTTGCTCTACAATGCATGGAGCAGTCAGAAAAATTTTGAAGGATAAAACTGGAGAACTCTATAAACATTTTCAGCCTAAGGCTATGGCAATAAACTGCCCATAGCATCACCTTGCCTGGAATCCACAAAATAATTTAAAGCTTCCTTTTGGGAATAGAGAAAAAAGCACTCTGAAATGTTTGATTTTTAATATTTCTGAGTGCACTGAAGATAAAAAGTATTGAAATGCGACATTACCATATCTGATCCAATTGGTTGAACAGTAGTGGAAATATCAAGGGAAAGAGCATCACTATTGTTTTAAAGCAGTGCATTCTGCACTCTTGCAATTGAATATGTGTGTTCATTTAAATTTATAGAACTATAGCAATAGAGACAAAGACTTTCAAATAGCTTGGTTTCAAAATTAATAGGATAGTTAATAAACTTTCATCTGGTAAATAGGCTATGAAGTCTGTTACACTGGATGAAACATGTGTATCTTGTTAATCTGCGGTATTCATTTGTAGTCCTTCACTATTTGTAGGTTCAATTTTTCCAATAGATTCTGTGACCACAGATTCTGCAATCAAAGATATATTTTTAAATGACCGCTGCTCAATAGTCTTCCCATTGGAATTCTCCAGGTTCTTTGACAAGCACTGAAGTTGACTCTAGTGTCTCTTATCCCCAAAGATACAACATTGTAAAATTCAAGCTCCAGTACTCAATTTTCAACAGCCTCAATATAAAATGTACTCAAGAAAACTAATCAACCTAATTAATAGTCAAATTTAAGTAGGATATGGTTGTGTCTTTTTGGAAGTCAACTTAATAAAAGCAGCAACATCACCAATATAAAGATGCAGAGGGCTCGCCCTCTTTTTATGATAATGAATCTTCCACAAAGCATTAAGTTTCTATTCTGTGGTGAGTTCCTCTGAGACAAACCCTTCCATTTTGGAGAAAAGCTGACTAAACCAACTAATGTCTTAAGGGAGGTGAACAGGATGTCTAAAGAGAACATCCCATCCTTGCTTGAAGTTGCTTAAGCTAAGGAAGAAACAACAATCCAGGGTTCACCAAGTTGGACTGTGGTGTTATCTTTACTTTGAGGTGTCATTGGTTCTTGATCTGTGATTATATCTCCCCAAGGATCATGTTACCCAACAGTCTCACATCACTGAACTGCTTATTTTATTTTTGTTTGTGATTATCCTACTTTTGGTGTACCCATTGAAAGATGTGAAAGTGAGAGAGAAGTATTAAATCAACCTCCATATTTATATAAGATATTAAAAATTACCCCCAACACTAGTATGCCTTCACAGACCAGTTTTACCCTGGGAGAGACAGAGGTCAAGATTAGATCATGTGCCATAAAGTCATGAAGCAAAACCTGTTGGTTAGGAGGAAAGTTGCCTCAAGTTTATCTACAACTGCATTGGCTTGTTGTGGAGTGCTTGCTATTCTTTTCCATCTTGTAGAAAAACAATTAAGCAAAGTATTCAACTTCATATTGTAGCAGAGTCAAGACCACCCAAGGAGATCACCAGACAAATACATTAAAATTGAAAGGGGAAATTTTATTCAGGTAGCAAGCCCTTGTACAACAGCCTCTCCTGCCAATATGAGAGTCACTGTTTGTTGGTGGCGGGGGTGTCAAGGTTCAGAGTTCTTTTAAATACACAAACCACAACTACCTCAACCCTCTGAATTTCCTGTTACATGAAGCGCTTATCAAAGAGGGTTTGTTGTTGTTGTTGTTGTTTTGTTTTGTTTTTGTTTTGGTTTTTTTAATGGTGTTCTGTGAAGCAAGGTTATAGAAAGAGAGGGGCATCAGGTTAGTTTGACAACAATTATACAATGTGAGGAGGGGGGAAAAATAGGCCAGATGGTTCTTGGTTGTTTATCAAGACCAGACTTCTGACACAGCTGAGTCCAGGGCCATGATCCAGACATTCTGCGTTCAGTGGCCCTAGGCTAAGTATGACTCTTACAGACTCCTCAGGGCCCTTTTTTGAATTAACAGCCTGATCAGAAATTAATTTTAGATAGAATTGGCTTAATTTTCACAATAGTGCTTAGTCATGATGAACCTATGTATTTAAGCAAAAGCTGACTATAAATTCACAAGTCAAGATTCTTTCCATTTATGTAAAATAATTTTTATGTACTGAACAATTATTTTTTTATAATTTTTTTAAATTTAATTTTATTTATTTCTGTATGTGTATCAATGTACTGTCTGCATGCAGGTCTGTGCACCCGTGTCGTGCAATGCCGCGGAGGTCAGAAGAGGGTCTTGGATTCCCCTGGAGCTGGAGTTCTCCTGGAATTGGAGTTTCAGACGGCTCTCGGCCGCCATGTGGGTGCTGGGGATC
>VZQC01001325.1:1878047-1895808 GCA_009823505.1 Rhizomys pruinosus | reverse complement strand
GGTGGTGCCTGTCATTGAAGGTAAGATGTGTTTCTTGTAGACAGCATATCAATGGATTCTGTTTCCTAATCCAATCTCCCATTCTATGTCTTTTGATTGGGGAATTTAGTCCACTAATATTTAAGGTTATGACTGATAGGTTTGTGTTGCTTCCTTTTGCCTTATTATCCATTTGTGGTTTTGGGTTTAGGTTTCTACTTCTGCAGTTATGCTTTTATTGATTTCTCTTTCTAGGTGCCTGGGGATGGTTGCTCCTTTCTTCTGTCCATTGAATTGCTTCAAGTATTCTCTGAAGGGTTGGTTTTCCGGACATGTATTCTTCCAACTTGTTTATTTCATGGAAGGTTTTTCTCTCTCCTTCAACTATAATTGACATTTTTTCTGGGTATAGTAACCTGGGTTGGTATCTATTGTCCTTTAACACTGGGAATGCTTTGCTCCACGTTATTCTTGCTTTCATAGTTTGCACTGAGAAGTCAGTTGTAATTCTGATAGTTTTCCCCTTATATGTAACTTGTTGTTTTCTCTTGCGGCTTTAAGGATTTTGTCTTTGTTTTGGGTGTCTAGCATTTTAACTATGATGTGGCATGGAAAATTTCTTTTCTGATCTTGTCTGTTTGGAGTTCTATGTGCTTCTTGTATTTGTATTGGTTTGTCTTTAGGGTACAGTTTAAAGTTTGTGTTTTTTTGTTTTTGTTTTTATTGTTCTAAATCTAAATTAATGTTGGGATATGTTATTCAAATGATTTTATATCAACATTTATCCAGAAATGTATAAAATTAAAAGCTGATCAGCATTACTATATAGAAGTATTTTATATTATATGCAGTAACTATAAATATATTTAATTTTTATATTCACTAGTAAATTTTCCAATTAGTTATGTGTCTTTTTTAATTCTTGTATTTTCAGTAGACTCAATGCCTTACATAAATACATTTAGCAGGCTTCTTGAACTATAAACTACATCCAATGAAATTTTTCCAATTTAAAAATATAATTGTACAGAAGCTGAAACATATAACTTCTTTTTACAAATTCTAATTTTTAGAGCATTTTCACCAAGGTAAAAAGATACAATGTGCCCAATTTACTGCATTTCTTTCCTCTCATTCTGCTTTACTCATGTAAATTATCCAGTATATTTTTTTTCTATTCTCCTCAGATCATATAAATTAGAGTTCATAACATATTTCCTCCACCAAACACAATACCTTTTAAATATTTGGAAATAAGTTTAATAATATTAATTTCTTGAATATTCCAGAAATTTAAATATGGTTCAAAAACCTTGAGTACTACCAACTTTTATATGGGAAGTTTAAACTAATAATTTACAGTAATCTGTAACAAAATTTCTAAATATAGATTATTTTATTTCCGTTACCATGCTTATAATTTTTGGAAATGAATTTGATTAAAGTGTACCCAGCAATGATAAATCATAAGCAATGAGAATTCATAATGTAAAATGCACAGAAATTATACACTCATATGCTTTAGCAATCACCATTATTATAATATATGTAAAAGTCCTTTTCCATTTAACAAAAAATATTTTCCCCAAAAAAATCCTTTTGATATCAGGTTTTTAGCTTATGAAATATAAGTAGATATCTTGAACATTATTAGCCTATAATAAAAAAGCATCAATTCTTTTGCAATGGAATCGGATGATATTTATAAATTTAATAAGGTAGTATTGAAAATTGATATTGAGAGTCATGTAATTTGAAAATAATGCAAATTTTTTTAGTTAAAAACAAGCAGCTGTTTCAGAATTTTCCATTTATGTTGAATTTGATAAAAGTAAAATTGGGGGAGTCACTTTTTGGGTTTCATAGTATGGATAGAAAACAATTTAAAAATAGATTAAAATAGAAGATTTAATGCAAATTTTATTAAAGTTTAAAAGAAAAAACAACAATGTAGGTGGGTTTTGGATCTCAGCATCTGCCTGGAAGAGGAGAATGGAGACCCGAATCCTCACGGACCCTGATAACATTCCTGAAATCTACAGATTTTCATATTAAAATACATATCTGAAGACTCATTGCTAGCATCCGGTTATGACAGGAAAGGTTATGTTTTTCTTATTTGATATGAGTCACCAGACTCAATATATGATTAGTTCCAGCTCTATGTATTTACCTAAAAATTCCATAATTTGATTTTACTTAATAGCTAAATAATATTCTGTTTTTAAATTTAGTATAATTTCATTATCCATTCAGCATCTGATTGATATATGGTTTATTTCCATATACTAGTTATTGTGAATAAAGCAGTAATGGTTATAGATAAGCAAGTATCTCTGTAGATACAGAGTCCTTTGGTTACATGGCCAAGTGTTGTAAGACTGGATGATATGGAGGATGTAATTCTAGTTTTTTGAAGAATCTCCCCAGTGACTTCCATGGTTGAAATCAGTTTGTACTCCCTCCAGAAGTGAATTAAGTGTCCCTCTTATTGTATGTCTTTCTGTTTACCAAAAGTAGTTATTGATGCTGTACAAAAGGTGAGCTGTACTTCAGAACTCGGAATGTGGTTTACAGGACTATTCATGAAACAATGATGCTGTTTGCACAGTAAACAGGAACCAGATAATGGAACAAAGGTAGTAATCCTTTTCAGGGAATGCATACTTTATCACACCATTATTGTAGGTTCTGAATATTTAGAAGTCTTTCCCATATAAGGAATGCATCTATCCAGCACAACATATGCTTTACTAAACTTCAAACTGCCATTTGATCACCCCTGTCCATGAAAAATTTTATGCTCTGTATTACTGAGAACTCTGATGAGAAATAAAACTAATAAGATTAGATTGAAAGTTCATAACTAGGTGACATATAGGAAGATTGAGTGATAAATAACACATGATAGCTATGTAGATAAATGATAGAAATGTAGTCAGATATTAGAAGAACTATAAACAGTTAATAGATAATAGACAGTTTTTGAGATATTTATAGTAGAAATTGGCCCACATGTTTATGGAAGCTGAGGAAATCCCACATATTGTTGTCTGAAAACTGGGTACACAGGAAAGACAGTACAATAACAAATTCAGTCTTGTTTCAAGGCATGACCAATAGAGAAGAGTGTGATTTTCAGTGTAAGCCTGATGGTATGGAGAAATTTGGGACACATGATGGGGTTTCAGGCAGTAGATGGAAGGGAAGAAGAAAAGTCTCTGAAGTCAATGTAAGATCTAACTCAGATAAAAGAACACATTTGTATTCTCTCTCTGTTTCTATTTTTTTGGGTGGTCACCATGTTAGAGGAAGACTTCCCACATTTGTGATGGTAGATACTGGTAGATACAGGCCTTAACTGTTTGATTCAAATGCTAGTATCACCCAGAAAGACCCTTAGATACACACTCAGAAATCATATTTTTTCATCTATACATTATTTATTATGGCTGGGGAATTATTGGATAAAATTAATCATCACCTTGTCCTGAGAGGTCAACTGCTGTTAGTACACTAGAGCAGAGAAAACAGTATTCACTTAGAACACCTTTGCCTTCATGGTGAGTAATTATTGGTGACAGACTGAAAGAGCATCATGAGCAGAGTTTCTGAAGGTTTGGGAATTAAGTTCTGACAAATCCCAAGAGAGAATTAACCTAGCAACCAAAGTACTAGGCAATGGTTCAAAGAATGTTAGAACTGATGATAATCATTGTGACCATGAAGCCAAAGGTCTTATTATTTTTCTTCTTATATGTTTATTCTATCAAAAATATTGATTGGAAAACTGAACTTGATGTATTCAGACCACTCTGCAAGGCAGACATATCAAAATCACCAATGTGTCCCAAAGAGAGTGTTTCTTACAACCTCCCTTTGTGTACAGTTAATCATTTTCCCAGCTGTTAGTGATGGTGGTGCTAGTCCAGCTGCCTGACTCCCTATCTAGACATCCCATTCAGCAACTTTCCATTTCCAAAGCTGCCCAGATTCAAAGATTTGTCCATTTTGCATATGAAAACCTGAAAATTTATTCAGGGAAGGATAATTCTGAATGGACATACTTAAGATCCAGGACTCCAAAGTTCTTCATTGCAATGCTTCAGAATTACACTCTTCTAATGTCCTGCAAACTTGGAGCCCACATAGCTGTGGATAAGGAGAGAACAGGTTACTGAATGATGTACCTATAAATCTTCACCTCTGGACATTCCCCAAGGAATCTGACCTAAAAAATACGCAAAGTACATGACTGTCATTCTGATCATAATATAAAATTCTAGTATGTGTTTCCTGTCTCACCAACTGCTTGTGCTGAACTGGAGAAGTGTTCTGTGTTGAATCACTTAAGGTTTCCTCAACTAGTTGTTAGTCTGGCAAATAATGCCACAGAATCCACCATTTCCCTGAGCAAATTACCTGTCTATTTATAGCAGCAGCTCACAGAACTGAAGTGTAATACTGACAAACCAATTTCTCAAATGAATTTGTAGAGACTTCTGCCAAAACAAGATAGAGGGAAAAAAGAACATGGTTCTCAGAAGAGAGAAATTGATTTTCTGTTCTGACTGCTTATAAGAATGTAAGATGAGAAATGAGTTGCTGTTTTCAGGGAGAAGATCTCTGTCTCATTTATCTAGCTTTCAAACCACTCAATAGATTTGAATAATATTAAAAAAGACATTTGAGAAAATATTAATAATATTTTCTGCATTCTATTCACATTCCCAAAAGAAATAATATATGATATGATACAGATTCTCATAGTTGCATATCTAATGTTCTGTTATAGACATTATTTTATCTGCATTCTGGATGCATTCACATCCATTTTCTTTTACAATTATTCAGTTCACTTTCTATGATTTGTTTCATTTATCCTTAATTGCTTTCAGTATACATGTAGTTGATTTTCATATTATTTTTTATTTTGTCAATGGAGTCTCAAGTCAAACAAGTATCTCAGTAGAGACTTGGAGAAATGGGTAAGAAACCCAAAATGACATTTAAAGCAGTACTGGAAACCGATGACTGTATCATTTAAGGAAAGACTCCAGGTAACCAGGCTTCAGTGGATGGAGACATTTGGTGACATAAACTTGACTCTGCAGGTTTATATGTGGGATAGAGAGAGCATAAACTTTGTGGGGAGTTTGAAATAAGGGTGCAGATACAGGGAGAGACCTGAACATGATCAAAATATAATGTATGAAATTCACAAAAATTCTTTTCAAAATAAATTTTCAGAGAGATGCTGCTTTAATGACCATTGTGCACAGCTTGAGGGAATAAAGCAAGATAGTTACTTTCTATTTTTTTTAATTATATAGTGTTCCTTTATGTTTTCACTTTGCATTTATTAGCAACTATTTCAAGTTAAAATAAATATTCAACAGGGAGTTTGTTTGGAATGCCATTAATCTTTGAATAGCTTTTCATGAGGTAATAACTTTATAATCTTTAATCTCTTTCTAGAAACTCCTTGATCTTCTTTATATATTTGTCAGGAAATAGTCCTGTGTTGACAGCATGAGTACTTATGTTTTTTATTATAATCATTTTAAAATTAGTATGATTCTTTTCTTTTATTGTGGCAGACTGTCTTGTAATTTACTCGCTGATGTCTCATTGTCAAAAACTGTAGTATCACAAAAACCATTGTCACAGCCAACTCCAAGGAACCGAAGTTTTTACCCAAAACCAAGTTTTGATAAAGAGGACTGGAAAAAGAAAGCAAAAAGATTGAGAGTATACCAGGTATGTCTGTCTACAAGACAGAATTGTCATATGTTGTTTACAACATGGCCAATACTACATGAAGCCACCTTTTGATTCTGGAGTTATTCAATTAAATAAGAAGCCATAAAGTTGAGAGTAAGCACTTTGAGGTACAATGCAACAAACTTTGACAGTACATGGGCTTAATCTAGTAGTTTATTTAAAGGAACCTTCTGAGTTACAAGTAACGAATAACAAGTGAGTATCAGTCAATCGCACACAGCCTACCTATAGCCAATTATGTAATACTTTTTTCTATTTTCCTTCTATATTAAGACTCTGATACTTCAGTGACCTTGGTGCTTTGGATCTTTCTCAAGCCAGCTCATTCTGACTTCTGATCTGAGTACTACTCAATTTATTATTCATTCTTTCTTCATATACAGTCAGTAAGTTTGATTTGTAGATGCTTTCTAACACAGTAGCAGATAATGCTGTAACTGTGAGTTATAAAAGACTTAGGACATATTGATGTTGGATTTCTTCACATCATGCATGAACTTTCCAAACAGCTGTATCCAATCGATCTACACAATCCAGTCGTATTGATAATCAGCAACCAAATGGACTATGTCTCATGACAATAATTTTATATAAAAACTTTCTTAAGTATCTGACAGCAATTATCTTACATTTAAATGTTTGAAAATTGGTCTTACTGTATCTGATTAGCTGAAATTTTAATAATATTTTCCCCATGCAGAAAAGAATTCCCCCAGATATCCCCATAAGAAGGAAAAATATATGGTCAGGCTTAGTGGTATATTTAAAGACATTATTTAATATAAATTTGAAAGCTGATTAGTAATTACTCATATTAATAATTACATATGTTAATTTTGAGGGGTGAGGCCTACCAGTCTTAATAACTATTATGGTTTTTTCCTTTATATTATAACTTTTAAAATATTTATTAATGCTTTGGGACCTTCACGCAATATATTTTGATAATTCACAATTCTCTACACCTTTCAGATCTACCCCCACCTCCTTACCTGCCTAATTTCATGTTCATTTTTCCCCCATAGAGTGCAATGGGCCTTGCCAAAATATTCATGGTTTGGAACCGCCCTGCATTGTTGTCAATACACCCTTAAAGAAAACTGACTTTCATATTATTTAAATTTAATTTCCCAAATAAGTTTAATAGAAAGTATTTGAATGACAGCAATCCCTGGGAATATGAGCAGTGTCATTCCAAGGATGATTAGAATACCTAAAAATAATACATGAAAAACATAGTGAATATAACAAAGGATGTTCATTCAGGCCTGGGAAAAAAAGTTCTACAATTTAAACATTACTAAATCTAAACAAATCTAGATCTATCTCACAATATACTTTGTGGTTACATTAGCTTAATTGGTGTCTTATTAATTTAATGGTACTTCCTCTAATAACTGCACGCTAGTACTATTTTATTTATTCTAGCATATTTTGAAGGAATATTTTCAATGCTTATGGTACTATTGATTTTCATCTTCATTATTCAGTCTTCTATATTTTAAAACAATTATCATTTGGTTAATGAAATATAAATGGCATCAGGCCTACATATCTTTAATTATTTTTACTTCTGTAAAATATTATCATAATTTTTTTTAAAGTTCCTGATCTTATCCATCTATAATGTCTTATTTTTTTTAATTTTTTATTAATTTTTATTTCTGTATGTGTATTAATATACTGTCTGCATGCAAGTTTGTGCACCCGTGTCGTGCAATGCCATGGAGGTCAGAAGAGGGTGTCGGATTCCCCTGGAACTGGAGTTCTCCTGGAATTGGAGTTACAGACGGTTTTTGGCCGCCATGTGGGTGCTGGGGATCGAACCCGGGTCCTCTGTAAGAGCGGTCAGCACTCTTAACCGCTAGGCCATCTCTCCAGTCCTATAATGTCTTATTTTACAGATGATGAAATCCAACCTTGGAATCTTGTTTAAAAACATAAATTTTCATTTTGTTAAGACACTTCCATTCAGCATGAAGCTATTGCTGCGTAAGAAAATAAGAGCAACTTTCTTGCTCCACTCTCTTGTTATAATGTTCAGAATATAATCTCATAATTTATTTTCATTTGATTAGTCATGAAATCCATCACTGTGTCCAGGTGTGATGGCTTATGTCTATAATATCAGCACTCAGGAATCACAGCCAACAGGCTGGCATGAGTTCAAGTCTAGCCATTTGAACATAGGGAGTTCTAGGCCAGCCTGGACTACAGTATGAGAATCTGGTGGAACAATCATAAACTAAGGCACAACAATACCTAAAAGAGCCACACCTGATGTATGTATGAGTGTATATATCACTCTATACATATAGATTTGCCTTATTTGAGATGCTTGGGAGTAGCAAGATTTCTCTTTCAGATTTTGTAGAATTGCAGTCACTTTTTGTTATGAAAACAATAGATCATGAGTTTCAACAATAAATTTTATTTATTTATTTTTATTCTTGTATGGGTATGAATGTACTGTCTGCATGCAGGTCTGTGCACCCGTGTCATGCAATGCAGCAGAGGTCAGAAGAGGGTGTCGAATTCCCCTGGAACTGGAGTCAAAGATGGTTTTCAGCCACCATGTGGGTGCTGGGGATCGAACCCTAGTCCTCTGCAAGAGCAGTCGGTGCTCTTAACAGCTAAGCCATCTCTCCAGCCCCCAATAATAAATTTTAAATTCACAGCATTTGACCCACTGTACCCTTCATGACATGGAAAGAGACCATCTCTGTACAGCATAGCCATAGTCTTTTCTACCATAAACCACAAAGTAGTTCTTGGAATTATCAGACACACCATTGTGGCATTACAGTGTTTTGTTCAAATAGCCTAAACTAATGTATTCATGAAAATATTGAATCTGGCAATTTTCATATAAAAAACCCATGAGAAATGTTTTCATTATGAGAGAAAGTGAACTGATAGAAATGTATGGTTTATTTAAAAATAAACTCTTGTTTTTTATATTATATCATAAAAAGTATTTTATAATAAAAAAGTATTTTATTTATAAATAAACAGTATTTATAAATCCCATAGGTCATATAGTCCCTTTCAATATATTCTGTTCTTAGAACTAAATATGCATATTTAAATACTAATGAGCTTTAGCTCTCATAAATAATGATAGTATATCATGACTTTTTAAAGCCACCTTAATGACACATTTTTGTACTTAGGCACAGTGTGTGATTGATTTCAACATTCTTCTGCCTTGTAAACTAACAACTTAAATGGCTTCAAACCAAACACATCTTAACCATTATCTTTAAAGACAAGTATTTGGCTACCTCACTTCCCTCTATTCTTTCTGTTCTTGTAATGCTGTTAATACTGTTAGCTTTTTTTTAATCCTCTTGTGTAAATCTCTGTGCTTAATATTTGTATCATATTGCTTTGTAATCAGTATTTCTGAAAGGTTGTTACTTATGTTCTATGTGGGCCCTATAGATACTGAATCACTAAAAACACCATGCCAATCTCATTATTCCTTCCCCTCAGCCTCACAATAATGCAGTGTCATATGTCCATCATTATTTGGGCAACCAATGACAAATGACTGTAGATAGACAGATTATATAAATATACATATAGAGATAGAGATAGAGTTAGATGATATAGATATAGATAGATAGATAATCATTTGCATATACAGATACTAATATAAATATTTAAAAGCATTTGCATTATATTAATTTCTACCAGCTTTCTGGGCTTACAGGTTCCCCTTCAGGGAACCTCTCTATTGTATTAAACAGTCCATCTGGGGCATTCTATCCTTGTACATTTTGCTCTCAATAATTGCAAGAGTGGTAGCTCAGTAATGAGTGCAGGATGTTTCATATTATTTAAAATACCATCTCAGGGAAATACAACCTGTTCCAAATCCTGTGTCCTGTGTGAGTCATTAATTAGCTTCTTCGTAAAGGGCTAATGAAACTAGTAGGGAATAGTATAAGTGTATTAACAGAGGGAATTTATACATTTCTTATGAATTTGGAAATCAGTATTTTACAGTAAAATTTGTTATACAAAGCTTTGCAATCTTTTTTTTTTAAGTGTATGGTGGCAGGGGCTGGAGAGATGGCCTAGCGGTTAAGAGCGCCGACTGCTCTTACAGAGGACCCGGGTTCGATCCACAGCACCGACATGGCGGCTGAGAACAGTCTGTAACTCCAATTCCAGGAGAGCTACAGTTCCAGGGGAATCCGAGACCCTCTTCTGACCTCCGCGGCATTGCATGACACGGGTGCACAGACCTGCATGCAGACAGTACATTCATACACATAAATAAATAAAATATAAAAAAAATTTTAAAATTAAAAAAAAGTGTATGGTGGCATTCTATGGTTTAGCAAGTATAGAAGAAAATTATAGAATTTGTGTTTCCCAAATATAAAAATAACCTACATAGTGTTTATGTGTTCTCAATCTGAAAGGGGAAAATTAAAAACAAAAATTTTGCTCTGTTTTGGGAAAATTTGGGGGGGGGGTCCTTTCGAGACAGGGTCTCCCTGTAGCCGCAGCTGGCCTGGAACTCACTCTGCAGACCAGGCTGGCCTTGAACTCACAAAGATCCGCCTGCCTCTGCCTCGGGAGTGCTAGGATCAAAGGAGTGCGCCACCACGCCTGGCTAAGGGATAAATTTTTAGCATTCTATTTCTCTCAAAACATCTACAAAGATGACATCATGAACTTTGCAGGTAAATGGATGGAACTCAAAGCCATTATGCTAACTGAAGTAACACAGTCCCAAGAAAGCAAACAACAAATGGTATCCCTTATTTGTGGATACTAACACTGAACACTAGTTGAAAGGCAAGCCAAACAATGTTAATATTCAATTTCTTTTTATCTAAAAGCAACTGTACTGTTATAATGTGACTCCATTAACATGCTCTAGAATTAACTTACCACTTACTTTCAGACTTTGTAATTGTGGTATATGTGTGGAAGGTATGTATTCATATTTTAGCATAATATAAAATTAAAGGGAAAAGGTGAACTCCTAAACATATTTTGGAACTAACATACAGTTTATTTTCAGAGGTAATAATTTTTGTATATATGAGACTATTATATAGGCATATTTTGGAGCAATACAAAGGGGAGGGAACAACAATGACAAAAGGACTGGGTCAAAGAACTGACTGAAACAGTTAACTTCTGCCCAAACAAAAACCTCTGCAGAGAAAAACTTTAAAAAGACTGAGAGAAAGATGCAGGACATGTATGGCAGAACGCATGAACTGGAGTGGGGTGGGGTCATGGAAAGGGGACTGGGTCTAATTTGGACAGAAAAATAATGTAAAAAATACACAAAATATCAATAGAAACATTTTTTATTTTTTTAATTTTATTTTTTATGTCTATGAATGTACTGTCTGCATGTAGATTTGTCTACCCGTGTCGTGCAATGTGGCGGAGGTCTGAAGAGGGTGTCAGATTTCCCTGGAACTGGAGTTAAAGACAGTTCTCAGCCACCATGTGGGTGCTGGGGATCAAACTTGGGTCCTCTGCAAGAGAGTTGACGCTCTTAACCACTAGGCCATCTTTCCAGCCCTAAAGGAAATATTTTATAAAAATAAGAAAATAAAACATCTATAGAGTCTATACTCTGGAGTATTGACTTCACTGCTTTAAATTATGTTATAAAGGAATTTGGTATTACTTAATAGCTAAAAATGAACATGTTTTATAAATTTTCTTAAGTACATTAATCAAACCCATGCACTATCTTCTACATATTCCAAATTCTGCAACTATCACAGAATAAGCAACTTAAAATTTAATCTAGGCCAGGCATAGCAGTACATGCATTTAATCCCAGCACTCCGGAGGCAGAGGCAGGCAGATCCTTATGAGTTCGAAGCCAGCCTGGTCTACATATTGAGCTCTAGGCCAGCTGAGACTAAATGGAGTCTCTGTCTCAAAAAGACCCAAAAAGTTAATATAATTCAGTCTCCATGTGAGGCCTGAGCTTAATATGCAATTTGATTAAATTGTACTTGTAAACTTTTCAAAAGTGTCCTAGCTGCTTTTTTTCATAATAGCTATAAGATGGAAGGAACTCAAGTTTCCTTCAACTGAGGAGTGGATAATTAAAATGTGATAGATTTATACAATGGAATTCTACTCAGTCATATAAAAAGATGAAATCATGAAACTTGCAGGTGAATGATGAAACCATAACTGTTATACTAAGTGCTGTAACAAGACTCATGTGGATCCAAGCACCAAATCCATATGAGTATATATCCTGATGTAACTGCGTGAAACAGGGAAATGGAAAGGAATCGGGGAGGTAAAGAGAAAGAAGGAACTAGAGGGAAAAGAACAGTAGGAGACCATCGTTGCTAAGGGAGAAATTGATAAAAGGGTATTTAAATTGGAGGTGAAGGAGCAAAGGTTATTCCAGGAACTTTGTGAATTAAGGGGAAGAAGGAGCTCAAAAGATGTGTGTCTGTAGGAGACTGATATTATGAAGCTGGAAAGGGGGAAAATTAGGGTACTTTAAATTGGGACAGCATGGATGGAGATTTATACAGGGAGAGAGAAAGGAGAGATAAATAATTATTATCTAGTATAGAAAAACAGAGAGAATCATATTAGTCCAACAACTTACTGACAAATTATGTGTATAATATCTCTACATAAGTCCATGTGTATAGTTGAAGGCTACATAACAGGAAGCAGTGCCAGGTAGGGGAATCCTTGCTTTGAGTTATTGGCTAGGGTAGTCAGAGACTCCCCAACTTACACAAGCTATTGTCATAGACCTTGATTGTCTCTTGTAATTAAAGGTAAGACCCTATTGCTGAAGACAGGCCATACTTAGGACACAGGCTTTGGAGCAGTGGAGCTGGAAATGAACCAGAAGCCATTTCCCCTGAAGGCTAGCACTCGTAACTTTGGGGAGCACTACACAAGCTGCCTTGGGAGCCTAATAACCACATCTGGTGCCAGTATGCACAAGACATATGCAAACTCAAGCAGACAAACCCCTGCATAGAGCGGTGGAAATTGGCAACCAGTGCCAAGAATTATTGTCAGCTGATTACTCTTGGGTGAAGACAGAATATATGAATTCCAGGGTGGTGGTGCTATGGGAGGATGCCAGTGGAGAAGGGGATATAAAGATGATTAAGACTGATTAGGATAGTCTTTATTAAATATAAGCAAATTAAATAAAAAAGATAAGATATAAATAAAAACTGACCTAGAAAAGCCCAAGCATACAAGCCATTTGGTTACATAGTAAGAGCATTTCAAAACATTTTTTTTCAACCCTTTCAAAATTAGTAGTTGATAGAAAACTTTCTAAAGCATTGTCATAAAGACCCCATGTTGAAAATCAGTAGTGAAATCAAAGATACTATATCAATTATCTGAATTTGATCAATACAATGATGATGGGATTTTTGATATGATGAGAGGAAATTGGTTCTTTTATATGCTGTGTCCAGAGAGAGAAGAAAATGCGATAAGGAAAAGCAGAAAAGACAGAAGGAAATAGAGCAAAAGAGGCAAAATGTCAATATGCAATAAACTAGTCTGCCTGTACTTCTCACCCAGTAATAAAGCTACATGAGCTTGGGGGCTGGATAGATGGCTCAGCATTTAAGAGCATTGACTGATATCGCAAAGGTCCCAGGTTCAGTTGCTAGCACCCACATGATGGCTAACAACTGTCTGTAACTCCAGGTCAGTAGATCTTCTGACCTCAGCAGACACTCTACGACATGGGTGACTTACATACATGCAGGCAATACACTCATGCACATAAAATAAAAATAAAATAATAAAAATAAGTAAATAAAAATTTTAAAAATTTCAAAACTACACTGATTTCCTTATCTCCTTCATCTCTTTCTTGCATTTGGTATGGCACATGCTTTCATACAGGAGGGTAATACCTTACTTTTTGTATAACACTAACGGCACAATCTTACCATCTTATACATTCATTTCTCCATACCATCCCTCCAGTGGATGAATGGAGGTTATTTCAGGCTTCTGGAAGGCTGAAGTACTGGTACCAGCAAAAACCGTGGTCCCTTTGGTGATTATGATGGGATCTATTTCCCATGATCCTAAAGGTTGTTGACAGCAGTTAGTCTTTCCCTGTCCCTCAGAATGAGCACCTTTGATTTCTATTGTAAGGGTAAGGCCCAACATTTTGACTTTTACACAGTTTTGTTCTATATTTTACCAGGAAGCTTAAAGTAGAATTCTGCTAGACATTTTTAGTTATTTTATCAATTTATTTCATTAACTATGGATACATTAAAGTTGTTTTATATATTCCCCCAAAGCATAAATAACTATAAATAATTATAATCAGTCTAGACTGCTTATTACTACAACTGAAATACATGTTGAAATAAATGTTGAGTTTTAAGTAAGTTAATGATAACATAGATATCAATTCATGAGTAATTAACTCATAATATTTTAACCTAATTGATTTATTGCCCAAGGTAAATTTTAATTTTGACATTTGAAATATCATTGGCTACATAAAATAGTTGTAATTATTCAGGCATTCCATATAAGGCTTCAAAAACTCATGTAGAATGATAAGAAGTTGAAGACAGAGACAAAGAATTTCAATCATAAATCTAAATTTTTATATCTTTAAAATTCCACCTTTTATTATCAGCTTGGAAAATCCATTCTCCCTGAAGAGATGGAATCCATTGATGCCAAGTACTATTTGATTTCCCTTCTAAGTATTACTTGTTCTGCCCAAGTGTTGCCTCATTTTCTGTAAGTATGGTGCTATGACTGGCTATTTGTAGGGCATTTATTATGAGTAGATTTAACCTCTTAGCCATTCCTAAATAAATTTGGTCTTTTGGCCTCCTAAGCATATTTTTCCTCTGCATAAAAATACTTCGGATTTATCATGTTTTCCTTTTTTTGTTCCTTTAAGAATTTTTTTTTTTTTGGCATTTTAACTTTCTTTTTTTTTTTTCACATAAATTATTTATTTTTTACTTTAACAACTAGACGACGTGTTCCCACCCAGGCCACCTATCCCACCAGAGCTCATGCATTCTAGCCAAACATGCTTTTCATCTACTTACGTCTTTCTCAATATTTTCCAGGGGGAAGTGGACTGTTGTGATCAAATTCACTGTTTCAGTCATTTCGTTGATGCAGTCCCTTTTCTGTGTGTTGTTGTTGTTGTTGTTGGTTAATGTTGTTCCAAAATGCGTTACACCCAACTGCTTTGTACAAACGCTCAGGGAGCCCTACACAAGAATTACGTACAACTGGGTATTGGCACTAGCATCCACCAATGATGGATACCATTCGTGTTTGTTTTTCTGGGATGTGTTACCTCACTCAGCATGATGCTTAGCTCCACCCATTTTTTTTTTCCTGCAAACGTTGATTCGTCTTCTTTTTTTTTTTTTTCATTATTTTTTTTCTTATGTGTATGCATGTATTGTCTGAATGCAGGTCGTCTTTCTTTGCTGCTGCATAGACTCCATTGTGTAGATGTACACCATTTTCTCTATCCACTCGTCAGTGCAGGGACATTTGGGTTGGTTCAGTTCTTGATTGTTGAGACGCGCCTTGCAGCCCTAAACCATGGCCGTCCATGTATGTCTGTGTTGGCGTAAGTCTTGAGGGTACATGCCCAGGCATGGTATGGCTGGGTTCGGGGTGGTAAGTTGATTCCAAGTCTTCTAAGGCTTCTCCACACTGCTTCCATAATGGCTGTACCGAGTTACTCCCACCCGCAGTGGATGCGTGTTCCCCTTCCCCACACCTCTCCAGCACTTGGTCTCATGTTTTCTTGATCCTAGGCCCGTCTTATTGGCGTTAAGATGATATCTTATAAGTGGTTTTAATTCGCATTTCCTTAATTATTAGTGATGGTGAACAGTTCTTGAGGTGTTTCACAGACATCTCTAATTCCTCACTAGTGAAGTATCTGTTAGTTCTTTGCTCCATCTATTGAGTGGTTCATTTGTTTTCTTTTTTCTTTGTTTTATGAGTAGTTTATATATTCTGGAAATCAATGCTTTGTCAGATGTATCTGCAGTGAAGGTTTCCTCCCACTCTGTGGGATTTCTCTTCACTTCCTTGATTGTTTCTTTTTAAGAATATTTGTTAACCTTACCTGAAATATATTTAGTATAAGTAGGTATATACAAAAGTCATCTGTGAATCAAATTTGGTGATTTTAACACCAAATGTGTAAAAATATATTCATTTATTGATTTATTTAATTTTCTGTCCTAGGGTTTGAAGGCAAAGTCTCTGGCCTGCTATGCAAGAAATACAGTATGGAGCTCATTTCCAGGCCCAAACCATTATTTTGAGTAACATATATAATACATTGGAAGTCTGAGCAATATGTATTAAAATCCCCAAATTTGCAGTTAATTTTTAGTTATTTTGAAACATCTTAATGAAGGATATATCATGTGAGTTCATTAGTGATCAAATGGAAAGTTGAAACACAATACCTGCTAACTCAAGTTTTTTTTTTTTTATTACACTTTAAGGGAAATGGCTACAATTGGATTGTTTCTCTCCCCACTAAACAAAAATGTTGTTGATAATTTTGAGTGTTAATTCAGAAATGGTAAAGAAAAAAAAATGTTAGATTTAACCTCCAAGATGATCGTGTATCATTTTCTTGTTAAGTTGAATTGAGGCTTACTATTAAGTAATATAGATTCACTAAAGCTAAACTTTGTCTTAGTTTTAAGAACAGAAACTTCAAACATGGCTAAACCATGACTAAATTATTTTTAAGAAAGCATTCGGAGAATCAAGGAATTGATACAATGCATGAACAATAACAACAATATGAAAAATTTAATGGATAAAGCAGGGTATCTTGTAACTATGTTCTTCTGATTCTGATTATTTTAAATGTGTCTTGATACCAACTCTGATTAAGGCATAAATGATGTATTCAACCATCACCATATTCTCCTTATACATACAACTCTAAAGATAGTCTTTATGACCTTATTGATGATGATGTCACAAATCTAACACTACATTGTTTGGATTGAATACTGATATAAAGTATTGTGTGGGTTTGGGCACAACTGCTCGCAAATTGGTTTTACATGAAGGAAGCTTGTACTCACAAATTATCACTTATTGTAAAAAAAATGAAAACAAAACAAAACAAAAGAAAAAACAGAAAGATGTAGAAAAATTACGGCAGAATGCATGATCTGGGATGGGTAGGGGTGGGGTGGGGGTAAGGGAAGGGGATATATGCCTGAACTGAATTGGAAAATGATGTATGAAATACACAAAGCATCAATAAAAACAAAAATAAATAAAATAAATAAAATAATTAAAAAATAAATTTTTTTTGGATAAAAAAAAATACTGTTGTGCTTTCCATTCTATAGAATTTTGTTTCACTGCTTTTTCTTCTACCTTTGCAATTAGTGTATAAATTTGTTCCATAGGGAGAAAATGCTTTCTATATCTTTGACATTCTCCCATTCTTCCATTGGCATTTTAGATAAAAATGAAGAATATAGCTTGACCCATGGTTAATGATTCTTTAAAAAGAATACAGTTTCTATCTAAACTCAATACTTAACACAATTATCATGAATTTCCTGTTAAGACTTCTATCACACTATAAAGTCATTGGTCATAAGAGACAACTAACATTGTGAAAGAGGAAAAGACACACAACCATCACTGAGCTCCACCCATACTTGTTCAATGTAACTGAATTTTATGTCCATTGGGTCTCAATTTATTAATCTGTGGAATGCCAATTGTAATTAAACCTCTTTATCAAAAAGGACACATGAAAATTTTATATTATTTTCTAAAAATAAATACCTAGAATTAGACATAGCAAAGTAAAAATTATGTGAATCTTAACTCAATCATGAATGTTTTTTCTCAATTTTTTGAAATATACCAAAGTTGAAGCAGCTATATTTTTCATGTTTCCTAGTAATAACCCCTTTGCGAAGCAGGTAGTTGTGCCCAAACCCAACAC
>VZQC01001325.1:1830717-1876788 GCA_009823505.1 Rhizomys pruinosus | reverse complement strand
GCTTGTACTCACAAATTATCACTTATTGTAAAAAAAATGAAAACAAAACAAAACAAAAGAAAAAACAGAAAGATGTAGAAAAATTACGGCAGAATGCATGATCTGGGATGGGTAGGGGTGGGGTGGGGGTAAGGGAAGGGGATATATGCCTGAACTGAATTGGAAAATGATGTATGAAATACACAAAGCATCAATAAAAACAAAAATAAATAAAATAAATTAAAAAATAAATTTTTTTTTGGATAAAAAAAAATACTGTTGTGCTTTCCATTCTATAGAATTTTGTTTCACTGCTTTTTCTTCTACCTTTGCAATTAGTGTATAAATTTGTTCCATAGGGAGAAAATGCTTTCTATATCTTTGACATTCTCCCATTCTTCCATTGGCATTTTAGATAAAAATGAAGAATATAGCTTGACCCATGGTTAATGATTCTTTAAAAAGAATACAGTTTCTATCTAAACTCAATACTTAACACAATTATCATGAATTTCCTGTTAAGACTTCTATCACACTATAAAGTCATTGGTCATAAGAGACAACTAACATTGTGAAAGAGGAAAAGACACACAACCATCACTGAGCTCCACCCATACTTGTTCAATGTAACTGAATTTTATGTCCATTGGGTCTCAATTTATTAATCTGTGGAATGCCAATTGTAATTAAACCTCTTTATCAAAAAGGACACATGAAAATTTTATATTATTTTCTAAAAATAAATACCTAGAATTAGACATAGCAAAGTAAAAATTATGTGAATCTTAACTCAATCATGAATGTTTTTTCTCAATTTTTTGAAATATACCAAAGTTGAAGCAGCTATATTTTTCATGTTATAGATAACTTCTGACAATTCTTAAATCCCTGTGAATATGTCTGAGGTCTAGATATTTTACTGCATATATCAGCAGCTGACTCTCATGTCGGTACACCAAACCTATGACTTGAATGCATCTGTTTCTCTATTCCCACTGGACTTGCTCTGTCTCTGTGAATCTGTTCCATCAGAAATCTCTCCAGCAAAGCCGGTGCTAATATCTACTCTTCTTCACTTCAGGAAATCATTCTTTTTCAATCCCTAGCCATTTCCTATCCCAAACTGCATCCTTATTGCTATTTCTTTAACCTAATTTGCCCCAAATTTTACAACAGTTTAAATAACTTGTTCATCTCTTGTACCTCTTTTATACTTTCTGCAGTTTACAACCAGAGTAATGCTTCCACATTTTGCATCCAATCATACATCGCTCCTAATACACAGCTTTATGAAGCCCATTACCTTAAGATAAAATAGAATTAGCTCAGTACAGTGTGAAGAAAATTAATGAACTCAGACAATTCCATCTTTATAACTTGGTTATGTTTGAGCCACAGAAATAGTTTCATTGTCCACACTTATTTTATTCATATAGCTCTCCCATAGTTGTTTCTTCTAAATAATATGTACTTTGAACTATGTCCTAAGTAGTATACACTTTACCTTAAGAATGGTGTTAAGAAGATCAATTTAGGCATATTCCCCTTTCCCTTCCCCCACCCTACTCCAGATCATGCATTCTGCCATAACTGTCCTGCATCTTTCTCTCAGTATTTTTTTATGTTTAGGAATTCACATTTTCCCCCTTTAATTTTATATTACTCTAAAATATGGATACATACTTTCCACTCCTATACAGTAATTACAGGATCTGAAAATAAGTGCTGGGTCAATTAGAGTGCCCTTTGAGAGATTTACATTATAACAATATAGTTGCTTTCAGATAAACAGAAATATAACAATAATGTTGTTCAGCTTGCCTTTCAACTGGGGATTTGGTGTTAGCATCCAAAAATAAGGGAAACCATTTGCAGTTTGTTTTTCTGGGATTGTGTCACTTAGCATGAAAAATGATGTCTGAAATACACAAAACATCAATAAAAGCATTATAAAAATGTTAATCAGAGGGTTGATATGGTAAGATCTATGCATAAGTTATTTAAAAAGAAAACTTTCATGGGCTGGAAAGATGGGTCAACATTTAAGAACTCTTAGTGTTCTTCCAGAGGACCAGGCCTCAATACCCAACACACACATGGCAGCTAACAACTGTCTGTAACTCTAGTTCCAACTTATCCAACACTCTCTCCTGGTCTCTGAGGCATTGCACGTATTCAGTGCATATATATATCCAGATGAAACACACACATTAAAAATAAAGTAACAAAATATTTTTCTTTAATTTTTTTATTTTTATTTTTAAGGGATTCTACAATACAATGACTCAGTTGTTTGCAGATAACAATGATGTTACTCAGTATGTCATACAATTAAGTAATTGGTGCATTTTGCAAGTATCTATGTCCAAATTTTGAACAACCCAAGGTTCCCATAGTCCAGTTGGAGAAGCTTGTATGCACAGGCATGTTTGATCAAGTCAGGTGTCCATGATATATTCCTATAGTCTCCTGATCACACCTATCTCCACAGGCCCTTACAATCGACCACGCCTCCTCTTCCGCAGTTTGTCCCTAGGCTTTGGGAAAGGGGCACAATGGGTGAGAAGAAAACAGTCTAATTTCTTTGGAGTTGTCATTTTGGACTCTGGTCTGTTCAGTTTTGTTTCCTTCAGGATTGACAGCTTTTCACAGTGAACCCTTTGTCAGTCTACTAACAAAGCTCAGCTATTGATGTACAGGCATTAACAGTACCACTTATTGTGTCAAGCTAAGCTGTGAGCATAGACACAGATTGTTGGATGGTATGCTAATCCGCAAACTGTGGTTTCCTATAAAGGTGACAGTTCTTGTTGTGGCTTATAAACATCCCTAACCACTAGAGGACATAAGCTTGTGGCATCCTGTGAGTTATTCCTCCAGGGAGAGAGCAATAGCCAAATAGTTTTGGGATTGTAATATAGCACTTGGCTGCCACTTTGTTGCACTGTATCTCCAGGCTGTTGAGGTGTAGCTGATATTTCGGAGGAGTCTTGTTGTCTAGGGAGACCAATATTTTGTTGTATTGCTGTAGGGCCTTGGTAAGCTCTCATTTCAGAGGCCAGTTGTAACGCTAGCAGGTGTACTCTCATAACATTTTTCATGCCACAAAACCAGGTCTCGAAAACAGGGACTTATGCCTTTCTCCTTGCATTATCCCATTATAAGGCAAAAGGTTTAAATTTGGGGGGCGGGTTTAATCCCCTAGCCAACATCTCCTAGGGCAGAAAAATAATTCATTGTGATGTCAGAGCTTTCCTGTAGTAAATATTTGCTTAATTACACAACATTATATCACGTGTTAACCTTTCTTTTTACTTGTAGGACAATTTATAAAGAAATTAAATGTAAACCCATCGGAATATAAATGTTAATTGGTCTTATTAATAATTTGTATCGGGTTAAAGGTATACAAATGGCCTATATATTTTTCTGATAACAATATCACATTTAAACACTTTCTTTACTTGTAGGACAAGTAAAGGAACTAAGCTTAAATTCCTCCCAAATAAGTAGCATACAGTCATGAGAACCAGTTTGGGTAAAAGTAATGAAGCGTTATGCCTTGGCTCCTGCTTTATGGGTATGTGTAATACAACTTAGGCATCTATAGGTCAAACACAAAATCTAAAAAAAAAAAAAAAGGAAGAAAGAGGGAGGGGGGAGGGGGGTACTATCCTTTCTGGGATAAAAATGGAAAACCTGTTTCAATCCTATTGATAAATTTTCAATTTTTCTGATCTTAAAAAATAACAATGGGAAGGAAGAATTTATGTCCCACAGGTAAAAGTCACCAACTAAATGCCTGAAAACATACAACTTATGGCTGTGCAGGATGACCTGGGAAATCAGCAGAGAGGTTGACCCATCTGAACACTAAGGGAATGAGGAACATCAGACTGCCTGAGACACGGTCACGAGCATCTCTCTGAATATATTGGGGTTGACTGGTTAATACATGGACCCTAATGCTGAGAAACCTTCCTACCTCCCCCCCTTTTTTTCTTTTTTTTTTTTTGAAAAAAGGAAAACAGGATGGTAATGAAACCACTCCCAAACTGTAAACTAGAGCCAATTGTTACGGTGGTAATTTCCTATAAAACAGGCACAACGTATTAACTGATTGATAGGCATAGGAACTGTGAAAGGATATTTCTCTATCTAGAGCCAAATTCAATAGTAACAAAATATTTTAAGAGAAAAAATATAAACTTATTTTATTTACTATTTTTATTTTATGTATATGAGTGTATTGCTTGCATGCATGTAAGTTCACCCATGTAGTGCACTATTTGAAGACGTCAGAAGACAGTTTTGGATGTCCTGGAACTGGAGTTATGAAGAGTTGTTGTTAGCCTCCATATGAGTTCTGGGAATCAAACCTGAGTCCTCTGTAAGAAGAGCAAGTGATCATAACTGTTGAGCCATCTCTATAGCCCCTAAGGAAAAAAAAAATAATACTTTATAAAGTATAAAAATAATACTATATAAAGGCAAGGAAATTTTTTTAATTTAAATCATTAACATATGAGCTGGCAGAAGAAGAAACCCTATTCAGAGAAAGCCTTTAGAATCTTAAGAAATTTTATATAATGAAGAAAAATATGGACACAACACAGTTTGGTATAAATCTAACTGATATACTGTAAGTCAGTAAAACAATCATTTCTAAGGTTATCTTTTCAAAGATGAAATATAAGCTGCATAATTATTGAATATGCACTCATAATTTTTCAGTTATGAAGTTAATGTAATTATTATAATGAGAAAGACCCTTTTTTAGTAACTTTATTTTAATGTTTAACCAGGATATTGGTCGAAGTTAAGAGCACTCATAATTGTGAAACAGCACCATTGTTTATAAAGGTGAAAGTCAGAAAGATGAACATAATAAGCAGGTCAAAGACAAGTATTCTAAGTTTTGCAGCAAATAAGAATGAGCATATTCCTGTGAGTCTGAATCTTTTAGGGGCCTAAGGATAACTGTGGTCTCTGCTGTTTTATTCTCATAGAAATAAAGGGAATTTATAAGAGACAACATTACAGAAAACAAAAGATTCAGACATTTCATTAATGTGAATAAATTGTATCTTCTGTATAAGCAGCATGTTTACATAATTATATATCTTGCGTTTGAACATGCTGAAATATATTGAAAATGTGAAAGGACCAATTAAGGTGTTGTCTTAACTCTGTTATAGACTACACTGCTGGAGGTGATTATGTTATCTTCTAGTAGGGGATGAAATAAAAGTCATTTTTAAGAGAATGACCCCAGGAAAAAGATACATAATTATTCAACTTTATAAAATAAAATTTAAATCTTTATTCAGTTTTGATGAATGTATTCCAACTTCTCATATCCTGAATTTTTTATTATAAACTGTTATGATGCATTGAAGCAATATCAAACACAAGACAATTACACTCTTGACAATTTACTGAGATTTCTGGTTGAAAGCTTGTCTGTTGATAAACAGTTCTTTGAAACTCTGAGAACAGAAGTTTATACATTAGGAATTACTTAAGTTGCTGAACTTTTAGATTGTCAGTTTTCAGAATTTACATCGCTGATGGTAGACCAGACATTTTCCTCATCTACTATTATTCAGACATTCATTTTACAAATGAAAGAAGTTGACAAAATTTCAATGATTCTCCTCTAAGCATGTTTCAGTTGTTTTTTTCTGAACAATATATTACTTTACTATTTCAGCTTGAGGTGAGAAGACACAAGGCATTTTTGTTCTCATCTCATTGAACCTAATTTACCATTTGGCATCATTTAGCAAAAGAGTAAATCCAGCAAATCATCTCAGTTGCTCACTTAGGAAACTTGTGTCATGACAATAGAAAGAAGTATCTTTTATTCCAATAATGCAATAACAAATATAATGAGAGGACAATGTACTCAAAATATGATTGGTAATTACCCAGATTATATCTTTGAGTTGCTTCTAGATTGACAATCTTTTGCTATCTACTTGCTTTTATTCCTGTGCCATTATATCTCTTTTTCTTATGAAAAATGTGATAAATCTACAGTTGATTTCATTCAATAACTAAATTGACTGTATATTTTGTAGTTCTTATATTCTAATCTTTTCAACCTGGCCCTAAGTATCCAAACATCTCTTTAGTATGTTTCATGTAGAATTAACAGTGACAGATGAGTTAGTAGATTTTGTAGTTACTTTGTTCATTGTTGTGACAAACTACCGGACAAAAAGCAAAGATGGAAGGATTTATTGTGGCTCACAGTTTGAAGGAACAGTCTATAATGGTGGAAAGGCATGGTGACATCTCTACTGTGATGACAAGATACTTGGTCACACCTGAGAGCATCAGGCAGCCTGAGGAGGAAAATATGTGTGCTCTTCTAGTGTTCCCTTTTTTATTTCATACAAGATGCTAGTCCATGGAATGCTACCACACATTCACCATGAGTCTTCCTTTGTCATTTAAACATTTCTGGAAATGTGCTCAAGGTTAAACCCAGAAACATGTTTACCTGGTGATTTCAAAAGCAGCCAAGTTTATGGTAATGACTGACTATTATAGGGTATTTTTTGGTAAATTATCTAAGTAATTAATACATCACAATAATTTGTATTGTGAGATGCAAAACAAGTAAACCCATTTCAATATTTGGAATCACATAAATCTACTCAAAAAATATGCTACTTTTACAAGCACAAAACATTCCAGATCTTAATAATGTGGCCTATAAAAATGAGGACAATAATACCATATTGTAGAGTTTTCCTATGCTAACATAAAAGTATGTTTCTTGGTCCACAAGTTACCCTATCAAATGTTGATTCAGAAATTTCTTACAATAGTCAAACAGACCTCATTATCACAAACTGAGTGGATTTATCAAATTAATGAAATGGAAATTTTTCTTCAAAAATTATTATTTCTAGTACCTTCACAAACTTTATGTATAGTAGAGAATTATTAGCATTAAATATACAAGGTTATTTTTGATATCAAAATAAACAATATGTGCACAATAATTAACTGTTAGTAAAAAGTATTTGTTGTAATTACCAGATAACATTGCTCTTATTATTAGAAGAAAAATCAAACCAAATTAAAAGTGTAGATATTTAAGGATATAGAGTAGGATTTAATATAAAAGATGTCTCTGTGTGAAAGGGAAGCTTCACAAAGGAAAAAAAAAGATGGGGTGGTAATATGACAGTATCTCAAAGTGAAGTGAATTGTGGTTTGAAGACAGTAAAGCAGACAAGTTAGGGAGTATAGCTCAGTGGTAAAGCACTTGTTTAATATGCATGAAACTCTGGATTCAATCCTCAGTACTGCAGAAAAAAGCAATAATGGAAAAAAGCATAGAATAAATGATGATTGCACTTCTTAGAGCATGGATGAGGGCTCTCTTTTATAATCTGCACTCCAGGGGTTTCTGGGTGCCTTCTGAAATGAGTAATTTTATCATGTGCAAGAACATGGTGAGTGCCGAGTGCCTGTTAGGTTTCATTTCACCCTCCTTATAGCCTTTGGGACTTTTTAGACTCTATCCGGTCAAATAATTATAGGACATGCATATGTTAAAAATATAAATTAGTCCTCTTGCAATTTTATACATGATAGATTTGTGCTCTTCTGTTATTCCCCTCTCAGAAGGAAACAGCCTTGAGCAAAGTCACAGCCTTTCTGAATAGTAAACTCTTGTTTACTTCTCCTTCTCTCTATTTTATCTTACTTGAAAATATAAAGCTGCAACTTCAAAGTCATTAGGAATAGAAAGCCTGTCCTACACTTGAATATCCTTCATATGAAGTGCCCTCCAGAGGGAAAATTTAATGATTATAGTACCAGAGTGATGTTCTCAAACTCCTGAATTTCTGGCATGAAGGTCATTTTACAAGGAGTCACTAGAAGCAGAGGCACACAGTTCTGCTCAGAACCCAGAACAAGGGCCTTGATAGGTTCCTTACAGAGGTCAGTCTGATTCTTAGTCCTGTTTCCTTGTCGGGCAAACATCTCTCCAGTTTTATTTTAAATCTAGTACCATTTAGAAAGCAAAAAGGAGAAGTCAGGACAGACACATTTTCTGTATCCAAGTACAGATCTATCAAGGTTACAGTTATGAGCTAGAAACAAGGTTTCTAATTTCACCCTGGCAGCTAATTTGGAAAATGAAACACACTCACTTTACTAAGATTCTTCTTTGCTCTATGGAATAAATGCAAAATAAGTCTCTAACTGCTTATGAAGGAGCATAAGGATTAGTGCCTCTGAGCTAAATAGAATGATCTCTGCTGAGCTTTACTAAAGATGCAGCTATGTCACTCTCCTGTTTGTTTTCTCCTCATTGTACAAAGAAACTATAATTTTCCTGGTAACAATTTTAAAAACTTCTGATATTAACTCTTTAAGTCATCATCTAACTCAGTGAAATAGGAGCATTCATGAACAAAAAGTGCTATTATAAAGAAATATAGGGCTGGAGAGATGGCTCAGTGGTTAAGAGCACTGACTACTCTCGCAGAGGATCTAGGTTCTATTCCCAGCATCCACATGGTGCCTAACAACTGTCCATAACTCCAGTTCCAGGGGATCTGCCCTCCGTGTGACAATTGTGTGACATGAGTGCACTTACACACATGCAGACAATGCACTAATACACATAAAATAAAAATTGTGTATATATATATATATATATATATAGTGGTAGAAGAAAAGGCAAAATTAATCCGGGGAGAGGAGGTGTTAGTGAAAAATTAGAACACTCTCCAAGGAAAACCACCGATAGAAAAGCAGATCCATCAAAAAATTTGATACAATAAATGTCGTGAATTTTGCAAATAACAATATTCTTAAGTGAACAATTCCAAAAAGTACATTTGCACATTTCTTGCAGTGCTGGAGTCAAATCCATGGCTTCATGCATAAGAGATAAGAAAGAGGTCCACCAATGGCAATATGCCCCTAAAGTGAAATGTGGAATCAGTCATCTGACTTCCAATGTTTGGATTTTTTTCTTTATAGAAAACCACACTCAAACAATCAGTAACAGAGTATTTAATACCAGATCTATAATTGATTTTTCTCTCGTGGATAACCTGTGAATCTATGCTTATATTTATGTTTTAGTCTGAATTGACATAGGTAGTTGCTGTTATCTATTTTTAAAAGATACTAATATCCATCACTAGTCAAAGTCTGAAAGTAAGTGGTAAGTTAATTCTGGGACTCATTATGAGATTCACATTATAACATCACAGGTACCTTCGGACAGAAAGAAATATGACAATAACTTGGCTCAGCTTGCCTTTCAGTTGGGGGATCTGGTACTAGCAACCACAAATAAGGGAAACCATTCTCCTCCCTGAGTGGTTTTTTGGGATTGTGTTACTTCACTTAGCATAATGGCTTTGAGTCCCATCCATTTACCTGCAAAGTTCATGATATTATCTTTCTTTACCTCTGCATAGAACACCATTGTCTAGATGTACCACAGTTTTGTTATCCACTCCTCAGTTGAGGGGCATTTGGGTTGGTTCCAACTGTTCACTATTGTGAAAAGAGCTGCAATAAATGTAGATGTGCATGTATCTTTGCAGTAGGATGAGTCTTGTGGGTAAATACCCATGAGTGGTATGACAAGGTCAGGTGATAGGCTCATTTTGAGTCTTTTAAGGGTTCTCCACACTGCTTTCTATAAAGTTTGTGCAAGTTTACATTCCCACCAGCATTTTTTGCACAGAGTTGCTTTCGATATTGGGGTATTTTGTCTTTCCAAATGAATTTAAGGATTTTTTTTTTTTACCAAGTCTGTGAAGTAACTCCTGGGGGTTTTAATTGGGATTGCATTGAATCTGTGTATTAATTTGGGTAGAATGGACATTTTTAATATATTAATTTTTCCAATCCATAAGCATGGGAGGGTTTTCCCATCTCTTGATGTCATCTTCAATCTCCTTCTTCAAGGGTTTAAAATTTTTGTTGTAGAAATCTTTGATGTCTTTGGTTACATTTATTCCCAGGTATTTTATTTGTTTTTGAGGCTATTGCAAGTGGGAAGGTCTCCTTATATTCCTTCTCCAGTTGCTTGTTGTTGGTGTAAAGAAAGACTACTGATTCTTCTAGGTTAATTTTGTATCCTGCAACATTACTTAAACTCTTAATTGTTTCTAGGAGATTTCTGATGGAGTTTTTAGAATCTGTAAACTATCATATCATCTGCAAATGGATATTTTGACTTACTCTTTTCCAAATTAGTGGTCCTTTAATTTCTCTTTCTTGTCTTATTGCCTTACCATGTGTTTCAAGCACATGCTAGGGCAATAAGACAAGAAAAAGGCAATAGGGGGCAGTCTTTCTGGGTTCCCACCTTTAAGAGGGAAGGGTTCTAAGTTTTCTCCATTCAGGACGATGTTAGCTGTGGGTTTGTTGCCTATGGCTTTGATTATATTTAGGAATGTTCCATTCAGTCCAATTCCCTCTAAAAGTTTAAACATGAAGGGATATTGGATCTTGTCAAATGCTTTTTCTGTATAAACTGAGATGATTGTGTGATTTTTGTGTCAGTCCATTTATGTGTTTATGGTATGATTTTATTGATTTACATATGTTGAAATATCCCTTCATCTCTGGTATGAATGCCATTTGATCATGATGGATGATCTTGTTTTTTTCCAAAGTCAATTTTTGTTGAAACTTCTGCCAAAAATGATTTTCTTCTTTGTCTCAGTCTCCTCAAAGGCAAAAGTTTACTGTTTCCATCAGAAGTTCACAATTTCAGTCAGTTCTTTGACCCAGTCTTTTTGTTCTTGTTGTTGTTGTTATTCCCTCCAATTTGCATCACTCCAAAATATGCATATGCACATATATCGTAGGTTTTATCAACTTCAGCTTATGATTTTTATTCTTTATTAGCCTGAAAGATGTCATGTTTGAAGGCTCCTCCTTGCCAAGCCCAAATAACCATCAGTAATGCCCTTGTGTTCCACACTGGGGTTTTCCCTTCCCATGGTCACAAAATGAGGTCCGGAAAGCACCACATCCTGTCTTGATCTTCCTGTACTAGTCTCCATGGTACAGCCTGGGGGGTAGTCAAACAATGGTAGTCTACATTCTGAAGAGGCTGAAACCCCAGTTGTAGCTCAGTCCACAAGCTGGATGTCTCAGCAGTCCCCATCTGGCACTGAAGGTTTAGAGGATTCTTGGAGAGACATGAGTCTTCAGTCCATATTGGAAGGTTGTCTCATGTCTTTGAAGGATGGCAAAAGCAATGGCAGCCACAGGGCAGCCACATTTGCCAGTAAGTCAGGAAAAACAACTGTGTTGTGTTTTTGTTGTTGTTGTTTTGTTTTGTTTTGTCTTTTTTGTCTTTTTACTAAGATCACAAGTTTTTTTCCTTGAAGTACAATTTCTCAGGCCTTACTAATTATTTATTTCTGGTTATACTTTCCTTTTAGATGTTTAAGGCCACAGGGTTAACCCAGATTATCCAAGGTTTTTGTTTTCTCAAGGTCATTTTAGTATCTGGTCCTTAGGGATCACTCAGGTTTTCGGGGAGGAGGGGGCCCCTGGCTCCTTTTGGCTTTTCATTTACCAGTTCCATCCATTCAAGGACAAACTTAGGTCTTGCTAAACCAGGCTACCCTCTTTGAACCATGAGCAGACATTTGTCTTTATAGACTGAACACTGGCTGATGTCCCATTAGTTGATCTCCAAAACCTCCCTGCACAGGAAGACTGGTGACTCACATTTGCAGGACAATTCAAGAGTTGCCCCCATGCATAGTCCCCTGGGACTTAGTTGACCTCTGAGGGCAAGGAACAATGTCATCCCTTAAGATCCTTGGTCAAATTGGTATGGGCATTAAATATGGTCATTAAATATCTAGAATGGCTAAGTTACACCAGTGTGATACTTTTAACAATTGTATAATATTTTAGAAAAGGCATGGACAAAAGCTTAAGCAACCTTGTATAAGAAATACTAAGAACCACTCCCATAAAATAAATACTGTTGTTAGATATAATGTCATGACAAAGTAGGTTTTTTCTCATTATTTTGATCTTATATTACTCTAAAATATGCATACATACCCTCAACCCAAATACCAAGTATGAAAATAAATGGTAGCTTAGTTCTAGAACTTGTTAAGAGATTCACAATATAAGAGCACAGCTGTTTTTGGATCATGAGACATATAATATTAACATTGCTCAGTCTGCCTTACAACTAGGTACTTGGCACTAGCATCCACAGATGAGGGATACAATTCATCCTTTGTTATTTTCTGGCACTGTGTTACTTCACTTAACATAATATCTTCTAGTTCCACCCATTTACCTGCAAAATTCTTGATGTCATCTTTCTTTACTGCTGCATAGAGCTCCGTTGTGTAGATGTACCACATTTTCTCTATTCACTCCTCAGTTGAAGGGAACTTAGGTTGCTTCCAGCTCTTCTCTATTGTGAAGAGAGCTGCAATAAACATGGTTGTGCATGTATCTCTGTGGTAAGATGAGTCTTGTGGGTATTTATCCAGGAATGGTCTAACTGGATCAGGTGGCAAGCTCATTTTGAGTCCTTTAAGTGTTCTCCACACTGCTTTCCACAGTGGTTGTATAAGTTTACATTCCCACCAGCTGTGGATGAGTGTTCCCCATTCACCACAACCTCTCCAGCAATTTATATCATTTGTTTTCTTGATCCTAGCCAGTCTTATCAGAATGAGATGATATCTGAAAATAGTTCTAATTTGCATTTCCTTAATTTTTAGAGACATAGAACACTTTTTAAGATGTTTCTGAGTCATCTCTAATTCCTCACTTGTGAAGTCTCTGATGAGCTCTTTGTTCCTTCTTTTGAATGGGTCATTTATATTCTTTCTTCTTTGTTTTTTGAATAGTTTATATATTCTGGAACTTAATGCTTTGTCAGATGTATCTGTGAAGAAGGTTTTCTCCCACTCTGTGGGTTTTCTCTTCATTTCCTAGATTTCTTCTTTTGCTGTACAGAAGCTTTTGAGTCTAATGAGGTCCTGTTTGTAGACTGTTGACCTTAGTTCCTGTGCAGCTGCTGTCTTTCTTTACCTCTGCATAGAGCTCCTTTGTGTAGATGTACCACATTTTCTCTATGCATTCCTCAGTTAAGGGGCACATAGGTTGCTTCCAGCTCTTTGTTATTGTGAAGAGCTGCAATAAACATGGTTGTGCATGTATATCTGTGGTAAGATGAGTCTTGTAGGTATATAACCAGTAGTGGTATGACTGGATCAGCTCATACCTGATAGAAAAACCTTCTCCTATTCCTATGTCTTTTAGGTTGCTGCCAACTTTTTCTTCCATCACCTTAAGAATATTGGGTTTCACATTGAGGTCTATGATCCACTTAGAGTTAATTTTTGTACACAGTGAGAGGTAGGGGTTTAACTTGATTCTTCTACAAGTGGTGATCCAGTCTTGCCAATACCATTCACTGAAGATGCTGTCTTTCTTCCATTGTGTCTTCTTGGCCCCTTTGTCAAATATGAGGTGGCTGAAATTGTATGTGTTCAAGTTTGGATCTTCAGTTTTGTTCCATTGGCCTACAGGTCTGTTTATGTGCCACGACCAAGCTGTTTTTTTTGACTATACCCCAGTAGTGTAGTTTGAAGTCTGGTATAGAGATCCTCCTGTATTGCTCGTTTCAGTCAGGGTTGCTTTGGCTAGTCAGGGTCTTTCATTTTTCCGTATGAATTTAAGGATATTTTTTTCCAAGTTTTGAAGAAACTTTAGGGGATTTTAATTGGGATTGCATTAAATCTGTATATTAATTTGGGTAGAATTTACATCTTTACTATATTAATTTTTCCAAATAGGAGCATGAGAGGTCATTCCATCTTCTAATGTCTTCTTAAATTTTCTTTCAGTGATTTAAACTTTTTTCATTGAAGAAATCTTTGGTGTCTTTGGTTAGGTTTGCTCCTAGGTATTTTATTATTTTCGAGGCTATTGTGAGTGGGAAGTTCTCCTTGTATTCCTTTTTCAGTTGCTTGTTGTTGGTGTAAAGAAAAGCTAGTCTCTTGATTTCCTGTGCTCATTGTGAGATGTGAACCTTGGCTTTCTGCTCCAGTGCCAGCCAACCTGCCTCCTGCCACAATGGACTCTAATTACATGGAACATTCAATTGTAAGCTCAAATAAACTCTTTCTTTTATAATTTCCCTTGGACATGATGGTTTTATCACAGAAACAGAAAAATGGCTAATACAGTTATTTGGTACCAGAGAATGGGCTGTTTGCTGTGAAGAACCTGACCATGTGGGTGTTTGGAGAAATGTAGAAGACTTTGGAATTTGGGGCTAGAAAATTTGTTGGCTACTGTAAGCAGAGCTTAATGGGCCATTATAATAGAAGCCTGGAAGAAAGCATTGCTGCAAAAAATGTAGTTCCAGAGGAAAATAAAGATGTAGGCAGCAACTGGGATACTTTGGCAAAGAGTCTTGCCACATTACACAACCCAACTGCTTGTGTGATGCTAACTTGAAAAGTAATGTCTTTGGCAGAGGATATTTCCAGACAGCCTAATGTAGAAATGGTGAATATTGTGCAGAACTACAGTGAAAAAGAGCAAATGGGGCAGAAAGAAGTGCAGATTGTACAGTTTGGATCTGAAAATTGCACTAGGAAGATTAAAGGTGGGGCCAAGCCATGTGAAGGAGAGGCTCCCTTTGATAAGGAGATTAAAGTGTTCAAGGAGAGGCCTAGCTATTTACATGTAAACAAAGGAAAAAGTGAGATTAAAGTGATTAAGTAGAGGCCTCAAGTAAACTACAGAAACAGTACCTACAGGGCAAGACCACACCCAGCTAATCCTCAAACTTTTGAAAGGAAAATACTGAAAGGGTTTTCTGCTCCAACAAGTCCAGGGCAGAAAAAAGTTGCAAATGTGGCTGAAATAGGCCAGAGTACATCCCAAACTTGCAGCCAAACTCGGCAGTTTCATTCACATCGTGCTGGCTTTAGAGGCATGAAGTTTGCAATAGTGAAGTGGTCATTGGTTCTCCCTCCAAGGTTTCAGAGAGCTGCAGATCCCAGAGAGAGTGCAGCAGGAGCATCCCTGAACAAAGAAGGTCCAGATAGGATATTGTGTGAAGCTGTGAATGTGAAGCCTGGTTGGCAGTGGAGACCCCAAGAAGACATTCAAGATGCCAGACCTGTGAGATACTTGCCAAGGAGAGCTGCATAGAGGGAGTGGTACCAGCCTAAGAAAGAGATGTATGTTGCATGCAAAGCTGGAGGAGCTGAGCCACCTAAGCCCTTTGGAAGTCAAGTCTCAGAAGTTGCCCATGTTGCTACTGGACTTGGTGTTTGCCCTGCTGGTTTTCAGTCTTGCTTTGGTCCATTATTTCCTCACTATGCCTCTATTCCTCCCTTTTGGAATGGGAATGTGTATTCCCTTCCACTGAATGTTGGGAATATGTAATTTGTCTTTTGATTTTACAAGAGCTTACAGTTAAGAGATTAGCCTGAGTCTCGGAAGAGATTTTGGACTGTAGATTTTGAATGGGATTGAGACTGGTGATGACTATGGGGACTTTTAAGGATGGACTAAAGGCATTTTGCATTGTATATGGTCATGAGGCTATGGGGGCCAGGGAGTTGAATATTGTGGTTTGAATGAGAGTGTATCCTATAGTCTTTAAGTATTCAGATATTTTGTCCCCATTTGGTCGCACTGTTCTGGAAGGTCTTAGAAGGTGTGGCCATGCTGGAGGAAGTACCTCATTGGGGGCAGGGTTTGTGAGTTTAAAAAGCCTTGCAGTCTCCAGTCTCTCTCTCTTGACTTCCTGTGCTCATTGTGAGATGTGAACCTCTGCCTTCTGTACCAGTTCCAACCCCCATGCCTCCTGCCACAATGGACTCTAATTACCTGGAACCTTCAATCTTAAGCTCAAATAAAGTCTTCCATTTATTTATTTATTTATTTATTTATTTATTTATTATTTATTTATTTATTTTTTAATTTATTTCTGTATGTGTATGAATGTACTGTCTGCATGCAAGTCTGTGTACCCATGTCGTGCAATGCCGCGGAGGTCAGAAGAGGGTGTCAGATTACCCTAGAACTGGAGTTCTCCTGGAATTGGAGTTTCAGACGGTTCTCGGCTGCCATGTGGGTGCTGGGGATCAAACCCTGTGATGGGTCCTCTGTAAGAGCGGTCGGCGCTCTTAACCACTAGGCCATCTCTCCAGCCCAAGTCTTCCTTTTATTAAAAAACAACAAAAAAAGAAAGGCTACTGATTTTCTAGATTAATTTAATATCCTGACACTTTACTGAAAATCTCAGTTATTTCTAAGTGTTTTCTGGTGGTTTTTAGCATCCCTGAGGTAAAATATCATATCATCTGAAAAAGGGATAGCTTGACTTCCTTTTTTCAAGTTAGTACTCCTTTAATTTCCTTTGCTTGCCTTTTGTCCTAGCAAGCATTTCAAGCACTATATTGAAGAGGAATGGCAATAGGGGGCAGCCTTGTAATGCTTCTGACTTATCTCCATTAAGGATGATGTTGGCTGTGGGTTTGATGTATATGGCTTTGATTACATTGAAGAATGATCCCTCCAATGCAATTCCCTCTAGGTCTTTAAGCATGAAGGGATGTTGGATTTTGAAAAAGGATTTTTTCTGTATCAATTAAGATGATCCTGTATTTTCTGTCTTTCAGTCCATTTATGTGTTTTATGATATTTATTGATTTTCATATGTTGAACCATCCCTGCATCTCTGGTATGAATCCAACTCGGTCATGATGGAGGATCCTTTTGATGTGGGTCTGTACATGGTTTGCCAATACTTTGTTGAGAATTTTTGCAACAGTGTTTATTTTGAGATGGGTCTAAGTTTTCTTTTTTGGTTGTCTCTTGTTGCCTGGTTTTGGTATTGGAGTATGCTGGCTTCATAGAAGGAATCTGGGAGTTTCCTCTCCTTATTTTTCCTCTGAACAGTTTGAGTAATAAGGGTTGTAACCTCTTTGAATTTTTTAGTGCTTTTATTGATGCTTTGTGTATCAGATATCAGTTTTCTTTTTTTTTTAAATTAGGTTATTATGCTTTGTGCATTTCAACATTTTTTCCAATTCAGTTCAGGCTTATTTCCCTTTCCCTCCCCCCACCCCACCACCATCCCAGATCATGCTTCTGCCATAAACTGTCCTGCACTTCTCTCAGTTTTTTTTTTTCATTTTTAGCTATAAGTGATAATCCATGAGTACAAGCATCCTTCATGCAAAACCTATCTGCAGGCTGTTGTGCCCAAACACCTACAGCCCCACCATCCAGTGGGGGGTGACAGGTTGTTTGTTCAATCAAGTTGATCAAATGAGTGTCCAGACTACATTGCTGTAGTTTCACCATTCACCCCAATCGCAGCCCTTACATTCTACCACGCCCCCTCTTCCGCAGGTTGTTCCCTAGGCTTAGAAAAGGGGCACAGGTGGATGAGAGGTAAAACAGTCCACTCTCTCTGGAGCTGTTGACTTGGACTCTGGTCAATTCTGGCTGTTTCCTTTCATGGGCTGACAGTTTGTCCAGGAATAACCTTTCGATCCTACTAATGAAGAACAAGCAATTAGATATATAGGTATTTAAGCAGCACTAATAGTTATGGTAGGTTACTTTAGCATAGACACATGTTTGGATATGTTAATCCATGAATTACAATTTTCCCCCCTGTTAAATATGACAGGGTCTTACTGTGGCTTATAACATCTCCTAACCTGTAGAGGATGTAAGCTTGTGGCATCAGCCATGGGTTATTTCTCCAAGGGGAGAGCCAATAGCCAATTAGATTTGGGATATACAGGCACATGGCTGCCTCTGCTGCACAGTATTTCCAGGCAGGTGAGGTGTAGCTGGTGCTGACGGTGGAGTCTTGCTTGACTCAAGGAGACCCATATTTGCTTTATTGGTTTAGTGGCCTTTGGTAACACTCTCTGGCATTCCAGAGGCCATCTGTACACTTGCATGTGTGGTCTCAGATATCAGTTTTCAATTCAGTTTAGGATATTTCTTTTCCCTTCCCCTCACCCCACCCCAGATCATGTATTCTGCCATAACTGTCCTGCATCTCTCTCTCAACCTTTTTTTATGCTTAGGAATTTATATTTTCCTCCATTAATTTTATATTACTCTAAAATATGGATACATACTTTCCACCCATATACAGTGATTACGGAGTCTGAAAATAAGTGGTGGATGGATTCTAGATTTACATTATAATAACATAGTTGCTTTCAGATAAACAGAAATATAGCATTAATTTTGTTCAGCTTGCCTTTCATCTGGAGGATTTGGTGTTAGCATCAACAAATGAGGAAAACTATTAGCTATTTGTTTTTCTGGGACTGGGTTAATTCAATTAGCATCATGGCTTTGAGCTCCATCCATTTACCTGCAAAGTTCATAATGTCTCTGTTCAGCTCTTTACTCCATCTTTTGAGTAAGTCATTTGTTTCCTTACTTCTTTGTGTTTTGAGTAGTTTATATATTCTTGACGTTAATGCTCTGTCAGATGTATCACTAGTGAAGATTTCCTCTGACTCTGTGGGTTTTCTCTTCACTTCCTTGATTGTTTCTTTCACTGTTCAGGAGCTTTTGAGTTTGATGAGGTCCCATTTGTCAACTATTGACCTTATTTCCTGTACAGCTGCTGTCTGATTTAGAAAGTATTATCCTACACTTATGTCTTGTAGGTTGTTGACAACTTTTCTTCTATCACCTTCAGGGTTTCAGGCTTCACCTGAAAAATTCTCAACAAAATATTTGCAAATCACATCAGACCCACATTAAAAAGATCATTTATCATGATCAAATTGGTTTCATACCATAGATGCAGGGATGGTTCAACATATGTAAATCCCAGGATTTCAGATATTCATTCATTTCTCTTAGGTTTTCAAACTTAGTAGAGTATAGGTTTTCTTTACACATTCCTGTATGGTTGTCTGGATCTTTTCTTTGTCTGTTGTGGAATTTCCCCTTTCATCACAGGTTCTATTTATTTGGAGTTGCCCTTCTTTCTTTTGGTTCACTGGGCAAGAAGTCTGGCTATCTTGTTTATTGTTTCAAAAAAAACAGCTTTTAAAGTATCCCACATGTTTTGTTGTGTTGTATTGCCATTGTCCTTTAGTTCCAGGAATGCTTGCATTTCTTTATTTCTTCCTGGATCCATTCATAACTCATGAGTGTGTTGTTAACTCACTCTCCTTGTGTTCTTGTAGATAGTACAGCTTATCCTGGTGTTGATATTGAGGTTTATTGCACTGTGGTCTGATAGAATTCATGAAATTATTTCAATCTTTTTGTATTTTTTGAGTTTTTTTCTTTTTCTGTGTGCCAGTATGTGGTCGATTTTAGAGAATGTTCTGTGGGGTGCTGAGTAGAAAGTTTATTCTCTGGTATTTGGGTGGAATATTCAGTAGATGTCTGTGAGGTCTATTTGGTGTACGGAATCATTCAGTTCCCATGTCTCTCTGTTTATTCTTTGTCCATTTGACCTGTCCAAAGCACTTTGTGGGGTATTGAAGTCCCGGACTTTTAGTGTGCTGAGGTTAATTTGTGCCTTGAGTTCCTGGAGAATTGTCTTTAGAAAGTTTCATGTATATATACTCATGATTGTGAAATCTTCACGGCTATTTGTTCCTTTGATAAAGATGTAATGACCCTCTTTGTCTCTTCTGATTTCTTTTACTTTGAAGTCTATTTTGTTTGATATTAAAATAGCAACTCCTGCCAGGCATGGTGGCACAGTCCTTTAATCCTATCACTTGGGAGACAGAGGCAGATGGTTCTTTGTGAGTTCAAGGCCAGCCTGGCCTACATAGTGAGTTCCAGGACAGCTGGAGCTACAGGGAGACCATGTCTTGAAAAGACCAATAAATAAATAAATAAATAGATAAATAAATAAATAAATAAATAAATAAATAAATAAAATGGCAACTCCTGATTTCTTTTTGTGGCTTTACCACTCTCAGTCACTGTGAGTTTTTTGCTTTTATTTAATAGAATACTTTTATTGATGAAATTCACAGTATAACAGCACAGTTACTTTCAGATAAAAAGAATCATAACAATAACATTGCTCAGCTTGCCATTTAATTAGGGATTTGGTGCTTGCATCCACAAATGAGGCAAATCATTCCCCATGTTTTTAACATTGTTAATAATTAAGGAAATGCAAATTTAAACCACTCTAAGATATCATATTACTTAGATAAGACTGGCTAACATCAAGAAAACAAAAGACACCAAATGCTGGAGAGCTTGTATGGAAAGGGGACCACACATCCAATGCTGGTGGGAATGTAAACTTGCTATGTAGAACTACCAAGTTTAGGAGTTCTGATTAATCACTCTAATTCCATCAATCTCCAGCAGGTTTTATCCTCTAGAAATTAAGTCTTTAATTCTAGTTAAATTGTTAATTGAGTAGTTAAATAAAATAGCTAATTAAACTAAATGGTTAACTCTATGGTTAATTGAAGTGTCCTGATTGAGGTCCCATATATTATAGGTTGAAAGGAAGACAGATCCATTATAACCTACCCATATTCCTGACCCAAAACAAACACTAGAACAAAGAATTGCTTTATGCAACTGGCCCATGGTTAACTTTTAAATTAGCATTATGCCAGAGTCCATGCTTATTAGAATTAAAACAAGATGAATGTAAACAGTTCATCTCATAAATTTGTATTCATAAAGACCAAATTGAGGAAACTATGGAAATTATAAGACAAGTAAAAATGATTGATGAACTCCTGCAGAGTTTCTGAAAAACTTCTAATAGAATTCATCTAATAGAGTATCTCACAAATGATAAAGAAAATTGCAAGAAAGATACAAATAAATAAAAATAATTGTCAGATTGTAAAGAAAGACTTTAATTGGAACGCATAAATTTTTCCATTATTTCCTTGAAATATCTAATTCACTTGATCTAAAATATAGTAATAATTTCATTTCAATTGCTGTGATAAAACACTCTGACCAATACCAATTTAGGAAGGAAAACGTGTTTAACTCATATCCCCAGGGACATAGTTCATCACTCAGAGAGGCCAAGGTAGGAATTCATGGCAGGAACCTGGAGGTAGGAGCTGAAGCACAGTACATAGAGGAATAGTGCTTACTGTCTTGCTCCCCTGACTCATGTACAGCCTACTTTCTTACATAATTCAGAACAACCTGTCCAGAGGTAGCTGCACTCAAAGTGGGCTGAGCCCTCCCACATCACTCAACAATCAAGAAAATAACACTCAGAAAATACCCCTAGTCCCAGTTCAGTGGGAGAAATTCCCCAATTGCACCTCCCTCAACCCATATGCATCAAGTTGACAACTAAAGCTATTCAAAAAAATAGCAATTTTCTTTTTCTTACTTTTCAGTTGTGAAATGTTTCAAGTTTTACCAGTAATTAGGATAATTCACATATTTGACCAGAATAAGTTTATTAATGTCAAAATAGTTACATATAGGAATGGTTAAAAATTCAGAATAAGTTTATTAATGGCTAAATGGTTACATATAAGAATGGCTATATAAAAGTTCCACATTTTAATTTCTTTGAAACATTGTTCATATTATTACTTTATTTCTGTTTATCTAAGAGTATTATAAAGTATCTTTACATATAGCTGTCATTCTTCCTACATTTTTATTGGTATTAATAAGTACATTTTTACTTTCAAAAGTTAAAATAGTATCTATATGTTCATAATTTTTGAATATATTAAAATGATTAGCTTTAGAAAATAATTTATATCTATATAATTGGCTTTTCTTGAATAAACCTTTGTTATGTCATGTGTCCTTTTAATGGACAAAGGTGTCATTTAGCAAGCAAATGCAGTTCTGTAGCCCATTTGTATTTACTACTTCTCCTTTTCCTTCCCTCCTCCTCCTCCTCTTCTTCCTCCTCCTCCTCTTCTTACTTTTCCTTTGTGATTTGTGGGAACCATTATGGAAATGTGAATGTTCTTCTCAGATTGAATTAGGTATCTATTAGTCATGGTTTTCCAGAGGATCAGAACTAAGAATATAAATGCATAAAGGGGATTTACTAGAATATCTTACTACCACTAGGGACTGACAGCAATTGCTGTCTGCTCACTGGAGAAACCAAGAACCCCTTAGCTGCTCATATCACAAACTGAGATGCTTCAGTCATCCTTGTCCAGTCTCTGTTGACTGTTAAGAGGTTGGAAATTTTCTAGAGAGCTGCTGATCTTTGTTGAACCCATGGAAGCTGGAGAGATTTCAGCAAAGAGTAGCAAAAGAAGAGACAGTAGCACTCATCAGTAATTAATTAGGCAGGCTAACAAACACTACTGTTCTTTGAACTGTTTTTTAAGTCCTCAGTCCTGTGCTACAAAATGCTCACTCTGAGGGGTGGTTCCTCACCACCCCCAACACTTCTTCCAGAAAATGCATTCACATGCTTGTTCAGGGCATGTATCTTAATTGATTCCCTAATCCAATCAAGTTGACTGTTAAGGTTAACCACCACCTTGGATTTGATAGAATGAATGTAAAAGGAATATTAATAAGTGATTTGTCTAAGGGCTTCTGATTCCCACCATCAGTAGTGTTACCTGCTATGACATGTCTCAGTAGGGACCTCCATTGTGAGTCCTATGAATTAGTTTCAAGGAGCAGAAGTGGAATGCATGAACAGCCCCAGCATGCTCCTTTATTCATACGTCTCCTGCCTTGGATTGTATTTTTGTAAACTGTCCCATGCTGCACTGATGGAGGACTCAAAGACTTTGTCTCCTGCTTATCTTCCCTTTTGCTATTGTGTAGCATGTACACATTTTTATAATTTCTCTCCCAATTCTGAAGACTAAAATTTCTGGATACCAGCTGCTTACAGATTGTGAACTATTGCTCCCCAATGTTTTCTCAGAAAATTTAGTCTTTCCCTGAAACTGAATGTCAGTTGTTCATCTCAGTTAGATGAAGTTAAGAATGTCTAGGTGTCACTGACACATTCGACCAAGTTTCAAGACAGACCATGAATAAGCTTTTAAAACTATTTATTTCTGTTTAGAAAGTTTTCATCCTAGCCTATACATTATGCATGTATTTTTTCATTGTCAGTCATTGGACATTTTTTTCTCCACATTGGTTTTTCTTAAATCATGACGATAATAATATAGATATATATAATAGATATATATTATATCAAATATATATATATATAATCATATATATCAATATAAGTTATTTATATTATACTATATATATATAATATATATATTATATTACTTATTCTTTTTTGTTTGTGTGTGCCTGCCTTCCTGGGCTGGTCTTCCTCTCGACCAGGCCCAAAAGATCACCGGCCTGCAAAGCCTCTGGATGTTTCTGCCGCTATTTAAAGGACCCTGGAAGGGAGTGAGCGGAGTTAGGAAGTGATGCCCTGTGAAAGAAAAGAGAAATAGAAAGTATTAAAATGGGAGACATAAAGATAGACTGGGGAGGATAATTTCCAACAGGAATAATTCGTTTATTGCGTAATCCGGGTTTTTATCAGGACCTTGAAGGGGTTGGAAATACAGGCTTTTCACACGATATATCCAAATCAATACTAGGACAATGTTTTGCCTAAAGCATAAAAGACAGTTGAATGCTAGGCAAATTTCAAACAAGCAAGAGATCAACAAGACTCCAGTTCTGAGCTGAGGGGGGTGCTTGCTGTCTTCCAAATGCTCTTTCAAATGAATCCATACATCTGCTTCCCTTTTCTTTTATTAAAAAAAAGACTCATGTGTTACACAGTGTTATTATTTTTTCTTCCGGGAACTCTGGAAGTCACAACCAAACCAGGGCCCTATAAGGGACAACAAACCCTGGGTGTATAGAAAATAAAAAGGTGTGACTATATGCTCCTACATCAAAAGGAGACCTTTGGGATGGGAGCTTGGCCCAAGGCTAACCGAATGCCACAATATCCCTTGCCCAAAGGGTCATCAGAAACAATAACTGCAGGACCAAATAGCCAGACAAAAGGCATCAGCCCTACAAATTATATGGGATGATGCTTTTGTTGCTAAATTTTTATATTTGTCTGTCAAAAAAAAAAAAAAAAAAAAAAATATATATAATATATATATATTATATTTAAAATCTTTGTAACAAGATTATCAAAAATCTAGACCCATGTCCCCACCCCTATCCCCCCACCTCACAAAGCTCATGAAGTCTGCTGCCAAACATGCTTTCATCTCTTCCTAGTCTTTCTTTCTCGATATTCTCCATGGGGAAGTTGACTGTTTTGAGCAGAGACCACGGTTTCAGTCAGTCTTTATGCAGTCCATTCCGTTGTTTCCTGGTTGTTGTTGTTGTTGTGTTTGTTGTTGTTGTTTCCAATATGAATCACCCCAACTCTTGACAGAAGCTCAAGGGGCTGTGCACAAGAATATACTTACAACTAGTAGTGCGGTAGCTCCAGAGATGAGGATACCATTCGTCGTTTTTTTTCTGGGACTGTGTTTTACTTCACCGCAGCATGATGTCATCTAGTCTCAGCCATTTCCTGCAAAGCTCATGATGTCATCTTTCTTTACTGCTATAGAACTCCTTGTGTAATGTACCAATTTTCTCTATCCCCATCAGTTGAGGGATATTTGGTTGGTTCCAACTCCTTGCTATGGTGAAGAGAGCTGAAATAAGCAGGGGACAGGATCTCTGTGGTGGGGTAGTCTTGAGGCCACAGCCAGGAGTGGTATGGGCGGGGTTGGCGTGCAAGTTCAATTCCAGTTTGTGTGCCCAAGAGTCCACACTGCCTTGATAGTGGCTGTACAGTTTACATCCACCAGCAGTGGATGAGTGTCGCTCCTTTTTTCCCACAACCTCTCCAGCACTTGGTATCATTTGTTTTCTTGATCCTAGCCAGTCTTATTGGAGTAAGATAATATCCTAAATGGTTTGATTTGCATTTCCTTATGATTAGTGATGTTGAACACTTTCTTAAAGATGCTCGCAGCGAACCTAATTCCTCACTTGTGAAGTCTCTGTTCAGCTCCTTCTCCATAGATTGAGCAGTCATTTGTTTTCTTTCTTCGTTTTTTTTTTTTTTGATAGTTTATATATATTCTGGAAATCATGCTTTGTCAGGTTTCTTCTTGACTTTCCCGCCACTCTGTGATTTCTACTTCTTGATTTGTTTTCTTTGATGTACAGAGCTTTTGAGTGTAATGAGGTCCCATTTGTCAATTGTGATCTTAATTCTTGCACAGCTGCTGTCTGATTTAGGAAATCTTTTCCTACGCCTCTGTCTGTAGTGGTGCTGCCAACATTTCCTTCATCACTTCAGAGTTTGAGGTTTCACGCTGAGGTCTTTGATCCATCTGGAGTTGACTTTTGTGCAGGTGTGAGAAATATGGGTTAATTTAATTCATCTACAAGTTGTGATCCATTTTTGCCAACACCACTTGCGGAAGATGCTGTCTTTTCTCCATTGTTCTTCTTGGCCCCCTTGTCAAATATGAGATGGCTGAAAATGTATGTGCTCAGGTTTGGATCTTCGTTTTTGTTCCATTGGTCAACAGTCTGTTTTGTGCCACGTACCAAGCGGTTTTAATGACTATAACCCGTAGTATAGTTTGAAGTCTGTATAGATATCCCCCCTGTGTAGCTCTTTCACTCAGGTGGTTTTGGCTATTGGGGTCTTTTTTTTTTCTAAATGAATTTAAGGACTTTTTTCCCAAGCCTGTGAAAGAAACTCGTGGGAATTTTGATTGGGATTGCATTAAATCTATACAAGAGTTTTGGTAAATGGACATTTTTACAATATTAATTTCCCCAATCCATGAGCATGGGAGGTTTTTTCCATCTTCTGAGGTCTTCTTCTTCAATTTCTTTTTTTAAGGTTTTAAAATTTTTTGTTGTAGAGATCTTTGGTGTCTTTGGTTAGGTTGTTCCTAGGATTTTATTGTTTTTGAGGTTATTGTGAGGGTAAGGTCCTTTTGAATTCCTTTCTCCAGTGTTGCTGTTGGTGTAAAGAAAGGCCATTGATTTTTTTTAGGTTAATTTTGTATCCTGCCACTTTGTGTGAAGCTGTAATCTTTCGAGGTAGTTTTCTGGTGGAGAATTTTAGCATCCCTTAAGTAAATATCATATATCAGCCAATAGGGATATTTGAACTTCCTCTTTTCCAATTAGTACTCTTTCTTTAATTTCCTTTCTTGCTTATTGCTCTAGCAAGTGTTTAGCACATATATTGAAAGGAAGTGGTGACAGGGGGCAGCCTTGCTAGTTCTACCTTTAAAGGGATTTTTCTGTATTTTTCCCCATTTAGGATGATATTGGCTGTGGTTTCCTGTATATGGCTTTGATTATTGAGGAATGATCCTCCAATCCAATTCCTCTCTGACTTTAAGCATGAAGGGATGCTGGATTTTGTCAAAGGCTTTTTCAGCATCAATTGAGATGATGTGTGGTTTTTTGTCTTTCAGTCCATTTAGTGTTTGAATGATGTTTATTGACTTTTGTATGTTGAACCATCTGCATCTCTGGTATGAATCCAACTTAGTCCTGATGGATGACCTTCTTGATGTGGGTCCTGTATGTATGTGCCAGTATCCTGTTTAAATTTTGGCAGTCTGTGTTCAACTAGGGGAGGGTCTAAATTCTCCTTTTTAAGTTGTTTATCTTCTTCCTTTTTGCCTTGTTTTGGTAATAGAGTGATGCTGGCTTCACTGAAGGAATTTGGGAGAATTCCCTCCCTCTGTTTGTATCCTTCTAAACATTTTCAGTAAATAATGGTTGAAGGTGTTTTTCTGAAATGTTTTTAATAAAATCGCATGAGAAAACCATCTGTACCTTGGGCTTTTATTAGCAGGAGGTTTCTTATTACAGCTCAATTTCTTCAGTTATTATGGGTCGGTTTAAATAAGCGCGATCTCTCTTAGTAGCTTTTGGTGATTCCCAGATTTCAGATATTCATCCATTTCTTCCAGGTTTTCAAACTTGGTAGAAATATAGGTTTTTGAAGTGTTCCCATATAATTTTTTTCTGGATCTTTCCTTGTCTATTGTGATATTTCCCTTTTCATCATGGTTGTATTGATTGGATGTTATTCCTTCTGTCTTTTGGTTAGTGGCTAGAGGGTTCTGTCTCATCTTGTTTATTCTTTCAAAGAACCAACTTTTGGATTCATTGATTTTTTGTATTGTTTTCTTTGTTTCTATTTCATTGATTTCTGCTCTGATTTTTGTTATTTCTTCCTGTCTGTTGCGTTTAGGGTTCATCTGTTGTTGCCTCTCAAGTGCTTTTAGCTGTAGTGTTAGATCATTCACTTGTGCTCTTTCTGTTTTTCTAATGTAGACACCCAGGGCTATAAACTTCCCTCTTAGGACTGTTTCTAAGGTATCCCATAGGTTTTACTGTGTTGTATTGTCATTGTCATTCAGTTCCAGGAATGCTTTTATTTCTTTCTTTTTCTCTTCCTTGAATGTGTTGTTTAGTCTCCATGTGTTCTTGTAGGTAGTAGGGCTTATCCTGGTGTTGATGTTGAACATTATTGCACTGTGGTCTGATAGAATGCATGAAATTATTTCAACCTTTTTGTATTTGTGGAGGTTTCTTCTGTGTCCCAGTATGTGGTCAATTTTGAAGAATGTTCCATGGGGTGCACAGTAGAAAGTGTTTTCTCTGGTATTATGATGGAATATTTGGTAGAGGTCTATGAGGTCCATTTGGTGCATCATATCCTTCAGTTCAGATGTCTCTCTGTTTATTCTTTGTCCTGTTGATTTGTCCAAAAGACTCAGTGGGGTATTGAAGTCCCCTCCTATGAGTGTACTGGGGTTAGTGTGTGACTTGTGGTCCTGGAGAATTGTCTTTATAAAGTTTGGTGCACCAGAGTTTGGTGCATATTTATTCATAATTGTGAATTGTTCCTTTGATAAAAATCTAATGGCTTTCTTTGTCTCTTCTGATTTCTTTTACTTTGAAGTCTATTTTGTCTGATATTCAAAAAGGAACACCTGCCTTCTTTTCAGTACCATTTGCTTGGAATATTTTTTTCCATCCTTTCACTTTAAGGTGGTGCCTGTCCTTGAAGGTAAGATGTGTTTCTTGTAGACAGCATGTAGATGGATTCTGTTTCCTAATCCAATCTCCCTGTCTATGTTTTTTGATTGGGGAATTTAATCCATTAATATTTATGGTTATTACTGATATGTTTGTGTTGCTTCCTTTTGCCTTATTATCCATTTACAGTTTGGGTTTAAGTTTCTACTTCTGCAGTTCTGCTTTTATTGATTTATCTTCCTAGGTGCCTGGGGATGGTTGCTCCTTTCTTCTGTCCTTTGAATTGCTTCAAGTATTCTCTGAAGGGTTGGTTTTCCAGACATGCATTATTTTATCTTGTTTATGTCATGGAAGGTTTTTCTCTCTCCTTCAACTATAATCCACATTTTTGCTTGGTATAGTAACCTGGGTTGGCATCTATAGTCCTTTAACACTGGGAATGCTTTGCTCCAGTTTCTTCTTGCTTTCATCGTTTGCACTGAGATGTGAGTTGTAATTCTGATAGGTTTCCCCTTATACCTCTTGTGGCTTTAAGGATTTTGTCTTTGTTTTGGGTGTCTAGCATTTTAACTATGATGTGGTGTGGAGAATTTCTTTTCTGATCTTCTCTGTTTGGAGTTCTATGTGCTTCTTGTATTTGCATTGGTTTGTCTTTTCTTAGTTTGGGCAAGTTTTAATCTATTATTCTGTTGAAGATCTGATCAATACCATTCTCTTGGGATTCTTCTCCTTCCTCTCTTCCCATGATGCGGAGATTTGATCTTTTCATAGTGTCCCACAGTTCCCGGTTGTTCCACTTTTGTGTTTTTTTAAATTTTTCATAATCTTTACTTGAGGTTTTTAGTTGTTCTATGTTATCTTCCAGGTCTAATATTCTTTGTTCTGCTTCCTCCATTCTGCTTCTGAGGCTTTTTCCATTCCTTTCCTCTTGATTGGATGAGTGTTTGATTTCCTTTTTCATTTCCTCTTCTGATTTCTTTAGTATTTCTAATTCCTTTTGGAGCTTTTCAATCTCTTTTTGTAGCTCTTTGCTTCGTGGTTGGTTGGTTTCCTTATCTTTTTCAGCATGGGGTCTTTTCAGTGTTTCTACTTCCAGAGTTTGTCATTCTCTCTCTCTAGGTCCTTCTTGAGTTTTTCATTCTCTTTTCTTAGTTCTTTGATTTGCTCTTTATAATCTTGTAGCTCTTTAATTATGTTCAGTATATAATTAAAAATGTATAGAATCCTTACATATAGTTAAACATATATGAATTTTATCATAGCTTTTTGTTGCTAATTTTAGTTCTTTTTCATATAGCCAAATAGCTTGATTAGCAATCTTCTGAAATTACTATAGCTACTTTAAGAGAAATCATAAAATTTTTACATTAACATATTATTTTTGTGTGTCTATGTGCATATGAGTAGAAGTATGCATTGGTGGAGAACATAAGATTTTTGGTTTTTGTGGAGTTGGTTTCTTCTTTCCCCCATATGTATACATCTTCATTGTTTCCTATTTCAGACTATTTTGAAAAGGCCAGCAATGAACACGTATGAAAATGTTTTTCTAAAGTAGTTTATGGAGGATTTTGGGTATATACATAGACTGTAATGGGTGGGTCATATGTTAGTCAATTTTGAGCTTTTGAGGGAATCTACACAATGCTTTCCATAGTGGCTGCACTCCACTGCATTCCCACCAGTAGTGGATAAGAGTTCCCATTTCTCCACATCTTTGCCAGCAAGTGTCCTTTTTTGTTTTGTTTTGTTTTGTTTTGCTTTGCTTTGTTTTGTTTTGCTTTGCTTTGTTTTGTTTTGCTTTGCTTTGCTTATCTTTCCCATTCTGAGAGGAAAAGGATAAAATCACAAAGTAGTCTTAATTTGCATTTCCTTCATAGTTAAAGATGTTCAAAATATTTGGAATTATTTCTCAGCCATTTTTATTGCATCTTAAGCTAACTCACTGTTCAGATCCTTTACCCCCTTCAATTTTTTATGTCAAGATTGTTAATTTCTTTGTATATTCTACATATCAAATCTCATCTAAAGTTATAGCTAGTAAAGTTTTTTTTTTCCATTCTGTGGGTTGTCTCCTCACTCAACTGATGGTTTCCTTTTTAGTACAGAAGTTATTTTTGCTTCATGCAGTTCCATTTGTTCCATTCCTTTCTGATACTTATAAGTTCCAATGTATTCCTGAATTTCTCTGTATCTGATCCAGTGTATTTAACCTTATTCTCAGGTTCTTAATTCCTTCAGAGTTGTGTTTTGTGCATGCTGAGAGATGGGGTTCTAGTTTCATTCTTCCACATGCTCTTATCCATTTTTTTTTGTTTGTTTTGTTTTTGTTTTTTTGTTTTTTTGTTTTGTTTTTGTTTGTTTGTTTGTTTTGGTCTTTTCCAGACAGGGTCTCCCTGTAGCCCCAGCTGTCCTGGAACTCACTCTATAGACCAGGCTGGCCTTGATCTCACAAAGATTCGCCTGCCTCTGACTCCCAAGTGCTAGGATTAAAGGCATGCGCCACCAAAACCATTTATTGAACATGCTGTATTTTCTCCAGTGTAAATTTTTGGCTAGTTTTCTTGACAAAAATCAGGTGACTCTAAATGTGTTGAATTTAAGAGTTCTCAATTCTATTCCACTGATCATTTTTTTTATTCAAGAGTCATGGTATTTTTATTAAACTAGATCCATAGCATAATTTTGAGATCAGGGATGGTAATGTTTCAAAAAGTTATTTTACTGTATTAATTATCCTGTTTTCTTAGTGTGTCTTCATAAAGAAATTTGAGATTACTTTTTCAGTTTCTGTGAGGAATTTTTTGGGAATTTTAATAGATATTGCATTGAATTTGTAGATTGCTTTTGGTAGCATGGCCAGTTTCACAGTCTTAGTCCCCCAGATCCATGAACACAGGACAAGGATTTCCTTCCATCTTCTAGTATCTTCTTCAATATCTTTTTTCAGTGCATTAAAGTTTGAATTGTCCAGGTCCTTCAATTTCTTTGTAAGATTTTTTAATGGATTTTGAGGATATTGTGATTGGTTTTCTTTCTCAGTATGTCTGTTGTTGGTGTTTATGATGTCTACTGATTTGGTTGTGGTAATTTTGTATCCTGCTACTTTGTTGAATGTTTTTATCATCTCTAGCAGTTTTCTGGAGGAGTCTTTAACATCTTTTATGTACAGAATCATTTCATCTATGAATCAAAATACTGTGATATTTTTCCTTTCCAATTTGTTTTCCTTTTTTTTTTTTCCTGGATTGTCTTATGATCTAGCTAAAATTTCAAGTTCAATATTGGACAGCAATAGAGAAAATGGACTTCTGTTTCTTGTTCCTGATTTTCAGAGGAATATTTTTAGTTTTTTGTTTTTGTTTGTTTGCTTTTTATTTAGTATGATGTTGGCTGTGATCCTGTGGATTTTTGCTTTTATTATGTTGAGATATGTCCACTGTATTCCTATGTTATCTATGATTTTTAACACAAATGGATGTCATATTTTTTCAATGTCTTTTTTTGCTTGTAATGAGGTAATGACTATGTTTATCTGGTTGGCCTTGGTCTCACAGAAATCTGCCTGCTTTTCCCTACAGAGTGATGGTATTAAACATAAGTGCTACCATGTTCTGCCCTTGTAGAAGTTTCTTTTTTTGCTGAAGATGGTAATGAACACTGAAATCCAAAACTGGTTACACTACAGAGAGTAGGAGACTGCAGAGCTCTCAGCCCTAAATGGAACACTGCATCAAGCCCTCTACTTCCAAGACTCTGGGATCTTTCCTGAAAACTGGGCAGAGAATCCAGGAGTGGAGGATAAATGCGTGGAAACAATGCTCTGCTGTCACAACAGAGCAGTTGCTGTACCCACAGTGCTTGTGACATCATGAAAATACATGCATAACAACAAGCAAGGAAAAAAAAGATAGGGAGAGGCAAGCAAAAAGCCCCAGCACTAAGTAGAACTTATTATCAGTTGATAAGTGCTGGGAGGAATGTTAGTTTTCTTTAAGTTTGTGACACAGAGTATGTTTACAAGGCTCCAAGGAATAGAATGAAACCAAGAACATTTAGGGAAAATAAATTATACTCAATAGCCTTGTAAAATAATAATAGAAGACATAATGTTTGGGTGGTATATTACAGTGGGTGGAGTGAGGGAGGTCTCTGAATATGATCAAAATATATTGTATGATTCTTTGAAAAGATAAACAAAATAGACGGATTTCTAGCCCAGTTAACCAAAAGAAAGAAAGAGCAACTCCAAATCAATAGCATTCATGATGAAAGGGGAAACATCAGAATAGGTAAAGAAAAGATCCAGACAATCATATGAAAATACTTCAAAATCCTATACTCTACTAAATTTGAAATTCTCAAAGAATCCATAAATATATTTTTTAAAGATGACTAGCAGGGGTCATGATCTTATCAGATCATTTACATGAAAGGAATTTCATGTATTAGAGATTATTTGGGTATTTCCATTTATATTTAAAAAACTAAATTCATTTTCAAATATTAAATAATTATAAAATACTTTTTCAAGTAAAGTAAACTATTTTATTTTAAAAAGAACATTTGGATATTTTAAAACTCATAAAATATTCAAATATATTTTCAACAAATGATATAATTAATATATTTGTAAATAAGTTCCACACATTTAAGTATGTTGTGAAAATATATTCATAAAATTTATAAGTGTGAAGTAAGTTTAAGATAACTTCAGATTTTCTAAGAAAATGGTACATTCCTTGAAAGGGAAAATAGCCACATGTACTGAGTTTAATGTATAATTTGTACATATACTTGGTATTCAGGATGGTCACAGACACTTGAAAGTTGCTCTCTTTGTTTGCTTATTGCCTATGATTATGAATTAAGGATAAAATGAAGCAGATTACCAACATAGCAAGGTTTCAGATTCTTACAATCTCAGAGAATTTTGTAGTAATAGGAGCCAAATGATAATTTGACGTTTGAAATAAGGCTTCTTCAGTTAATTTTGAAATACAATGAAATGAATGAACACATTAATAAACATTCATTACCTGACTTAAATTTCAAAACAGCATGTTGTTAATGTTAAGTTGTTAAAGAGAATGCTTTCTAAGGTTTATAATATATCCTTTAAAAAACATTGGTATAAATATACTCCAGGATCCTTAGTAACTACTTTTATTACAGTGGGTCCACATTTATATTAAAATTCTCCAAGGTATGGGGCTGGAGGGATGGCCTGGTGGTTAAGAGTGCCAGCTGCTCTTGTGGAGGACCCTGGTTCGATCACTGGCACCCATATGGCAGCTGAGAACCGTCTGTAATTCCAATTCCAGGAGAACTCCAGTTCCAGGGAAATCTGACACCCTCTTCTGACCTCTGCGGCATTGCACAACGCGGGTGCACAAACCTACATGCAGACAGTACATTCATACACATAAATAAATGAATAAATAAAATTAAAAAAACAATAAAATTCTCCAAGGTAATACAGATTCAACTCATTCTAGAGATATTTAACAGAACATATTTTTAACTGTGTGACAAAAAAAATCACATATCAAAGATATATAAATCATGCATCATTTATATTTGAAGAAATTAATATAAACTATAATTCAGAAATTTGAAGTATAGAATGTCTTGGTTATTTTTTGTAAATTTAATATAGCCTAAAATTATCTGTGTAGGAATGACTAATTAAACTTGCTTGCCAAACTCACTGAACTATGAGCATTTGTGACATGGGTTTCTGATCTTGCTTCTGTGGAACCTCAATTTTCTACTCCATCCCAAAGATAAATGTGATCGTGCTGAGAATTAACATACTAAAGTGCTGAAAGGCAGCACAGGCAATTCCACTGAAGAACATGAAGAGTTGGAAGGATGCTTGACATTGTGTTTATGAGATATTCTAGAATGTGAATTAAAAGGTAAAAATGAGGAACAATGCTTTCTGATAAGAGAACAGTGGATCTGAGTTTGTATCTCCCCAATTGAAGCTGAAGAAACAGGTTTGGTAAAAGTATGAATGAAGCCTGAATCAGGGGTACAGTTCCAGGCACATTTCAGGTAATTGTAAAGTTTCATGCTAATGCTCCACATCTGGGATCAGCAGGTCTCTGAAGAATTCCTTCCTCAGACTGACCTGTGGATATTGGTGTGGTGCAGGCATTTTCTTGATTGATAATTAATGTAGGAGGGCCCAGCCTACTGTGAGCACTACATCATCCAACAGGTGGGTATAGACTGTGGAATGGATCTAGCTGAGCATGAGCCACTGAGACAGCAGAGAGAGAGAGAGAGAGAGAGAGAGAGAGAGAGAGAGAGAGAGAGAGAGAGAGAGAGAAGAGAGAGAGAGAGAGAAAACAGAGTAAGCAGCAGCAGCATTCTTCCATGGTTTGTCCATGGAAGTTGAGAAACTTGAGCTGCTGCCTACCTTGATTTCTGGCCCTGACTTCCCTGGCAGTGTAAGCCAAATAAATAGTTTGCTACAGCAAGATGCTTTTGGATAGAATGTTTTAACTTTTTTATTTATTTATTTTATTTTATTTTATTTTATTATTTTATTTTTATCTTTTCGAGACAGGGTCTCCCTGTAGCCGCAGCTGTCCTGGAACTCACTCTATAGACCATGCTGGCCTTGAACTCACAAAGATCCGCCTGTCTCTGCCTCCCGGGTGCTAAGATTAAAGGCCTGTGCCACTATGCCCGGCTAATATTTTTTTAATTTTTTATTTATTTTTTCTGTGTATGAATGTACTGTCTGCATGTAGGTTTGTGCACCCGTGTCGCGCAATGCCGTGGACAGAGGTCAGAAGAGGGTGTAGGATTCCCCTGGAACTGGAGTTAAAGATGGTTCTTAGCTGCCATGTAGGATTCCCCTGGAACTGGAGTTAAAGATGGTTCTTAGCTGCCATGGTGCTGGGAAACGAACCTGGGTCCTCTACAGGAGCAGTTGGCACTCTTAACTGCTAGGCCATCTCTCCAGCCCTGGATAGAATGTTTTATTAAGAAATCAAACTAAAATAAGTACTGATGTTAAATTTGAGCTTGGTTTCTTAATATTTTCAAAACATCATTTTAATTGATTATAGGGTTATTATAATCTGATTGGCAGAGCAGTGCATTTTGGATTCATTCTTGCCAACTCCAAACACATACAACTCCTCTAATTATTGAATATTTACAAATAAGCAGGGCGTGGTGCCGCACTCCTTTGCTCCTAGCACTCGGGAGGCAGAGGCAGGCCGATCTCTGTGAATTCAAGGCCAGCCTGGTCTACAGAGTGAGCTGCAGGAGAGCTGGGGCTACAGGGAGACCCTGTCTTGAAAAGACAAAAAAAAAAAAAAAGAATATTTACAAATAATATTCACATGAACAGTGGTAGTTATTTGGTTATGAGTCTTTGGCTGATTTAAACACTAATAAATAGAAGCATCACAAAAGTCTAACCTCAGTCTTCTTAGGTAATCTGGCTTGTGAGAAAGTTATTTTGTGTTTTTTTTTTTCTTTTACATGATTAATAAGAAAAGGACAGCTATTGAGTGTGTTTAACAGAATGAGAAGAGTTGCTATTAGAAAGAAACTATAATTGAAATGTAAGTGACTGAAGCATAACAAAACTCATTGGCAAAGGCTGTTATCACTCCAGTCAAGAGCTCACTATAGCCTTCAATTACTTCCTGTAATTTATGGATATAAGCCTTTGCTAAGTTTCTTGCTGTCTCACAGAAAACATTTGTGATGTCAGAATTATTGCCTGAGGTTATAGCACTGTGACATTTCTGAGCTCTTCAAGACTTGCCAAGCACAGTAATTATATTAACTAGAAGTATCTCGCAGCTCCTACTCATGTACCTTAATCATCACACAACAGAAATCTATAAAGCATGTGGAATAAAAACAGGTGTTTAAAGGTTCTATTCGGGGACACACAGATATGCCTCCAATTTTAAAAACAGAATGATCCTGAAGAAGAACCTATATTTTTACTTTAAAAACTGATATGACAATGGTATGTTCTATTTAAATGCTAAAGACCTTTTTTATGCTAATATGAAATATTTATTTTCTACAGCTGCACATATCTGACTTATTTTTCCAGTAAAGTCCCTAAAAGACTGTTATAAGTAATTCTAAGTGATATTCAGATAGAAGTTCCATATTCACAGTGAGTCACTCATAAGCTACCTGTGATATATATTCTCCTTTCCTATAAATGGAAATGCAATTCTTGGTTTATATACTTTCTAATAAATTAAAAAGAAGAATGAAAACTGATAAGGATAGGCATAAAGAAACAAAGCATGGAAATGTTTGGAAAAATTAAAACATTTATTTTATTATAGATTATATTTTAAGGAAAATGATACATGAAATAAAACCATTAGTTTAGAATTTGGATTTTAAAATGTTAATAACACAAGTTTTAAATTTCTTGTTGAAAGAAATAAGAAGATATAAAGACAACTCAGACCAGAGAGAAACATTTTGTAAATGATAAGGGATAGATAAGATTATAAAAATGCTTGGGACTACAGAGATGGTTCAGCAGTTAAGAGCACTTGCTGATCTTCCAGAAGACTTCAGTTTGTCTCTCAGCACTCATGTAAGTCAGTTCACAACCGTATAACAGGTAGCAGAGCTACTCATTGGAAAAAAGCAAAAGCAAGTGATATGTTCTTAAAAACTGAATGGAGCTGGGCGTGGTGTTGCACACTTTTAATCCTAGCACTTGGGAGGCAGAGGCAGGCAGAACTTTGTGAGTTCAAGGCCAGCCTGGTCTACAGAGTGAGAGTGTGAGTTCCAGGACAGCTGGGGCTACAGGGAGACCCTGTCTCGAAAAGACAAAAACAAAAAACAAACAAACAAACAAAAAAACTGAATGGATAAGCAAACAGGAATAAGTGGTTAATGGAGTACTATATATCTATTAATTATTTTTTTAACTTCAAGTCCACAATGGTACAAACGTTTATTTCCATCATTCAGAAGGCAGAAGTGAATGGAGAATCTTAAATATGTATTGCTGTAGTGAGTAAAATCTCCAGCATGAAGTTCTATACTCTACACTCATTCACTTATATGGCTTTCTATAAAACATATAGCTGTTATGTTGTACATTAAGATAATCCCTTAAGGATCACAATGGGTCAATGAATTAAAAAGTTGGGTCTTGAGAATTTTAGGGCAGGAAAATTTTTTCTGTATACTAGAATCTGATATAGAAAATACCGTGAAGGAGAATTCCAGAGGTTTGTAAAGCATGGAGAGGAAACATTAACTGTGGGAATGAAACTTTGTGTGTGGCTTGAGCAAGAACTTGTAAGACATGTCCCAGAAGATCTCCCGTTATCGGATATCTCTGTGGGCATTCAGTTATCTGTAGCAGGAAGATCTGGGATATTACAATGATTCTTGCTTCGCCCTATCTCTGCAAAGTTCCAAGCCCCTTCCCTTGAGGCATTGAGCAAATGTCACAGCTCTAGCTACCTGTTGCACAAACCGGAGCTCTGCAAACCCCCCCCCATTAGAAACAAGGTGGCTCACCCCTCCCTTCCGCCTGCCTCCCACTTCCTTGCCCAGAGCACAGTAGCTTTCAATATATAGACCTCGGGCTGGAAAGATGGCCTAGCGGTTAAGAGCGCCTACCGCTCTTACAGAGGACCCAGGTTCGATCCCCAGCACCCACATGGCGGCCGAGAACCGTCTGAAACTCCAATTCCAGGAGAACTCCAGTTCCAGAGGAATCCGACACCCTCTTCTGACCTCCGCGGCATTGCACGACACGGGTGCACAAACTTGCATGCAGACAGTACATTCATACACATACAGAAATAAATAAAATTAATAAAAAAAATTTTTAAATATATAGACTTCACTGACAGAAAATAAACGGAGTTCCTATTCTTCCCGGCTCTCCATGTGTGTGAGTCCCAGCTCATTTCCAAGGGTGATCTGCAGTTTTCCCTCCCCCCTTCTTGCAGGAGCAAAGCCTAGAGACTGTTGCCTGCAGGCAGAAGACAAGTCCTGGAGCTGAGCCAAGAAGGGAAGAACAGCATGTGGAATGCGATCACGTGTGACACAAAGACATTGAACAACGACAATTAACATATGCATATTAAGATCATTCATAAAAGGTTAAGAATCCCAGAATGGGAATAAGAATGTAAAGATAGGAATAAAAATGATATGTAAAGATATGAAATTATGAAACATGATCTGAGAATCTGGTAGTATAGGCCTTTAATCTCAGCACTGAGGAGGCAAAGGAATGTGAATCTCTTTGAAATTAAGATCAGCCTAGTCTGCACAGAGAGTTTCAAGCTGGTCCAAACCATATAAGAGAGAGGAGAGAGAGAGGGAGAGAGAGGGAGAGAGAGAGAGAGAGAGAGAGAGAGAGAGAGAGAGAGAGAGAGAGAAAGAGAGAGAGAATAAATCTTTAAATGAGAGTAGAAGAAAGAAGAATGTGCATTGATACTGGAAGTGGAGGATTGCCAAAGAGGGAAACTGCAGAGCTAAAGATTATAGAACACACTGTGAATTTAGGTGTAGTTATTTTCCATTGATTCTTAGGTTAGAACTTCTTAAAGCATCCTGCACACACACACACACACACACACACACACACACACACGCACACACACACACACACACACAAGAACTGTACAATAAAATAAATGAATTTCAAATAACATTTCTTATTCACTGGGAAAGAAGATTTCAACAGGTAAGGCTAGAATACCATGAATTAATATATTAAATGTAGACATTACAATCTCATGTTGACCTTAATATACAAACACACCAATATATTAGAAATGTAATGCATGCATGTTTATAGATAACTCTTTAGAACAGACTGTCAAGCTTGGTTGTCCCCAAGATCTGGAATTTATGAGCAGCTTTTGCAGACCATACAGGGATTTTCCACTCCCTCAAGAAACTCTCAGTCAGTGGTTTCTTGTCCTTTTTACCGGCTGTCCCATCCAAGACACTTTAAGGGTCCTGTCAAGATGCCATTTTGGTGCTGGCTGCTCTTCATCTTTGAGCCACTCCCAACTATCCCTAAAGTAAACTTTCCCAAAGTGCCTAAGCCTGGTGTTTTCCTTTCATTTGGAGTTCCACTGACACAAACCTAACACAGACCATTCATATTGCCCTGTTGTAACCATAACATCTGTATTAGTAATTTCTCTCATTGCTGTGAGATAATGTCCTAATGCCCATCAAAATCATTTTAAGAAATAAAGAGATCCTTGTGGTATATAGACCATCATAGCAGTGAAAACATCAGACAAAGAGTGACTCTAGTTTTGGAGTGGGACTTTGAAGGGGCAGGTCACACTATGGTGTATGGTAGAAGTCCACTTAATTTTTTGTTTTTATTCAGTACAGTCAATGGATGGTGCTGCTCATACTGAGGGGAGGTCTTCCCACCTGAATTATACCTCTCAGGAAATCCCCTCAAGGACATTCATTCTAAATCTTATCAAATTTAATTAGTAGGATCGAAAGGTTACTCCTGAACAAACTGTCAGCCCATGAAAGGAAACAGCCAGAATTGACCAGAATCCAAGTCAACAGCTCCAGAGAGAGAGGACAGTTTTACTTCTCATCCACCTGTGCCCCTTTTCTAAGCCTAGGGAACAATCTACGGAAGAGGGGGTGTGGTAGAAAGTAAAGGCTGCGATTGGGGTGAACGGTGAAACTACAGCGATGTAGTCTGGACACTCATTTGATCAACTTGATTGAACAAACAACCTGTCACCCCCCACTGAATGGTGGGACTGTGGGGGTTTGGGCACAACAGTCTGTAGATTGGTTTTGCACGAAGGATGCTTATACTCATGGATTATCACCTATAGCTAAAAAATGAAAAAAAAAAAAAACCTGAAAGATGCAGGACAGTTATGGCAGAATACATGATCTGGAATGGGGGGGGGGTGGGGGGGAAGGGAAAGGGAAATATGCCTGATCTGAATTGGAAAATGATGTACAAAATGCACAAACCATCAATAAAAATTAAATAAAAAAAAAAAGAGTCCACCCATTTGAAGCCTGACATCCAAATATATGACTTTTAAGCCTAGCATTCCAGAAAGAAATACAGATTTATTCCATCTCTAAAAATCACCAACGTCTTAACAGATATTATGTAAATTTAATTATTCTAAAATATGTAAATTTATATAATATCTGTTTTTAAAATTTTTCTTTTTATAAATATTCCCATGCCAAAAGGGAAGAAAGGGGTCATAGGTAAGAAATAGCATGCCAAACAAATTGGAATCCAGCAAAGAAAATACTAAATTCTACAGCTTCAGAATTAAAATCTGAGGCACTTGTTAGTGTGAAGGAAAGTTCCCAGAAAAATCCTGCATCTGCACTAAGCTTCCTGCAAGGCTGGTCTACTGAGTAACACTTCAAGGATTGTGGAGAGTTTGGAATGTGGCAGATTCAGAGCCTATTTACAGTTTACGTTGGGCCCTGCTTCTGCTCCCTAAATAGACACAAATTTCCCATCTCTGTACTTGCCTAACATCCTAAAACTAATAGATTAAAAATCATTTTGAAATGGGTTAACTTAGAAGACCACCAAATTTCATCAATCAAAAACCTTAGAATGTAGTTAGATGACATCTGAGACCTATAGACCTATAGTAGGTAACCCTCCACTTTCTATGACCTGCTGCCTGAATACATTCACCAAGGTATTTGAAAGACCTCCTGATTTGTGAGTTTTCTTTTTTCTGTTATTATAAAACTGTAATGCAACAGCTTCAATTCAATCCCAATTAAAATACCCATAAATTTCCTCACAGACTTACAAAAAAAAATCTAAAATTCACATGGTAAATCAAAAGACTTCAGATAGCCAAAGCAGCCCTGAGCAAAAAGAATAAAGCAGGAGGGGGATTACTATACCACACTTCAAACTATATTACAGGGTTATTATACCCATAAAACAGCCTGATAATGGCACACACACAAAAAAAATGAAAACAGATCCATAGATGAATGGAACAAAATTAAAGATCCAAACTTGAGCACATGCAAATTCAGCCACCTCATATTTGACTAAGGGGCCAAGAAGACTCAATGGATGAAAGACAGCAGCTTCAGCAAACGGTGCTGGCAAAACTGGATCACCACTTGTAGAACGCTAAAACTAAACCCCTAACTATCACTCTGAACAAAAAATAAACTCCAAATAGATCAATTACCTCAATGTGAAATATGAAACACTGAAAATGATAGAAGAAAAAAATTGGCAGTCACCTAAGTAAAAGACATTCTAAATCAAACAACAGCCATGCAAGAAATAAGGTCAACAATTGACAAATGGGACCTCATTAAACTCAAAAGTTTCTGTACGGTGAAAGAAATAATCAAAGAACTGAAGAGAAAACACACAGAGTGGTAGAAAACCTTCACCAGTGATACATCTGACAGAGGATTAACATCCAGAGTTTATAAATTACACAAGAAAACAAAGGGACAAGAAAACAAAAGACCCAATCAGAAGACGGAGTAGTCTATACATTCTGGATGTTAATGCTCTGTCAGATCTTTCACCACTGGTGAAAGTTTCCTCCCACTCTGTGGGTTTTCTCTTCACTTCCTTGATTTTTACTTTTGCTGTACAGAAGCTTTTGAATTTGATGAGGTTCCTATTGGTGAATATTGGCATTACTGTGCAGCTGCTGTGTAATTTAGAAAAAACTTTTCCTACACCTATGTCTTGTAGATTGTTGCCAACTTTTTCTTCTATCATCTTCAGGGTTTCAGGTTTCATATTGAGATCTTTCATCCACTTGGAGTTGATTTTTGTACAGGGTGAGAGGTAGGGGGTTAATTTTGTTCTTCTACAAATGGTGATCCAGTTTGGCCAGCACCATTTGCTGAAGATGCTATCCTTCTTCCATTGAGTTTATTTGCCCCTTTTTCAAATATGAGGTTGTTGAAACTGTAAGAAAACAAATAGCATACTCAAAAGATGGAGTAAAGACCTAAACAGAGACTTCACCAGTGAGGAATTAAAGATGGCAAAAAAAAAAATCTTAAAAAATGTGTTTAATCCTAGCACTTGGGAGGCAGAGGCAGGCGGATCTTTGTGAGTTCAAGGCCAGCCTGGTCTACAGAGTAAGTTCCAGGACAGCAGGGGCTACAGGGAGACCCTGTCTCATAAAGACAAAAAAAATGTGTTCAACATTATTAATAATTTAAGAAATGCAAATTAGAACCACTCTCAGATATCATCTCACTCCAATACCACTGGCTAAGACCAAGAAAACAAAAGATACCAAAAGCTGGATAGGTTGCAGGGAAAGGAGAACACTCATCCACTGTTGGGGGGAATGTAAACTTGTTCAACCATTATGGAAAGCAATGTGGAGAACCCTTAAAAGACTCAAAATGCACATACCATCTTTTGCAGTCATACCACTCCAGGGTATATACCCACAAGACTCATCCTACCACAAAGATACATGTACATCCAAGTTTATTGCAGCTCTCTTTACAATAGTGAAGAGTTGGAACCAGCCCAAATGCTCCTCAACATACAAGTGGATGACAAAAATGTGGTACATCTACACAATGGAGCACTATTCACCAGTAAAGAAAGATGATGGAACTCAAAGCCATTATGCTAAGTGAAGTCACACAGTCCCAGAAAAATAAAAGGCAAATGGTTTCCCTCATTTTGGGATGCTAACACCAAATCCCTAGTTAAAGGCAAGCAAAACAACATTATTGTTATATTTTTGTTTTGAAAGCAACTATGTTGTTATAATGTGAATCTCTTAACAGTCTCTAGACTCAACCTACCACTTATTATCAGACTCTGTAATTACTGTATATGGATGGAAGGAATGTATTCATATGTTTGAGTAATATAAAATTAAAGGAGGAAAATGTGAAATCCTAAACATAAAAGAGACAGAGAAAGATGCAGGACATTTATGGCAGAATGCATGATCTGGGGTGGGTGGAGGGAAGGGAAAGGGGAATATGTCTAAATTGTACTGAGAAATGACGTCTGAAATTAACAGAACAACAATAAAAGTATTATTCTTTTAGAAAGGAGTAAAGAGCTGAACAGATACTTCAAAAATGAATAAAATGGCTGAGAAACATCTTAAAAAGTGTTCAACATCATTAGTAATTAAGGAAATCCATATTAAAACCACTTTAAGATTTCATCTTACCCAGGTAAGACTGGCTATTAAAAACAAATTACAGTAAGTGATGGAGAGGTTGTTGGGGAAGGGGAACATGCATTCTCTTCTGGAGGGAATGCAAATTTGTGCAAACCTTATGGAAAGCACTTTTTGAGACAGGTCTCCCTTTATCCCAGCTGGCCTGGAGCTCACTATGTAGACCAGGCTGGCCTTGAACTCACAGAGATCCACCTGCCTCTGCCTCCTGAGTGCTGGGATTAAAAGCATGCACCACCATGCCTGGCTCATGGATAACTCTTAAAAGACTCAAAATGAACTTACCACCTGACCCAGTCATTCTACTTCTGGTTACACACCCACAAGACTCATCCTATTGCAGAGATATGTGCACAACTACTTTTACTGCAGATTTCTTCACAATAGTGAAGAGCTGGAAGCAACCCAAGTGTCCCTCAACTGATGAGTGGATAAAGAAAATGTGGTGCTTCTACACAATGGAGCTCTATGCAGCTGTGTAGGAAGAAAACATCATGAGTTTTGCAGGTAAATGAATCAACTACAAGCCATTCTAATAAGTGAAGTAACACAGTCCCAGAAAAACAAATGCCAAGTGGTATCCCTCATCTGTGGATGCTAGCGCCAAATACCTAGTAGTAAGGCAAGCTGAGCAATATATATATATATATATATATATAATATATATATATATATATATATATATATATATATATATATATACTTATGGGAGTCCCTTCGTTTGTGGATCTAGCACCAAATCCTTATTTAGTAAGGAAACTGAGTATTTTTTTCTTTTTTTCCTTTTTTTTTAGTAAATATAATGCCTGGTGCTACTATAAAAATGTTATTAAAACATACATATCAACCTTGCTATCGAATTAGGAATGTAATATCTCTTTTACCTGTGTGCAACTCCTACTAATAAAAATGTGGATACAATAAAGATGTTTTAAAATTAATCTATAATTAATTTTTCAGAAAATGTAATTTTGATATATGTGGGAGTGTATATATGCATTTTTTGGAGCATATTAAATCAAACGGGGAGTGACAGGCTGGGGTTCTTGGAGGCGGGCTCCAAGACCACCAGAATCCTGTTGCTTCCAGGCCAGTGTCTCAGGACCATCCCAGCCCAGTGTCCCAGGACCATGCCAAGCCCAGTCATTTTCCAGAGCAGGTGGAGTAATCAGGCCAGGCTTCTTGGCAGGTAGGTTCCAGGACCAACCCAGTTCCATCACTTCCATCCCTAAGGTTCCAAGACCCTCTGTGCACAGTCACTTCCAGTGAAGGGTTCCAGGACCATCCTAGCACCTTTGCTTCTGGCACAGGGAGAGTGATATGTGGTTCTTAGGACCATCCTTCTCAGGCGCAGGGTTTAACAATAGCAAAGAGCTGGAATGAAACCAAATACCCTCAACCAATGAGGGGATAGAGAAAAATGTGGTACATCTACAAAATGGAGTTCTATGCAACAGTGAAGAAAGAAACACCATGAACTTTACAGGTAAATGGATGGAACAAGAAGACACCATGCTATGTGAGTAACACAGTCCCCAGAAAAACAGTAGCCAAATGGTATCACTCATTTGTGGATGTAGACACAAATACCTAGTAGTAAAGGCAAACTGATATTATATATATATATATATATATTATATATATATATATATATATATGTGTGTGTGTGTGTGTGTGTGTGTGTGGTGTGTGTGTGTGTGTGTGTGTGTATGTGTGTATGTAATTTTCTTTTTTATTTATATATTTTTTTATTTTACCTGAAAGCAACTGTACCATTATAATGTGAATAACTTAATTGGATCTAGAATGAACCTACCACTTATTTTCAGATTTGTAATTGTGGAATATGGGGAGAAGGTATGTATGCATATGTTAGAGTAATATAAAATTAAAGGGAAAATGTGAATTCCAAAAATGGCTACCTTCATTTGTGGATACTAACACCAAATCCCCAGTTGAGAAGCAAGCCGAACAACATTATTTTTATATTTCTTATTTTGTGAAAGCAACTGTGCTATTATAATGTGAATCTCTTAACAGGCTCGAAAGTTGACCTACCACTTATTTTCAGACTCTAATTACTGTATATGGGTGGAAGGTATGTAGTCATATCTTACAGTAATATAAAAGTAAAGAGGATAATGTGAATGCTTAAACATATTTTTGAATTAACATATAGTTTATTCTCAGAGGTCATCATTTTGATACATATGTGATTGTTATATAGCATATTTTGGAGCAATACAAAGGGGAGGGAACAAAAAAACATAAAGAATGGGTGAAAGAACTTACTGATACAGTTAAATTCTGCTCCAAACAACAAGCTTCTGCAGTAAAACTTTGAAAAGACTGAGAGAAAGATGCAAGATATGTATGGCAAAAGGCATGAACTGGGGAGGTTGCTGGGCAGGGAGAGGGGAATATGTCTAAATTGGACTGAAAGATTATGTATGAAATACACAAATCATCAATAAAAGTATTTAAAAAATCAAAGGGAACAACAACAACAATATACTTGTACAAAGAATTCACTGAAATAGTAATCTTCTCAAAACAGTAAACTTCTGCATCATTTTTTTCAAAGAGAGAAAAAGATGTGAGAAATGTATGGCAGAATGCAGGAGCCCTGGTGGGGTAGGGGGCATGGAAGGGGAAATGGGTCTATATTTGATTAAGAAATGTTGTATGCAATGCACAAAAGTTCAATAAAAATTAAGAAAAAACTAGCAACATAACATATGCTCTATATGAAACAGAATTTCATTTTTTTAATGTGAAGAAATTTATCAATAAACATGTTTATATATATAAATTTATATAT